>JANITW010000003.1:19351950-19370898 GCA_027564335.1 Erythroxylum williamsii
CCAATGCACACCATCAAAATCCTTAAATCCTAAACCAAGTTCACTTAGGCATTTTATCAAACACCTAAAGGCATAAAATTGAAAGCCTCCTTCTAATGTACTTCTTCCTCATTTTTCATCATCAGTTCACCTCATACATACATAATTAACATCATAGGATTCATTTAGACCATCAATTTCAAAAGATATTAAAAAATTCACAAACTTTCACCTAAAGGGGATAATTTCAGTTTTGACTTAAAGAACCCTCTCCATGACACAGTTCATTCATATAAACCATGTTTCATGTATATTCAAGTATGGAGAACAACATATCTTAACACCAAACTCAAAATCATAATGTAGAGAGAGGAGACAAAATTTACGTAAACCTTCCTTTAGTGATATCTTCAAATTCTTTGAGAATTTCTCAAATCTAATGATAGATTTGAGTTCCTTATCCCTAAATTAGCTTAGAACACCTTGATTGAGGTTGAAGAATTAAAAAGAAGGGTGAAATATGGTGATGGTAGAAACTTGCTTCTTTCTCTCCTCTCTTCTCCTTTCTTCTCCCTTCTTTTAATTAAAACAAAATGGTTTAAGTCGTAAATGGGGGGTGCACGTCCATACATAAGAAGGGTCTAGAATTTTGACTCTTCTTTGACCAAAATATGATGAAATTACCTTTTTGTCCTTAGTTTATGTGAAATTACCATTTTACCCTCCAAACTTTCCTAAATTTGCAATTAAACCCAAAGTTTAGGAATCGCCAAACCTTTTAGTTTTATTTTAGTCCTTGGAATTTTGAAAATAATTACTAAGTAGGCATTTGGTTTGAGCACGGGGTTAGCTATGGATATGGGTATAATAGTAGAAAGGGATGGGGATGGGTATGGAAAATGAAAAAATGATGTTTGATTTGTAACTTGGGTTTCTGTATTAATACCAATAATGTTGTTTGGTTTGTTGCATTAATGGGAATGAAAGATAATATAATACCATTTTTATCCTAAATAAAAATGAAAATAATTTGTCCTTCATAACAAAAAAAGATGAAGAAATAGACGTTGGATAAAGATGAAGGGCTTACATCTTTATACGAAGGTTAAAAATTGTAAAAAGTTCTTCTATTTTGTTGTTCTTGAAAGCCATTAAGAGCTTTACAAAACAAATAAACAAAGACCAACGTAGAAGACGATTCGTTAGGTGTTTTTCTTTTTCTTAAGAGTTAAAACCATATACGAAAAATCAAATTAAATCATAAAACAATAATTATAAGGGAAACAAGGAGCATATTGGTTTTATGATTCTCGTTCAATCTATAACCATATGCACTTTCACATCATCAAACCATATAGCAAATTGGTTATTCTCTTGATTAAATCATTAAATGAGAATATATAAGAAAAAAATGAGCAAAAGACCCATTTACAATGAGATGAAATCAGGTTCTATTCAGTTCATTTTACATCAAATTAAAACAAGGAATTTCAAAAAATATACCTGGAGGCACAAAACAAAAAATTCCTTTGTTGATAAGACGCGATAAGGCAGGATGAGAGATTGTAAGGAATTGAGAGGCAATAAGGAAGTAAAGAGGATGGTAGGACAAAGACTGAGGATAAGATAGTAAAAAATAAACGTGATAAAAACTTAGATTGGAATGAAAACTCGATACCCACTCCTTGGTGGATTTAGTAGATTCTCAAATTTAATGGGATGAATCAATTCTTCTGGAATTAAAAACCTCAAAGCAAACATTGTTTTTTACAATTATTCCATTCATTTGTTCTCAAACCTTCAAACTAAACGCCCCCTAAGTATCGATCAGTATCAGACGAACTGGTCGGTACTAAAAAATTAAAAATTTATAACCTTGCTTTTAACTAACTCATGATAACTTTTACGTGTTTCACAAAATTTTGGGATTATTCCTAATTATACTAATAAAATTATGATTATTTTTAATATTTTAAAAATTCAATTTGATTAATTTAATAATAAAATATTAAATTGGTTTTTTTTAGTTCTATTTGTAATTTTATTGTTTGATTTAATTTAATAATTTTATTAGTAAAATTTGATTAATTTATTAATTAATGTGAGTGTTTGTAAATTAATCAATTTTTATAAATCCAAATAAATCGATTAATTTTTATTTAACAGTTTCTTTTTAAATTAAACTTTAAATATGCCGATAAGTACTAATAATCTCTTATTATATTGATTTAATTTTCAACCTGATTTTTAAAATATTAATTATTGTTATTAGATTAAAAAATTATTAACCAAAATTTAAAAATAGTTCATCAAAAAAAGAGAATTTTTAAAATGGGGTATCAGCTAATGTTTTAAGTTTCCTATTATATCGTAATAGCCAAAAATGGGTACGAAACTTAACTCTTGGTCCACAACTTCACAATTGACATTGGTTCACAATTCGACTAAAATAGATCAGGATTTCGACTTTGGTAAATCCAGATTCAAACCTTACCTGACTCGACCCACCCACCTACTGACCCACAACTCCAAAACTCCATAGACGATTTAGTTCAAGGTTTCAAAAAATTAACAATTTTTGGGAAATTGTGAAGTTGTGATTTATGAAAATTCATTACGAAATTGTGGAGATGTTTATTATTTATTCATTACATTGATTGTTAATTTGAATATTGAATTGAGTATCTGTGACTTAGTGTGTTTAGTAATTACGTATGTTGAATTCTAGGTTTTTAGTGAATTATGTTGGATTAAATTGAATTATGTAGTATATTGTGCATATTGCCTATGGAGATAACTTGAGTAAGAAACTAAGAATGTTGATTAATAATGGTACAAGAAAGATTGTTAAATTAAAGTTGAGAATTAGAATTTAAGTGATAATGTTGATTAAAATTAGTTAAGAAAATAAAATAATTATAATCATTACAAATTGAATTATATAAATAAACAAATTATATTATTTTATAGTTAAATTATATACATAAAATAAGTTGAAAACTTATAGTTATGAGTTATGGTTGAAATTGAATATGTTATAATTGTGAGTGTATATCTTTAATTTATGATTGAATGATGTAATCATACGAAATAAGTTATATTATATAATATGTATATGTGTATTGTATAATTGTGCATATTGAATACTTGAATTGTTAGTTTTTGACTTATTGGTGAATTGTGTTAGATGAAATTGATTTGTATAGTGTATGTTAAATCTTTATTTTGGAGTTAATTTGAGTAAGAAATTTAAAATATTGATTAAAATTAATGAATGGAAGATTGTTAAGTTAAAGTTAGGAATTATGATTTTAGTGGCAATGTTCATAAAAATTAGTTAAGAATACAAAATAATTATAAGCATTACAAATTGAATTATATGTAACACCCCCTTTATGTAATCTATAACCATCCACACATAAGGCAACCAATTTTCTATACATACATTCACGACATGCATTTCAGTTCAATGCTATATATATACATTACAAAACTCCTCAATACTTAACATTGTCATTTAACTATAGTAAAACATTTTTATATTTACATGGTAATTCAATAGAAAACATACAATTTCCTTGAACCATTATAGGTACAATCATTTTAACTAAAAACGCCTTCCTAAAGTATTTTTTCTTCTATCTATTGGTCTTAATTGGTCCCTGCAGATATTCCCTATACCTCACTTCTATCACTTGGACCTACACGGATTAACATCCATGCTAAGCTTGAAAGCTTAGTGAGGAAACACTTAGTTTGGATGACCACTCACAATAGTTATCAGCTAAGCACATACATTCACGAACATCAAACAAATGTAAATAATGATGGCATACTTAATCAAATAAATAATGAAAACATGCTTCAATATTTTTTTCATATACCATAAATTCACCTTCAAAACTCAAACATTGGTATTCAACACTCAGTTATACAAATTATCAATACAAATGCAAATGCTCATTCATATACCGATTATTTATGCTGTCATACTGTATTTATTATTTATATCTCTTTACTTTACTTTCTGTATTAGGTCTGTACATTTTTTGTAGGTGTGAATAACGGATATTGTAGATATCTGAAGATATCAAACTGTGGATACTCGTATTGAACTGTGAATACTCGAAAGTATCAAGCTTAGACATCGGTGGTGTCAAACTGTAGCAGCTACATTATAACTCTATAAGCATGCCTATTTATCCACAAACAAGACAATAGAGCAGACACTATAATATTTCCTTTAACCATTTACAAAATTCACAATTCATATATCAATAAATTATATGATATATATTTAAGTCATAAAATCTATATAATGTATTCATACATGTAAGTCATAACTTACCAACATTAGGAGGGTGTCAAAATCACACTTTTATAATCATACTATACATATATGAGCGATAAATATGCATACCATTCATTTATGTACAAGTAAGTTTTCCTTGGAATGCATTATACTCAATCTTAAATTACATTGTTTAATCACCCAATTCACGCATGGTAATTCCTATTTCATTTATTTGGAAGTGTTTGAAAGGTCTCGTACACATTTAAAAATATTCGGATATGATTCGGTAAAAAAAATCGAAAACAAAAATAATGTTACGGTCGTGACAGACACTCTCTCCATTCATACCACTACTTGTTCCTTAATATTCATATAGAAAAAATCAGAATTGGGTTTTGAGGTCTTCTAGACATTTTTCCTCTATGTCTATAGTTTCTATAGCACTAACAATCAAACCATTTTGACTTCTAAATCATGAGATATAAACAAAATATCATAAGTTGCTCCAAAACAGGGGCAATATTAGGTCACCTTTTTTTTTATCTCAATTTCCAAGGTCATAGAGCTAGAATTAAGTCAAAGTCACTCAAAAGATATTTAGCTCTATGTCTTAGGTTTCATATGCAACTAAAATCACACAATTTAGAGGTCTATAGGATGAGTTATAACTCAAACAACTAGACAAAATTTCAATACACAATACTCTCTTGTCATATTCAACCAATTCTATCCAAAATAACACTAAAATAACTCCAAATCATCATCCCATCAACCATTACACATCCAAACAAATCCTTTTACACATTCAAATGTATACGTATATAGAAATTAACTAAGTGAAGTCCCAAACCTGAAAATGGACAAAGTGGATCTTCTATTGCCTTTCCTTCTCTTCCTCTTTGGCTTTGTTTGACTCACCAACTAAAAACACTAAAAATATATCTCTTAATCCCACTTCCAATTTTATAATTTCATTCCTTCATAAGCAAAGTAAGAAGAGATAAAGGTGAAGAGAAAATCCCTAGCTTTTATCTTGATTTCCACCTATGATTGACTTGATTTCTTACATGAAAAATGATGGGATAAAGAAGGTGGAATAGAGAGGAGAAAAATCTAAACTTAGAACACCCAAAATTTCATGCTTCTCCCCTCTCCTTATGTCCATTCCAGAACTTTCAAGACTCACACATATGCTTAATTCCTATTGAAAACACATGCTTTATTATTATTGGTCATATATACCTTAATCCAATTGGCTCATATGTTAACTTTAGAATAATTGCATATTGGTCATTCTTCTTCCTTTACTTCCCACATTGGCCTATAATATTATTAATTAATTTCATTGCCCTATGTTTTGGTTTTCTAATGTAATAAATTTCATGTAATTTGGTTAATTATTTCGGGAGTTATACTCAAAACACTACAGGTTGCTCGAAAACAAGGACAACAGCTAGAATTCAAAACTCATAGAGGCATAAATTTTTTTTAGTCTCTTTATGAACGTTTTAGATCTATGTCTTTAGTTTAATCTCCAATTCGAATTATCCAATTTGGAGGTCTATAGGCCAAGATATGGCCCAATTACAAAAGTCTATTCAATAGAACCTATCCATTCAACGAGGTACACATCCCAAATCAACTGACTTTGATTTTATCATGCAAGAGCAGCACAAAAATACATCCAATTTAACCAAAAACATCCCATTTACTTATGAAATACTTCTTTTATCAATTCCCCTCACATCACATTCATAATCTAAACAAACATATCAAAAATTTCCTCATATATTTCACGTCTAAATATGTATGTCCATGCCGAAGTGAACAAATTATCCATTAAGTACCATTATATCTCTTACTATACTTAGATGTACTTAATTTATTATTTTCACTTCTTAATACACCTTGGACACGCTATAATACTTTTAGGGTATATGTTGGGGCATTATATTATACGAGGAAATAAATTGTATTAGTTTATAGTTGAATTATGAGATTACAAAGTAAGTTGTAAACTTATAATTGTGAGTTATGGTTGAAGTTGAATATGCTATAGTTGTGAGTATATGTCTTTAGTTTATGGTTGAATAATGTAATCATACAAAATGAGTTATATTGTATAAGATGTGTATGTGCATTGTGTAATTGTGCATGTTGAATACTTGAATTGTTAGCTTTTGACTTATTGGTAAATTGTGTTAGATGAAAATAAATTTTGTATGATGTAATCATACAAAATGAATTATATTATATAAGATTTATATGTGTATTGTATAATTGTATATGTTGAATACTTAGATTGTTAGTTTTTGACTTATTGGTGAATGTTAGATGAAATTGAATTGTGTATGTTGTAATCATACAATATGAGTTATATTATAGAAGATGTCTATATGTATTTTATAATTGTGTTAATTTGGACTTTTGAGTTAAATAATAAATATTTTGTGATAGTAATTAATAATGAAAGTATGTGTTCCTTATTTTTATATGAAGTTGTTAAGATAATTTTGATATATGTCTTCATTTATTTTTATAGATAAATGGAAAGAAGTTTGATTACTCCTGATAATTCAATCACTTTAGAAAGATATGATCTAGCTTAGGCTCATCCTACATTGGCCCTTGGTATGAAGAACCATACCATTTGTTTGTTTTGTAACAATCATTTAAAAAGTGGAGAAACCACCAAATTAAAGAAGTATTTAGCTAGAATTAAAGGTGATGTAAAACCTTATAAAAAAGTGAGTGACAAATGAAGACTTTGCTTAAAGAGTATCAACATTAGAAAGATAGAAAGTAGATATTAATCACGAAATTAGTGATGATAGTGAGAATGTTGAAGGTGGTAATATTCCTACCTGATGAGAAGTGCATATTGCACCTGGACCTGATGTTAGAAAAAGAAGAAGATAAATATCTAATTTTTCTGCACCAAGAACAACTCCTGAAGCTTAACTTTCAATTTGTAATGCCCTATAATAAAGAGAAACGACTCATAATGTAGATATGACAATGGTTAAATGGTGATATGATTTAAGTATAACATTCAATACTTCTCAGTTTTATTATTATCAACATATGGTAGATGCTATTGCCTCTTACAGTTGGGGATACAAAGCTCGTTCAATTAATGACTACAAAGGTAAACTTTTAAGTAACTCTATTTATGAAATTAAAAATTATTTAACTAAAAGAAGAATAACTTGGGCTACTTTTAAGTATTTAATAATGTGTGATGGTTAGATAAATATAAGACATGAGCTTATTATTAATTTTTTAGTTTATTATGCAAAGGTCTATTGATGCATCGGGACTTATTAGAAATGTCGATATTTTATTTAAAACATTTGATGAAGTCATGAATGAAGTAGAGTCAGAAAAAATTATTCAGTCTATTACTAATAATGTCCGCTTATAAAGTGGTTGCAAGAAGATTACAAAGCAAGTATAATTTTTTTATGAGACTCCTTGTATTGTACATTGCATTGACTTGATGTTGAAAAATATAGGAGATGCTAGATATTTTCCTATTATTAATGGGACTGTGTATAGAGAAAAAAAGGTGACCAAGTTCATTTACAATCGTGTATAGGTCTTGAATTTAATGAGAAAGGATTTCATCAATCATAAGAATTTGTGTCGTCTTACTATTAAAAGATTTGTAGCATATTTCTTTTCACTTTAATGTTTTTATTATAATGAAGAAAGATTAGAGAGAGATGTTTACAAGTGACAAGTAGATTTCATCTTAACATGCTAAGTTTAATGTTAGATGGGAGGTTTCCAAAATTATACTTGAAGATACTGAATTTTGGTCTTGATGTCAATTTGTCATCTGAGTTTGAACCTTTGGAGATGATACTTCATCTAGTTGATAATGATAAAAGGGCAACAATGAATTATTTCTATTATGTCATAGAGAGGACAAAGGAAGAAATCAAGGTCAATATGAAAAACATACATTTTTTGAACTCATCTTATCTTGCAGTTGTCAATGAAAAATAAGAAAGGAAACTTTACTCTCCATTGTATATAGTTGGGATATTTTTAAAGTGTCTATTTCAAACCAAGTTTTACAAAAAAAAAAGCTGAAGTTAATAGGGGAATGCTATTAACTATTAAAACAATTGTTGCTGTTGAGATGATGCAAGATCTCCTAAGCTCACAAATAAAGATTTATAAGGAGGCTTATGGAGAGTTTAGGATACCAATTGCTATTCATCAAAGAGAAAAACTTAATCCAAGTACAATTTTTTACACTTTTGTTACTTGTTGAAAATTAACCATTACTTTATTTTGTTTATAACGCTACTTCTGTTGTTTTACTACTTACAGTTTCTTAGTGTGACAAATTCGAAACTAGTATACTAGAATTGTAAATGTTTGTAGTTCGAATTCTAAGTCAATGTGTGAGTGTATCATATTGTGAAAGAAATTAGAGCACATTTAAATTCATTCATTCTAAGAAAATGAATAGATTAGAACACAAAAGATTGAATGACTTGGTCTTTATTCGATGCAGTTTAAAACTTCAGGAAGGTATGGTATTATCATTATTAAGTTAGATATAATTTTTTATAATTGTTTAATAATTTAATTTATTATTAACTAAGACTCTTAATATAACAAATAGTTCAATAGCTCGAATTTGTATTGATAATATAAATTTTTTGACAAATTGGGTTTATGAAAGCTAAGTTTGATAGATGAGAGTGATTGGAGAGATAATATTAGATGAGATAGTATTGACATTTCATTTAATGTAATAAATTTTAATATTGATATGATAGATCTCCTTTCAATAATAAGGATTTTTACCAAAAAAGAATTGACATTAATGCAGTTATAGTGAGTTTTCGATTGAACGAAGTTTCAAAAAAAAAAAAAACCTTCTTTTAATTTTATTTATATTTAATGTATATGGTAAATTCTATATAATTATAGAAAGAGTTATGGATTGGATTGGGTTAATCTTCATCACATTTTCCCCGTAGGCCTCTAGTCTTTTACTGACCGATTAATTAGTTTAGAATGCTAACTCCTTTTCCAATCATATATGAGCTTTTCTGATGGTAGTTGAAAGTTAGGGAGAGTGTTCTTAAATGCCTTTAGACGTTTTAGGTATTGAATTCAAAATTTTAATTTTTTTAGAATATTCAAGCACTGAAGATTTTTAAAAAAAAGAGCTAATTTAATTTTCTAATTATTACATATACTGGATATATATACTCTTAAGAATTTATCCAATATTCATCTAAAATGATTAGATTGAAACTAGCTAGGTGATATTTTATTATTTTTAAAATTATAATTAGGACTATTTTAAGGTGAGTTTTTGTGCACATCGAAAACTAAGTTTGAAAGTGGTAAGACAACAAATAAGGGCAATACGTGCTATGTTAATTTAATTAATAGCTAGCAAACTTGGTCCATAACGTGCATGTCTCAAAGTTATATGTTTACTATTAATGTTGATTTAATAAAATATTGAGGAAACTGTTCCTTACTTGCACATGGTAGGGTATTATATATTGTGGAATAATTCAAGATAAGGAACAAAACTAACCTGGACAAGTATCATAATCAGAAGCTCGAAGCCAATTTCTCTTTTGAAATCAAATGATTAATTAGAGAAAAGATTATTAGATATTTAGATGTTGAGTGACTTAGTAAGGTTTGGATCCAAGACTAAAAATGCTTAAATTTAGATGTTTTGATCTTAAAATTAAAAAGAATTGAGAGAAAACGTACTTGTTTAAGAATTTTCAACTTCACATCAAATCCTGAAGAGCTATTTAGATATTGTGATGCATTAGAACAATTTCTTTTCAAGACCCACAAGTTGAAATTGCTTGTCTTGGTTTGGTAGCGATGATTATTTCCATATAGGATGTGTTTGGAATCTTTCGTTTGTTAGAATTGAATAGGTCAGTCAATCACCAAATGGATCATAACAACATGTTCTAATTTAAAGATCGAGTCAAGGGACCATGAAGAAGACCTTCCCCAGTCCTTCAAAACTTGTTACTTGGGGCCACTCAACCATATTGAGTAGGTGAATTAGAGCCAAGTTGGTCACTCTTCAAAGAACTCATAAATGTTCTATTCATCAACTCTGAGAAGACGGTACGGTAGTTTGAAATCATTCAAATTTTGATTTTGAACTATTTAAATGTACTTTATAAGATTAAGTTTACAAATATTTTCTTATTCTTACTCATTTTAAAACACATTTTCATTATTCAATATTAATTAAAATATTTTATGATGTTAAATATTTTAAAATATATTTTTATTTCATTCACTTTAAAGTTTTTAAAAAAATTGTTGGTAAATTGTATAATGTGTTTAATAGTCTGTTATACGACAATTTCTAAAATAATTTCATATACATTTAATAATTTCATATACAAAAATTATATTAAAAATTTTAAAAATAAAAAAGAGTGAAATTACAAATAAAAACTGCTTATTTTATCGTAGTACTTTATTAACAAGATATAGGGTGAACCTGTGAAGTTACTCCAATTATGATCATAAGGTCGCATATTTAAGTCACAAAAATAGCTTTTTTATAAAAGTATAAAAGAAAAAGTTACGTACAATATAATCCTTTTTAAATTTCACAAAACGAGGAGCTTTATGTTTTGGATATGTTGACTTTTTTAACGAGATAAAGTTCATGAAATAGATCAATCCTCACATAGCTCATAGCTTGTGATGATATTCACATCTGTAATTGGAGAAAAATTTTCCTAATAATTTGTTATTGAAGTTCATGAAATAGATCAATCCTCACATAGCTCATAGCTTGTGATGATATTCACATTAGTAATTGGAGAAAAAATTTCCTAATAATTTGTTATTTATGATACAATGAGTATTATATGTTAGAATTTTATGGGCCACGTGAATAAATATATGTACATAGATTTCTATCTCGGTTTAGGCCTAATAAAATGTGATCTAACTTTAGTAAAATCATTGGACCTACAGAAATATTAATTAATTATTCGTATGGGTCTGATGTGTAGAAGCCCATTACGAGTCATTGTGGTTAATGGGCCCACAATAGCACATAAGTCAAAATTGACTATAAATAGGGTTGTGGTCCCCAAGTCAGATCATCTCTTAACATTTTCTCTGAAAAGATTATTGATAGTTTTCTCTGTTCTATAAGAAGAATTCATTCGGTATTTGAATCTTGACTTGGAAGAACACAAATCTATCAAACATTGTTGTTTACGCTTCTGCTGTGCAATTGATCAAGGTTAGTGTTCTTATTTATATATATATCATTGTCGATTCTATCTGCATGTAATTATGGATGATTAAATGTTTAGAAATCAGATTATATTAATCATAAGGTTAAATTTATAATATTATATTACCAATACAGTTAAAAATCACCCAACTATGAAAGTTCTAATCTTCTTGTTTAGGCAATCTCCATCGTTACCAACAACATTGATGTTCTATACAATATTAATGCTAATTAACTCCGGCTATCAGAATCTTGTAAACAGAAACAGACGGGTTGCATTGAACCCACCGAAACGAAGTTGCTAGTGATAGGCATTGTGTAGTGATCTGCTGCTCGTCGCTTTCTATTCTTTTCAATCCAGACTGTGAGAGATGTTTAGACCTGTATGTTCTCTCAAATAACTTGTTTTCAACTTTTGTCAGCCAAGTTCATTAAATGAAAGTGGAGAAAAGCTAATTGCCATCAATTCCTTGAGTTAACTTGGAAGGATACATTTTCAAAATATAATGGTAAATGTATCTAGATTTTTATTAACAGTATTGCAATACTTTTCATGAACTTATGTGAATGAAGCTTTTACATATAAAGAATAATCTTTTCATTTTGTCTTAGTAGAATAGATCAGAATTTATAACTGTATTATTTTTAAATATGAATCGAATAAATTAATATAAATCATAAAATAAAATAAAACCTCATGTTTTGACGGAATCTAAGAAAATTACACCCCGAAACCCTCAAGTAATACAGGCCATTTGGAAGTTACAGTAACACTTGAGTCACCCCCTGAAATTGGGTGAATGTTCGTGTGATCAATATGAAGATGGTCACTGTTTCCCAAGCCATACGCGCAAATAAAAGCAAGCTAAAATAATGCAGCAACTCAAATAAAGTTCTTCTCAGTGACAACGTGTTTGAAAAGTTCGACCAGGATACGTACAAATCTGAGTCCCAGAAGTCTCTGTTAACGATGAGGGTAACTACTTAATATTCCTTGTCCAAGAGATTTGTGGTCAATGCAAGAAATTTATTTTATGTAAGCCTTTGGGATTAGCTACTTGAACCGGCAAGAACAATGCATTTAAAGGGGCTTTTGTTGAATTTGACTCCTTTGTTGTTCCATATTAGTTGGGAACAACAATTGAGACAAGGCTCTTACCTATATAAGGAGGTTACTGCCTCCTTGTTTAGTAAACCAAACAAAGTCAAAGATTTGTATAACAAATTTGACTCTAGTTAAATTCCTCTTTTGAGGGGAGAGTTGGAGAGTTTGTCTTGTGTATTTCTTTGTAAGTGTGTTAGTGTATTAAGGGATTGGGTGAGAGGAAAAATTGTGTTATTGTAAGAATTTTTTACATAGTAGATTTTCTTCTCGGTGCTCGTAGTTTTTCTCTAGTTTGGGAGTTTCCACGTAAATTCTCTTATGTTGTTATTTTTTTTATATTTTTGTCTATTAAATATCCTTGGGTGTGAGTTTGGAGGGTCTAAATTTTCAACAAATGGTATCAAAGTCAATATGTGTTTTTCTTGAAAATTCTAAGTATGCTATGTGGTCGCAGTTTTGACTGATCTTTCACATCAGAAAAAAATTTTCTTGAGAAAGGTTTATTAAGTGTGATGGAGTTTTGATGTAGTAGTGTAGTAGTATATGTCTAGGAAAGTTTTGGCTAAGGAAAGACTTGGTATTTAAGAGTATCCGTTGTGACCCACCTCTCTTTCCTGGAAACTTTCCTGGTATGCTATTCATTTTTACGGTAAAATTCATCAAGGCAGAAGAGCACAGAAAAAATGTTAGAAAATAGAGCTTCGAATCCTCTTTGAATTGAGGTGGATAAATTCGACGGGAGAATCAATTTGGCTTGTGGCAAGTGCAAGTCAGGGGCATTTTGATTTAGTCGGAGTTACACAAGGTATTGAAAGGTAGACAATTCCCTGATATCAGTACTACTACTAGTGATACTGGTTGTTCGAGAGGTATCGCAGATTCGGCAAGAGGCTCTAGGTCAGTTAATGGAGAGACTGACAATATCGCTAACATTGTCTCCATGGATGATGATCTTGCTCTCTAAAAAGGGGGCATGTACATCCTCATGACATGCTGCTAATCCCAAAGTTGCATGAAAGAGGATATGTTACTGTTAGCGGGTCCACAAGTTTACACACGGGCATTGGTTTGGCATTAATGCAAGGTGTGTGGTGGAATTTATGTCGATGGCTGATGAACTTCCAGGAAAGCCAAACATGGGAGTTGCACCATAATTTTTCAGCAAGGTTATTTTCGACATGTGCCGAAGTAGAAGGCTTAGAATTGGTTTATTCTGAGTGGGTATGCTTTTATGGTGGAGCATGATGCTGTGAAGCATGATAATTCTCTGCATTGAGAGTTATGTTATTTTCAGGAGATCTTCATTGAGGTGGAGTGTGGTTGTGGGATCAACCAAAGTCGCCAAGGTGGAGATTGTTGAGTTTGGCTCTTTTGTTGTCCCATATTGGTTGGGGACAGCAATTGAGGCAAGACTCTTACCTATATAAGGAGGTTGCTACCTCCTTAGTTAGTGCACCAAACAAAGTTAAAAATTTGTAGTACAAATTTGACTCTAGTTAAATTCCTCTTTTGAGGTGAGAGTTGGAGAGTTTGTCTTGTTTATTTCTTTGTGAGTGTGTTGATGTATTAGGGGATTGGGTAAGAGGAAAAATTGTGTGATTGTAAGAATTTTTTACATAGTGAATTTTCTTCTCGGTGTCCGTGGTTTTTCTCCGATTTGGGAGTTTCCACGTAAATTCTCTTGTGTTGTTATTGTCTGATATTTTTATCTATTAAATATCCTTGGGTGTGAATTTGGGAGGTCTAAATTCACAACAACCTTCAACGTCGTTGAGTAGATCACCACCGTTTACCCATTTAGTTCAGACCTAAAGCTTGTCAAAGTCAATGGGGAAATTTTGGAAAGCCCTGTTGAGTTTTGGAGACACCAGTAAGATCTTTTGTGCGACTAAGAGGATGTGGAAAGATATGCAAAGCCAACTTTAAAATAGAACTAAAGCAAAAAAGACGAGCTTCAGTGACTTTATGGATCCATTAGTGGATAATCGTAGTTAATTTTCCTCATTAAAGAATAATCATTATGTTCAACATAGCACTCAATAAGATCCTCCATCAAACAGAAGCTCCGAAATTTCATTATATTTAATTATCTATAATGATTGTAAAATCGCAAACTGTAGGTGCTTGCTTGTAAAGATCCATGTGATGACTAATTGGTTTGCATCTTTTGAGCCGTACAATTAGAATCAGTGAACAACGATGTTTGTAATGGACCTGTAACATTCTTTTGCAAGTGGAGAATCTTGGCAAGAACAAGCATTGACAGTCACTGGGAGCGAATCTTAGATAAGTTATTTAATTGTGAGGTTAGGGCTTAACATGAAACATAAGTATTATAATCAAGTCGCTAAACTACGGAAAGGGTAATCTCACCTGAATCTTACTAGCTACCCTATGAGGCTTAATGTAAGTAGCTAATAATCTATACTACATAGGAGGGATCTTTTTGTGAGACACTAAAAGATCTCATAATGGAAAAAGATCACTTGAAGGGAAAAAATAAAGAGAGAGAACAAAAACAAAAGGAATTAAAGCATATTATGCTCGATGGTGGAATGTAGAGTCAGGCTCTTCCTGGGTGGGAGAGGTCGATCCCAGTCAACTGGTTTGGCTAAATTAAGTTTTATAAAAGAGTTTCTATGTCAAAATTTACAAAAAAAAAGTAACAGATTATAATAAAATGAATGCTTTTTCAAATCTAGTTGAGCCAGAACGGAGTTTGAATGCAAATCTGGTTGTGGTGTTGTTAATAACATAGAAATCCTTTTGGCAAAATAGGGTGGGGTAATGGGCTGCAGCCTGCAAGCAGAAATTATAAGCTTGCAGAAAGATTGCAGTCACCGACAATTTCGATCGTCTAGATATGTGCTCACCTGCAAAGTTTTCCACTTATACTGGAAGATGCTAACCATATCGATTCCTTGATACATTCTAAACATAACCTGGAATTTCATAGATTTGATATCTGGGGAATTCTGTCAGCAATTATTTCTAATCTACCTATCCTAAGGTATCAAATTACCAGAGACAGAGAACTGTGGTCAATCCGTTTTCCAGTCTCCTTAGATAGACCAATTCCTACACTATTATGAGACTATAATATCCCTATGCCCACTTGGAATGAGCTTCTTTTGATAGAGTCCAGGATGTATTCCGATTTGAGGATCTTTATTCTGAGTTTAATACTGCAGAAATCAAACTTCAAGCATTATGGAGTAAACTTGAATTCATCATAACATATGCACAGGATCACGAGCAGCTAAAGAAGAAAGAGACTAAAAAGAAGCTTGAGTGCAAGGGGTGCAAGGGCCATGGAGAAATTGAAGTAACTACACTCATCCATGGGGATAGTGATGTGCAGTTTGCATCTGAAAAAGCAAACTTTGAGGTCCGGCATGAGATTCATTGGAAGCACCTCTGTGTACGTTTTGACCTTGCAGTCTTAGCCCAGATGAGTTGATCCCATTCCCAGCAGTTGAAGGCAGGAACATAGTTTGCTGCATTGAATTGAAGGCCATGGCTGATCCACCGTTTGTTTGATTCCAATGATAGTGTGCTCTAGGCATGGCAGCAGAATTCGACCGATGAGCAAGAGATATAGGCTGAGAGGGCAAAGAAGATTTTTTGTTTTCTGGTGACAAAGTTCTTGAATCGTTAAGATTGACAGTAGTTATATCATGAATGCTTGCTCTTCTCTTATCTTTTCCTCCAGAAAGTTGCCTGATGAAGTATTTCTGTGCATGACTAGCCACCTGCGTGGGCGTTCTCGTGGTCACAAAATTACGTGATATGTTTCTCCAGTCCCCTTTTCCATACTTCTTTAAACCCATGAGGAAGAGTCTGCAAATAATTGAATTGATCACTATGAAATAACATCCAGTTGTCTGATTAGTCAAGTGCTTGCAGTTACATTTGAAGTTTCAAATCAAATCCCCTACCAGCTTCATATTTAACAATCCGGTGCAACTTTACTTTTCTTCCTAATCAGATTCTCACTTTTGATTTTTTTATAGCACTTCATTATCAAAAGTTGAGGACGAAACCAGCTTTCATATTAAACAAAATTTCCATACAAAATTGATAAATTCAACTCAAAATTGGAAAAGAACCTTAACCCAAAGTACATGAATAATACTTACTTGTGCTCCTCCTCAGTCCAGGGAACACCTTTCTTTCTTTCCTGGTCAGCAGGCCGACCAGCAGAAGATCTCTTACCTCCAATCCCATAAGATTGTTTGAAACCGTTGTAGTCATGGCTGTTAACCCAGTCCAATGTAAATGGAGAGGTGCTATACCCAGGAATTGGAACCAGACCAGCTTCGATGTTGTTAACGTCAGCCTCTAATTCCTTGTACTGCTTAATCACATCTGCAGTTGTCTTCCCAGGAATCATTGCTGCTACTTTCTGCCATCTATCAGGAGTATCCTCGTCGTACAATGCAAGAGCTTTCTCAAAATTCTTGTTCTCTTCTGGAGTCCATATTGTGTTGCTCTTGGTCCAACTTGTATCCGAAAGATACGAAGCAGGGGAAAGAACATCCATTTCCCACCTCATAACATCAGAAGAAGAAAAAAAAAACTTTGATAGAATTCCTGTGAGTTAGAACAAGTCGGACCAGACCCAATTAGAGCAAAGAAGTAGGTTGATGGAACAGAGAAGAAGACAGAGGAAAAAGGAGAGAACCAGAAAGAAAACGAAGAGAGAAGGTGGAGATTTCACGACAAAAATATCAGTGTTAAATCAAGGAGCGCATTTGAAAGGAATCAGAATAGCTTTTTGTAAGTAGTCATAAACCCTGAGGAATCTAGAAAGGACCGAACTTTTAGAAAGCAAGATAATTTAGCAAAAACCAATCTGTAATTTAGACTGTTCAAGAATTTGAACCCTAGGACCACCACTGAGATCTGAATCCAAGCTCTAAGCTTTCCGAGGAAGCAAACACGGTCGAAACACGGGGAGAAGATCAAAAAGACCGGGAACCAAGAATTCAAAGGAAATGGACTTCCAAACTAACAAAAGCCTGTTGAAGAGAAAAATTGACAGTAACACTTCCCTGAACAACTTTAACCTACTTTATACCCAACAAAGGAAAAGAAGCTCACAACGAAAAGGAAGCTAAAAGAAAAGCTGAAAATAGAAAACCCCGAGTGGGTTTTGGACAGTGGGAATTTTCCCTTAATAGTTGGAGCAGTGAGAAAAGCTGGGAAAAGATCTATTCTTTCCTTCCTTTTCCTCGAGTTCTGACCATCAAGAAAGAAGAAAAGAAGCAAAGTATCAATGGAAGAGAACAAAAGAGAGACACCGATAATAAGCTTCAAGAAATGGAAGTATAATAAGTTTCTTCTTCTTCTAGTTACCGAAAATCCTAAAGTGGAAGATATAGAAAGAGAATGAAGGTGGTGGATTGTGATTGGAGAGCATGGGTCTGTGGATTCTGCAACTTAATGAAAAAGTTCTCGCTTATTATAACTATGGTATCTGTCTCTATCTCTTTTTCTCAAACATTTTGTTTTCTTATTTTATAATTTTGAAATTTGAATTTCTATAATAATAATTAATAATGCAGCTCGTTAAAAAATAGAAAGGAACTCACTTTCCTCATCTGGTAAACAAATACACAAGAGTATAGGATCATCTGGACCGTCCAATGGGCCGTATTGACCAATGCTGTGCTGACCAGGTTTATTATTACGAGTCAGTCTCTGTAACGGTCCGGATTAGTCCTCAAGCTACTTGAGCAACTTGGGCGTTGGTGGGACCCAACATGGGTTGGAACACTTCTTATTGGGCTGACTCCCACATAATTGAACAGGTTACGATCTCAAGGAGGTGGGCCCGAGGAAAAAGCTAACAGATTCCGCCACATTTCAGGATGAGATTGCATTAAGGGTTTGAATGTTAATTAATAAATAAGATAGAATTCAACGGAAATAAACCAAATAATTTATAACTCGTAACGAATTGAAATAAAACGTAATATAGTCAAAAATTATTTGAAAAAGATAAAAGACCCGTAATGTAATGTAATAAACTGTTATTTAAAAAATAGAAAGTAATATAATGTATAATAAATAATTACTATATTCTTATATAATATTCTCGTACAATCTAAAACTGAAAATGCACTTATAGTTTTTAAACAATAAAAATTTATGACTTACTAACAAACAATAAAAGTCATGATTGTGACTTGAACATTAATCTTTTTTTTATATTTTCTATTTTTATTAATAAAAGTTTTATCATTTTATTATTAATTATATACAATTTATTATTAATTATATAAAAATATTATTATT
>JANITW010000003.1:19501529-19513559 GCA_027564335.1 Erythroxylum williamsii
AGCTAGTCACGTTCCTAGAGCTAGTTGACGACATGGTTACTGAAAATCACACTTACAGGCGAGGAAAGGAAGAATGACGTACCTAGTTTAGAGACTGGAACTGGGGATTTGGTTGATGGTAAAAAAGGAGATTTCTATGACTGTGAACAGGGAGAGAAGAAAAGAAACGAAGATTGAAGAATCGAACACGCAGAAAGTGAAGAAGTGTGTCAATCCCGAGCATTTGTAACAAGATACTAAGCGGGAGTGCTGATGGAACTTGGACGCGCGGCGAAATCTGGGTCGTGCAAATTAGGGTTGTTAGTTACCCATAGCGGCGTAGCAGTTGAAAGGACGTATGTGACAGCTGTACAACGGTTACAAAGATGTTTCGTTTTAAATTTCGAAAACTTGTCAAGGGACACGCGCTGTTAGTAATGATTAAATCTATTGCTTTGATTAGGCGCCTGCGTTCGATCGGTCGACCTTATGTTATGATCGATCGGTCGACCTTATGTTATGCTCGATCGGTCGACCTTATGATTACGCTCGATTGGTCGACCTTATGTTTACTTTCGATCGGTCGGTCCTATCTCTACCCTCGATCAGTGGGTCTTATCTCGAGTCGTCATGCACTAAGTGTTGATGTCCAACCGATCGAGCCTATCGCAAGCTGTCCTACAGACGAGCTACACGATCCTTATGTACTCCTTCGACTCTTCTCCTTGATCAGACTCAAGGAGTAGGGGGCTTATGGTTGGGTCAGTCGTACTAGGCCCAAGCCCAGATGCAGAACGGCTCATGAGCCAATCGGCCCATCCCTTGGGGATTGACCTAATTCCTACAGATATTAACCATATAAATTGATTACCTTATCATGAAAAAGGTACGATTTCCAAGAACCCTATTTTCATTATTTACTAGCCACTAAAACTCTAAAAAAAGACTGACTTGAGCGTCGGAGGGGGCCTACCGAAAATCAACCCCCAACGTGCTTTTATTGTTGCAGGAATCTTCGAGTCGGAATCAATCAATTTCATGGATCCAAGTGGCAGTGCTTAGCCTCAACAGAATCTGACAGAACCACATATAATTACTAAATATGGATAAAAAAATTCTCATTATTGTTTTTAATATTAATACCAAATATTAACATGACTTTAACTTTATTTAATACTATACCAAACATGCGTAATTAATAATTTCATTCTTATTCTAATTTTATATTCCATTTTCATTCATTTTTATTAATTATGATTCCTTCATTATTGGCTATAAAATGAGACCTGCAATACGAGTTTGGTGTCATTCCTATATCCCTGTTCGACGTGATTGACTTTTGTAATTTCACTATTCACAAATTTAAGGTATAATTTTGCACCTTGAATTGAAATCTCTATAGTCTAACTAGAACCATTCCTTATTAACTCCAATGTTTTAAATTATGTGAATATTCATTAAAGCCTTATTTGGCAACTGATCAACAGAAAATATTAATTATTTATTTAATTTTTTTTGATAAAATTATTTATTTATTATTAATTATTTATATATAAAATAACTTAAGAGCATAACTTAAAAAAAAGATTTAATTCATCTTGCTCTATTCATAGCTATACAGTAGTGGCGCTTTCTTTTTTTTATATTATTTTACTTCAAGAACTAGAATTTTTAACTCTCTTAGGATTAGCTATATGTACCATATTTTGATACAATTATTTTTCTATCTTAAAGATTGAGAGACAATCATCGATCATATTATTGTAATTTTTCATTAAAATATAAACATCATGCTGTAATTTTTATTTCATTACATTCGACACACCTTTTATTATCTTAAGTTATTGATCATTATTATAAAACTTATAACATTAATTATCAAGAGTACTCATAGAAATCAAAATTTATTAAATCTCAAGAATATGCTAGGAATTCAATATTCTAATGACTTCATTATGCATTTTGATCTGTACTAAACCGTTTCCTTTAACAACATACTCGCTATTACCATCTAATATGATAGCATCATTCCATTACTTAAAAGATCAAAACCAATCCTTATTAAAAGTGATATGATAAAAATTTGATTTATAATTATATATGCTAGAGACATTTTTCTTTAATTCTTTGGATTGTATAACATCTTTTACATCACTGAAAAAATAATCTATGTACTATACAACATAATATTAATTTTTTTCATATGAATTAGGTAAAGAATACAAAAGGATTATGACTTGATTTTTTTCATCAATTTAAACCCCAATACTTTGTAAATCCAAAAGAATTCGATTAAAATTATCAACTATCAATGTAATCTTTTCACTTGTGTACTTTTTGTCAACCTCGAAGTATACAAATGTTGCTATTTATATAAATGATTTGTTAATGATCTCTTTTGATACTTACTTTTAAGTAGTTTGCATAACAAAACAACAATTGGTTCATCAACCACCTCTCTCAGGACCTCTTCTTCCAAACTCAGCAGTACTGCATTCTGTACCTTTTATGGAATCTCTTCTTTTTCCAACACCTCCAAATTTTTTGACAAATTTTCTTTTCCTTTTAATGTTGCTGCACATTCTTACTGAGCAAGAGTCACTCTCATCTTTACCTTCCATAAAGTAAAATCAATTCAATTCATTGAATTTCTTAATATTGAACTTCTAAAGAGACACTGTACAGCTGCATGTAAGAAGTCTAAGAATAATATAATTCTATTTTCATAGATGCCTAAGGTGTTTTTTTCCCAGAAGTCTTAAGGTTAGTGAAATTCTTTTTCCTCCTATCTTTAGATTTTATGCACTAAGTTTGGTGCCTAATCTACCTTGACACTGGCATTATTTTGCTCTCGACGACTCAATATTTTTGATCAATATGAGTTTAACATTGTTCTTATGTCTTTATCCGATGTCTGATAATTTTTGTAATTTGACTATTCACTAAAATTCAAGACATATCTCAAATTCTTTTATAAAAACTCTAACTTTTTAACCAAATAATTATTTGAAGGTCCAAATATTTAGAATTCAATACAATTGGTACAAAGTTTTAGAGTAACTAATGAAGGATTTATTGTTAGTTTGTTAATTGTTAACAATCAATCTTTTAGCTAATATTAGCTGATGGTTCTTCATAAACTTGTATTCTTCGTCGAACTCTTAGTCTGGAGAAGCTAAGGATCTTCCTCCAGCACTTCGATTAGGCAGTAAGGAATAACCTCAGTAGTGTTGGAAATTAAGGAAGCACATGTACAATTTCAGCCTAAGTTTCCTGTACCAATCCCCATTCAGGAGAATCTTTGAAGTTGCTTCCTGCAACACATATATTGACTTGGGCCTGATAAGTGTTCCAGGCTTTGGTTTTGGAGTCTACTTTGAGATGAACTTTGAGCCTGCTTTTTAGATAAAGGAAACTACTTCTTTAAACCCAAATAAATTGAAGATTTTATCATCTCTATCTATATTAGGTCAAATTCTCATTATTCGTCCCTAATCGTTACTCCTTTCGCCAATCATTCACTTTACAGCTAAAAAATCAGCTAGAGCCTCTAAATGATAACATAACTTGCTATGGCGACCATTATAAGCTAATAGTGAGTTTCGATCGGACCTGCAATAAAAAGAAACTAAGATTCTCTGTTCAATATTACTATCTTTTTCTGATTTATAAAATCTTAATTATTTATTTTGTAGGACTTATGCGGGATTCACGTGGGATCTATATATAATCCACATAAATAAACGACTGAGATTTATTAAAAATAATAAAACACTATAATATTAAACAGGAGATTTAGACTCAATAAAAAGAAGCATTTAAATCTGACCTCAAAGGAAGGTGCTCATTTACATAGCTCATATGACGCTGTGGAGCAAATGCAAAGATTCAATCTTTTTGCTTCTCAAATAAGTATAGAAAAGTTGAAGCTTTTGCTAGCTGACCATAATTTAGATTAAAAATTTCTCTTTTACCAATTAAAAAGCATTACTCTTATTTGATATTTATTTACAATGCCAAGAATACAAATGGAACAGATTAACAATATTATTAGAGTTATATTTAAATAAAATTTCAATGAAGAATTTAGAATTATGACTATAAAATCGTCCAATTCCAAATTCATTTACAAATTAATTAATAATTAGTATAATCAATTTTTTTATTAAAAAAGTTAATTAGCATAAAAATTAGAGAATTATTGAAAAGCTCTTTGATTTATGAGCTCTATGCAAATTTTGTTTTGGGAGGGGATAGATAAATAATTTATTTTGAGTTGTATTGAGTGGAAACGAAAAGAAAAGGTTATTTTGTTATTGCTCTTTTTGGATAAAATAGATTTTGTTTTCAGTTAAATATTGCCTGCTAAATTTGTGGGTGCAAGACTCTGAGAGCTTCTCAGGAAGCACAAGCACCATTCATTTGAAGCCACCAAAAGCTGAAGGCCAAATCACCTCTTCTCACCTACCTGTAATCACAAAACTCAGAAAATGGTCTCCAAAAGTCTCCAATGTGCACACTCCTCCATTCTTCCTCTACCACCACCTACTCCCTTTTTTCTGCTTCCGCCATATTCTTCCATGGACAGGAATCTTCCCGAGTAATTCCATATCCATATCTCTATTTTACCTCTTCTGTTGTATTCTCTCCAAAGCATGACTTCTTCTTGCTGTGTACCTTCTGTAAGAAATGCTGTCACACCAGGAGCTGTGCTGCTTCATCATCCTTACTTCTATCTAGCTAGAAAACGCTCACACGAGATCAAAAGAGAGTCCCCTGTCTTCAAGCCTCAGCAAGCACGAATCAAGCCTTTTCTTCCCGTTTTGAGACTCAAGAACTCTGAATATAAACACCCTTTTGCTAGTCTATCATCTTTTGCTGAAGCTGGAGGTGAAGAAGAGAAAAAAGAAGGAATCAAAATAGAGAAACATGAAGAAACAGTGAAAATCCATGACAATGACTTACCTGGAATGGCTCAGGCCTTCGGTATCTCTTCAAGAACAACCTCTGCTATATCCATATTCATAGCATTCGCTGCTCTTAGTCTTCCATTCTTCATGAAGTCTGTGATTCAGAGTTTGGACATAAAGACTAAGATCTTATCATACGCAACACTCTTGTTTGGTTTCTATATGGCTTGGAATATAGGAGCCAATGATGTGGCCAATGCCATGGGGACTACTGTGGGTTCTGGGGCATTGACGATCCGGCAGGCGGTGTTAACTGCGGCTGTTTTGGAGTTCTCAGGAGCATTGTTGATGGGCACACATGTTACAAGTACAATGCAGAAGGGAATTCTTGTAGCTAGTGTGTTCCAGGGAAGGGACACTCTGCTCTTTGCTGGATTGCTCTCTTCTTTGGCCGCTGCTGGTACTTGGTTGCAGGTCTACTTTACTTTGCCTCTTCTTCTATTTTTTGCATCAATCTCTTTATTTATTAGATCTCTTTTTGGAAGTCATGAATTTCTATTGAATCTTTGCATCTTTGTTGAAGACGCGTAATGAATAATTTTGACGCGTAATGAATAATTTTGCTAACGGCTCCAGATTTTTCAGCTATGTTAGAAGTGTGGAATTTCTCCAGTGAATGTGGAAAGTTTATAATTTATACGCAAATCATCAATTACACCGATACTCTATATTTTTCAATTAGATAATGCCACTTAGAGTTGGGGATATATGCTCTTGATTGCCAGTCATCTGTTCTTTTAGAATACAGAACATTTAACAGTTTCTCAAAGTCTGCCGTTTTTGTACTTGCTCCCTTTCCAATAGAGTCGTTATCTAAACCTCCAGTGGAGTGATGGGGTATCTAAATGCACTTGGTAGAACTTAGTGGGTTGGTGCTAGAGCATATGTGGTCTGTCACTACTCATTAGTTCCATCTTATGCCACACGAGACAAAAGAGAAGGAGATAACAGTAGGTGTCTATGCATGAGGTTCCTGAGAGAAAGTCTTGCAAGTATCAACAAAGAAAAAGGTCTGTCATTTATTATAGTAGTTCCAATAAAACTGAGGAAAAGATCAGAGAAGTCTGTCAAAAGCTACCTCTTACTCATAAAAATTTGCCAGGTATATGTAACTACGGATAATTAATCTGAAATTAACAATCCAGGGGAAACTGAAATTTCGGATATGATAGACAGATGCCTTTTATGGCCAGTAACAGTAAAGGCTACAAGGTTTATCTTAAGCATTATAGTAGTATCTCCTCTTATGGTGATTGAATTTATTCCTTAGTCCATTTTCGTTGACAGGCAGCTCTTCAATGTGATTTCTGCTAATCTTTACTCTTCTTGACGTTTCTAGGTAGCATCTTATTATGGTTGGCCCGTCTCTACTACACACTGTATAGTGGGATCAATGGTTGGATTTGGTCTTGTCTATGGAGGTGCAGGTGCTGTCTTCTGGGGGTCGCTAGCAAGAGTAATATTATCATGGGTTATCTCACCAGTAATCGGAGCACTGGTCTCCTTCCTCGTCTATAAATGCATTCGTAGGGTATGTTCTGTCTTTCAGACTTGAAGCTGTCAATCTTGAAATATACTCAGGTGTCTTGTGTGGAGAAAATTACTGGCTTGTCTGTAAAGGGGGAATTACTGCTTAAACGCTTTCCAAAATCGTTTGAAGTGTCTAATGTTTCATTTAAATCACAAAGCTAGCTTGTTAGTCTCCAATTTCAAAACTACTGCTCTGAATATTTTCACTTGCTGCAGTTTGTTTACAGTGCTCCAAACCCGGGACAAGCTGCAGCTGCAGCTGCACCGATTACTGTCTTTCTGGGTGTGACAGGAATATCTTTTGCAGCATTTCCTTTAAGCAAGTCCTTTCCTTTGGCCCTGGCACAGGCTCTAGCCTGTGGTGCAATTGGTGCAGTCCTTGTTAACCAAATCATCCGGAAACATCTCGGTCATTTACTTGTGAAAGCTACTACATCACAACCCGAACCAAAAGAGACTGCAATCCAGAATAAACAGATAGGCTTTCTCTCCGATTTTGCGGGGCCAAAGGGTACCGAGCTGGAGATAGTTTATGGGGTTTTTGGATATTTGCAGATCCTCTCAGCCTGCTTCATGTCATTTGCCCATGGAGGTAACGATGTCTCCAATGCTATTGGTCCTTTGGCTGCTGCATTGGCTATCCTTCAAGGTGGTGCCACTGGATCAGGGGTCGTCGTTACAATTCCGAATGATATTCTTGCGTGGGGTGGGTTTGGTATAATAGCCGGGCTAATGATGTGGGGGTATAGAGTGATAGCAACAATTGGGAAGAAGATAACAGAACTGACACCAACCAGAGGATTTGCAGCTGAGTTTGCTGCAGCCTCTGTGGTTCTAGTTGCATCAAAGCTGGGACTTCCGATATCGGCAACGCATACTTTGGTGGGTTCCGTTATGGGAGTAGGCTTTGCAAGAGGTCTAAAGAGTGTAAGATCAGAAACCGTGAAAGAGATAATAGCTTCATGGGTGGTAACTATCCCAGTTGGTGCAACATTTTCAGTTTTTTACGCGTGGATCTTGACCAAGCTTTTGTCATATATATTGTGAGTATACATTTTGCAAGATGAAAATGAACAGATTGATGTATGTGATTGATCAAAATCACTATGCTGCCTCTGAAAAATTTGTGGAATGATGGCGTCTTTTTGAGCTAATGTGATTTCCTTTTGAATGGAAGTCACATTCTTCCTAGGAGACAAATCAAATTGGACATTGTTGTTATCATGTTTAGTGCCCATTGTTCTTGCATTATATTACTTAATACATGCTGTACGTAGTATAGTTCTCAAGCCTGCCATGCAAGAAGCAAACATGAGAAAAGAAAATATTGGGGATATCAGTCAATCTTCTGAAACTGCTCTCTTCACGGAAATATAATGCAAATTCACGCTTTGATTCTGTTCTAAATTCTGTAATACAGACAGATCAATCCTGAAAGAAGCCTAGCTTGTATTGCCCCCTTTTCTATGTTTTTCTCCTTTTACTTTATCTTATAGAACAGTTGTACAGGTTTTGAACAAGAAAACTGCATGGTTAAGGAGTCACCTATTATCGATTTAGGAACTGTGTGAGCAGGTTCTTGTAGTAGTGTTTTGCCTGAGAAAAAGAAACTGAAGCAGTAACAATTGTTGATGAACAAAATGTTGACATGTGCTGAAATTGGAAGCCAACGGAAAAGAATCAGCAGAGAAATTAAACGGATTTCCTTCATTAATTTCCTATGATCTTGATTTGTTAGTATTACCTTCCATAGATAGTACTTGTAAATAATATATGTACAGTCTTCTCCATTGTAAGAAATAAGAAAGAAAATTGAAATATATACCAGTTTTGACATGGTATCAGAGCGAGGCTTTAGGGCCTATAAGTAGAGAAACACGAGAGATTGAGAGCAACGGAATTTAATCCTTCCACAAGGAACTCTCAAACAGAAAATACGATCTTGTCAGATCTGACGTCAAGAATATCACAGATGGTGAACCAGACATCAACCATGGTAAATCATGAACAAATTACAGCGGTGGTTGGCATTAAGCTAGACGACACCAACTACGGACTTTGGTCTCAAGTCATGGAGATGCACATCGCAGGCAAGGACAAGTTGGGATACATAGATAAGGATCTCCCACAACCATAAGAGATAGATTCGAGTTTCAGAAAATGGAGAACTGAGAATGCAGTGGTGAAGGGATGGCTAATCAATTCCATGGATCCCAAACTGATTGGAAACTATATAAGATTTCCAACAGCAAAAGCAGTATAGGATGCGGTTGTTGCAAACTGTTTTGATGGCGGTGACACTTCAAGTTAATGACTTGAAGAGAAAGGTAATGAAACTTAAACAAGATGGGGGATCTATTGAAACTTATTACAATAACCTCTAAGGCATTTGGAGAGAGATTGATTTTCGTCGTCCAAATCCTATAAAATGCGAGATTGATATACAAAAGTATAACTCAATTTTACAAGAAGACAGAGTGTATATGTTCCTGGATGGATTGGATGATCGACTTGACAAGATCTAAGGTGATGTGCTATGACTTCAACCGTTTCCTTCACTAGAACAAGCATATGCGCATGTAAGGAGGGAAGATCTTAGACAAATGGTGATGTTGACAAGATCTAAGGAAATGATCTCAAAAGGTGGGCAGAAGCCTCAGCAGCATTCTTCACTCCACCTAATACCCAATGGGAAGCCAAATGTAGGGTCAAAATCAAAATCACCAGTAGAAGAAGGAGGCTGCACACACTGTGGGGGTACAGAACACACTAAAGAGACTTGTTTTAAGCTGCATGGATACCCACATTGGTGGCATGAATTCAAGGCGAAAAAGAAACGTGAAGCTGGTCGAGCCACTTATGTGCAAGCAGGAGGCTCTCCTTCTGTTGCAGCAAACGAACCTCAACTTTCCCTCATGCCACAACAGGATGCTTCACCAGCCATTGCAAATGAAGGAATGACTCTTAATAATCTAAGTAAGTGAGTAATCACAATTGGATTGTTGATTTAGGAGCGACAGATCACATGACGTTTGATCCCCAGGATTTCATTGAAATTACTCAACCAAGACGGACGTGCATTGCCAATGCCAATGGAGTAACTTACCCAGTTGCTGGGGCTGGAAAAGTGGAGCTTTCAGCCTCGTTTTCACTTTTGAACACTTTACTAGTTCCATCTCTTTCAAATAAATTGTTATCTATAGGCCAAGCTACTGAGGAATTGAATTGTCGTGCACCATTTTATCCCAAGTTTTGTGTGTTTCAGGATATTCTCACCAAGGAGATTATTGGTCTTGGTACTAAAAGAGGGGTACTGTATTACACGGATGACTTTGTTGATGGATGGGTAAACACTACATGTCTTGCTGGAGACAAAGATCGACAGATTTTGTTATGACATCGTCGATTAGGGCATCCATCGTTTTCATACATGAGGCATTTATTTCCAAGTTTATTCTCCAACTTACATGAGTTTGTTCTTAAGTGTGAAACACGTATCATGGCAAAGAGTCCTCGTGTTCCTTATCCACAAAGTAAGAAAAAATGTGAGACACCTTTTTCTTTAATTCACTCAGCTGTTTGAGGACCAACCCCTATTTCGGTTTTGTCAGGCTTTAGATGGTCTGTAAACTTTGTCGATGACTGCACACGAATGACTTGACTGTATTTGATGAAAAATAAAAATGAGGTGTTTGGAATTTTTCTTCACTTTCATAACATGATCACAACTTAAATTTCTGCAAATATTCAGATTCTACATTCAGATAATGGTGGGGAATGTGACAACAGTGAGCTAAGACATTACTTTCAAGCACACGGCCTACATCATAAAACTGGTTGCTTCCAAACACCACAACAAAATGGTGTTGCAGAGCGAAAGTACAGGCATATCCTTGAGACAGCTCGTGCTCTCCTGACAGACGCTAATGCACCTCGACGCTATTGGACAAATGCAGCGATGGCTGCAGTCTACTTGTTGAATCGATTGCCATCTCGAGTGCTGGACTTTGAAACTCCATTACAAACTCTTGCTCTTCATGTACAATTGTCGTCCATCTTGATGCTCTCTCCTAAGATATTTGGGTATGTAGCATATGTTCATTTTCAAAAAAATCAACGTACCAAACTTAAACCCTGTGTTGTTCGGTGTATATTTGAGGGATATGCAACACATAAGAAAGGACATCGATGTTATGATCCTATTACCAGGCGCCTCTACATCACAATGGATGTTACTTTTCTTGAAACTGAAGCCTATTTTACACAATGCCCTCCTTCTCTTCAAGGGGAGCTATGTGAGGAAGAGAAGAATGAGAATGGTTGGAAAAGATGGTCGGGATTCAAAGATACACACTTGGGAATAAATGTAATCAGTGACATGACTAAGTCTAATGAGAGTCAAATTGAAGAACAAAATGAAGAGGATGAGGCTAGAAATGAGCAAGAGAAGTATTCCATAGAACAAGAACAAGAACAGTCTTACCTCTCACATTTTAGTACCAAATGACCGCTCTCTTGAGAATACTCTTGGGATACGATCTACAAACTCATCTCCCAATTATATTGTTGATGATTCTGCTGGTTATAGATTAGCTTTCAGGCATAATCGTGGCAAGCCACCAAACAGATACTCACCTGATCATGGAGGGAAGGAAGCAGCATATCCAATTGCCAATCACGTGTGCACTCACAGATTGTCACAACCTCTCAAAGCTTTTGTACACAAGCTGTCTTCTGAGCATATTCCATATACAGTTCAAGAGGCCTTGAATGATCCAAAATGGGTCCAAGTAATAACCGAGGAAATGATAGCTTTGCAAAAGAATAATACATGGAAACTCATGCCACTACTTGAAGGTAAGAAAGTAATGGGCTATAAATGGGTGTTCACCATTAAGCATAAGGTAGATAGATCAGTAGACTGTTACAAAACAAGGCTCGTTGTAAAAGGATATACTCAGTCGTACGGCATAGACTACCAAGAGACATTTTCACCGGTGGCAAAGTTGAATATGGTTAGAGTGTTGTTGTCTCTCATTGCAAACATGGATTGGCCTTTACATCAATTTGATGTAAAGAACGCAATCCTCCATGGAGATCTTGAATAAGAAGTTTATATCGACGTTCGACCAGGTTTCACCCCATCACAAAATGGGACAGTATGTAAATTACAAAAAGCACTTTATGGATTAAAACAATCATCGAGAGCATGGTTTGGGAGACTTAGCTTGGCTATAAAGAAGCATGGTTTTAAACAAAGTAATTCAGATCAGACTTTGTTCTTAAAACATCGAGGAGGAATGGTAACAGCCTTGATTGTTTACGTTGATGACATGATAATTACAAGGGATGATAGCGAGGAAATCTCTAACTTGAAAAAAAAGTTGGCAGCTGAATTCAAAATGAAGAGCCTCGGAGGACTAAAACACTTTCTGGGAACCGAAGTAGCCCAATTAGATCAAGGAATTTTCCTCTCTCAAAGGAAATATGTACTTGACTTGTTAGCTGAAACGAGAATGCTTGATTGCAAGCCAGCAAATACACCAATAGT
>JANITW010000003.1:19927400-19948294 GCA_027564335.1 Erythroxylum williamsii
TTAAAACAAATTGAGAACAAGCATTGTTTTATCTTACATACTTTTGAAGATGAAGCAGATTTTATACCGGTTGTAGTTCTTTTCAAATAGGGGTACATTCCCACCAGTTAACTAATACAAATTTTTTTTGTAGGCTATATTTTGTGTTAAAAAGCATCGCTCATCCTTCTTCTTTGTATTTGTAGTTATCCATCCATCTAAGTAAGTCGTCCAAATAATATCTACCATATGTGTTACTTTAATAATACATTAATTAGATGCGTTTGAGTTTTGTGCGAATGCAAATGAGGTCTTGATTTTGTGCTACTCTTTATACCTATCGCCATGTCCATTAATATTCGCTTTCTTTTTTTTTACCACACCATTCTGATCCGGAAAACCAGGCATGTTGTATTAAACAACAATCCGTTCTTAAAGAAACTTCACAAATGGACTAGGTGCTTATCCATTCTCAGTGTATCTACCATAGTACTCTCCACCTCTATCTGAACTTACAATTTTAATTAGTTTTCCACATTGATTCTCTAGTTCAACATTAAAAATTTTAAAGGCATCTAAAGCTTTGTCCTTAGAACAAAGTAAATAGAGATACATATATTGCGAATAATCGTCTATAAAGGTGATAAAGTATTTCGGACGATTTGTGTCCATATCTAGACAACAAATATCTGTATGTATGATTTCTAACAATTTTGTGCTCCTCTTTACACCCCTTTTAGATTTGTTAGTTTGCTTACTCTTAATGCAATTCACACAAGTCTCAAAATCAACAAAATCTAAAGTACTAAGTACCTCCTTCATTTATTAATCTCTTAATTCTCTCAATGAAGATGTTTCCTAATCTACGATGCCATAACATAGAGGATTCTTCATTTACAACACATTGTTTTAACCCAGCAGTGACATGCATCGAATTATAGACATCATCATTTTGTAACTGAATGGAATAAAGACCATTAGATAATGTACCATAACCAATAACTTTAGGTCCATTACATAAACTGAAACTATAATATGAAAATTTAAAGGAAAAACCTAAAGGTACAGTCTTGATACAAAAATCAAATTTCTAGAGAAATTTGGAACATAAAAGGTCTTTTCCAAACACAAAATAAAGTCAGTGCTTAAAACTAAACTGCAAGTTTCAATTGCTTTCACATGTGAACTCGTCTTTCTTCCTGAATAGATGTATTGTTCACTTCCCACTGGCTTCCTTAGGTTTTGAATACCCTTCTAAATATTTGAAACATAGATTGTAGAACCATAATCAACTCAACATGTGTTATGATAAACATTAACCATACTATATTCATAACAAACAAATGAAAATGGAGTACATTTCTTTTTGAGCCAATTCTTAAATTTAGCTCATTCGTTCTTTATGTGTCCCTTCTTCTTGTAGAAGAAACACTTTGATGGTTTCTTTATATCGGACTAAGGAGGAATTTTGTCTTTTCCCTTGTTTTTGGCTTCATCCTATCTTTTCTTTATTGAAACAGTCAAATTCACCATTTCACCCTCTTCCATCAACAATCTCTCCTCTTCTTGGACACACATAGTCAACAGTTCATTAATCGACTACTTGTCATTATGTGTGCTATAAGAGATTTTTTGAAAGGAACATATTGTTAAGGCAAACTGCATAGAATGTCATGTACTAGGAAAGACCCCAATATGGTAACCTCCAAAGCTTTTAGTTGAGCCGCTATGTCCCTCATACGCATGATATAATCATCTACGTCCCTTTTCCTGGTAAGCTTCATAGATGACAACAGAACAATTATGGTGCTAGCGAGGGTCTTATCAAATGTGGTTAATTGCTCATAAATGACCTTCAATAGATCTTTGACCTTATTATGTTGTTCAACAAAACTACAAATACCAGCAGATATTTTGGTTTTTATGAACACCACGGAGAGGCGATTAGATCTTTCCCATTTTTCATAAAGAATAACGGCATTTAGAGTGCTGGTTTTAGTTATACTCGGTGGTTCATCTTTCTTAATAGCGTAATCTATATCCATCAAGCTCAAATGAAGTAGAATTCTTTCCTTCCACACCTTATAGTTGTCAGCCCTCAAGTCGAGAATTTCACACTTAATATCGGAAATATTCACAATCTGAGTAACTGCAAGTTTAAACATACATGCTTATTATTTATAATTTGAGACCAATAATAATTCATGCTTTACTAATATAAATCATGCTTTTAATACATGAATCTAGTGACCTAAGATTTGCCTATGAGCTAAAGTTCTACTCAATTAGATTCATTTATAACTTTATGACAAAATATTGAATTACGTTCTTTTTTTTAATTCATATAGGTAGGTTAAGAAATATAATCCTATATTTTATCCTAATAAATCATACAAATATAACAAAAATCTTATGGGTAGATTTTATCATATCACGTATAATTAATTACAATTAACATTTTAGTATGAACGTAAATCTAAATACATAATCCTAATTAATCAGAGACGTTGTGGCTACTCCTAATTAATTAAAATCATATTGATCACTCACATTACTTTAAGCTTGAATAAAGCCTAAACATTTGTGTCAAGTAATTAATAATGCAAATAAATTAAATAACAATGCATAAAATTATTTATTCTAATTTTGAATGTATAATGATCATAAATTTATACACAATTTTCAATTAATCACATATAATTTGTGCAAATAGTTAAACAATTATAACTTGCATGTCAAATTTAATTCAAATATTAAACATAAATATTAAAAATTAATATTCACAAAATATTAATACAAAAAATGATTTTATAATTAAATCACAACAAAATGGGTTAGGTGCTTAATTAACCTAACAATTACTAGCTTTAACATAATTAATTAATTAATTAATTAAAAAAGTAGAATCATCGTCTTCAACCTCCAGTAGGGTCGGTGTGACCCGGCTCCAACCAAAAGAAATTAGGTGCGCAATAGTCGCTGGAAAGATGAGGATCGTAGTGATGGGACAACAATAGTAGGCCGAGGAGTGTGACATGCCAGAAAAACAAATCATATGACTTTGCATGGCTTGCAACGTCCGAAGGCCGCCATGCACCGTCATCGTCGTCCCTTCTCCCTTCACCGTCCTTTCAATAGTGGGTGTAACATAGAGTACTAAAACATAATTCTAACGTCCATCATGCACATAAACATCGAGTTTTATCAACAACACATGCTAAAATGAGAAACAAAGCATAATAGAGGAGTATTTTCTCAGACAACTCAGATGCAAGACAGAGGTATAGTAACTCTGATACCAAATGTAAATTGAAGCATGCATCTTAAAACACAAAATTATTTACGTATAAACAAACTATATGCATGCTATTCACAATATTCAATAAACGGAAGCATAACAGAGAAAATACCTCCAACAATTATACACAAGCTCTATGCAGCAATGATTTACGATTGAATTAAGAAAATTTTGAATCTTCTAGCCACTGATCTCCACAACCCGATGATGTTCAGTTATTATTGCGTGAAGCCAAAAATAAGGACCCAAAAATATATATCTTCTTCACTTTATCATTTCTGCCCATCACAAAATGAAAATAATAATATATTAACATTTGTGTGATTAATGAGTTAAATCATTAAATGGACAAGATTTTGATGTAGGGATTTTAATCCCTTTAAAATCCAAGATCGATTCATATCAAATCATCAAGAATAAAATAAAGCATAAGCATAGCTGAATCCATTATAGAATCTGCATTGAAATTTTTGTGGTTTTGTCTTCCAAATTAGAACGTAGCCCTTTTTCTAGAGTTTTCCGTAACTCTCTATTTTCTCTCTCTGAAGATGGGATTTCAGATAAGAATTTAGGTTACGCTTAATTTAGAGACCATAACCATTTATATTAGGGTAAAACCCTAATTTAATTTCTAGTTTGGCCCATCATAAAACTAGAAATATAAGCCTGGTCTCTACACATATAGAGCCCACACTTAAAATAGATGCATGAAGCCCAAATACTATAAACATATTAGACCACTTTAATTAATTGGGCTCAACTTTTTATGATAGCCTTTATGTACAATTATACACATATAAGCTCACATGTTTGATTAAAAATCCTTACATCTGAACAATAGGATATCCTAATATTTCAAGAAAAAAATCCTATATTTTCCAGATGGGTGAAGAGACACCATGCAATAAGCAAATGAGAGGGGACATGGTACTATGGGAAAATTATTGATTTGGCTAAACATTATGGTGGAAGAGGAGATGTAGTTCTGATAAATAGAGAAGAAAGTGGTGATTGTGAAAGTAGCAAAGGGAGGAGTGATTGGCAATAGAGACTAGAGAGCCCAAGAGTGAGGTTTAAGATTCAGCAATTGGGAAACAGAGACATGGGATGTGTTGGGCTGGATGTGAGGAATATGTTGCGCACAAGAAAAAAGAGGAAGAATTGCTGGAATGAGAGTGGTAATCATGTTGGTGAAGCGATGAGTAAGGGTGTGTAATTGACAGTTGGTGAATCTCATGTCACGTAGGATTCTTGGTGGATTTGACAGAGTTGAACTCTAAGGCCGGCCATAAAACAGTCAAATCTAATGGGAGCCCATCGACTATTGGACTTGGAGTTTCCAAGCAAAGTTTACTAATATGAAGATTTCATAGTTTTTGGGCCTTTGGTTCTATAGTGGTACTGTAGCATCTTTATTAAAATAACTCTTGTAGCGAGTGAAGATGACATAAAATTTTATGAAAGAATTTAAAGTATAGGGATTAAATAATTATAAAACTTGAAAGTTATCTTTATTTTCAAATTAGTTTTAAATTAATTGTAAACTAAATAACCAAATCATAATATTATTAAATAATTACTATTAAATAATATATTGTGAATTGATAAATAAAATTATTTAAAATGAAAAAGACAAAATCAAAATGTTCATAAATTATAAAATTTGGGAGAAATTTAAACCAAAAACAAAAGTAAAGTGATATTGAAATTAAAAGCTAAAAATAACAGTAAATTCAAATAAACCCTTAATTTAACAAGCCAAGTAAACTTGACGTATCAATGATTTAAGAAAGCCAATGAGTTAAGTTATGATGAAACGAATCAAAATTTTTGTTTAGTTTTAATTTGTTAATTTATTAAGTAATTTGTTTAAAATATATAAAAATTGTCTAATGCATACTTAAAATTAATAAAAACAGGTTCTCCGTTAAATAACTATTTAAAATTAAAAATTATTAAAAAATTAAGAGAGAACCGATCTCTCTTTAATCCACCTAAAAAGTCCGCAACATAGGCAAGAATGTTTTTAATTGTTAATTTGTGGGAAAAAGATAAATTCCTTCTTTAAAGAGAGGACACAAGGGAAGATTTTTTTTATAAGTTATTAACGAGATATTTTAGAAAATTTTTAATTATGAAAAGACGTCTTTAAGTTATCCATTTTTTAATTTAATTTTTGCTCAAATTAAATAAACTTTTTATAAAAGATAAAATTTTAACCTTAAATTTTAAACAATTATATACAAAATGATGATTTAAACTCACGATCTCAATTGGAAAATCAGGAAATCCTTAACCATCTCACTTGCATAAACAGCTCACAATGCGTTTGACGTCGCATCAGATTCTATCATTTCAAGCAAAATAAAAAAAAAGGGGCTAAATTGACACCGACATCAGCTCTGGAGTAGAATACTTGAAATGGTTCCTCTCATTCAACACAGACAAAAGCATACTGCTTCCATTAAAATAAAGCAAGTTGAAGTAATCATGTACTTGGTGCGGCAAAAACAAAATATGAAGGCTGCGTTAAAGACATGGCGACAAGAGAAGAAATGATTATATTAACAGCACATGACTTGACTTGCTTAGGAGTAGTATAGGCTTTGAAGAGCGTAAGATTAATCTAACACTATTGAAAACCAATTGGATTGGATTTACGCTGTTGGCGCTGACAAGGACTTGGCTTTTTTTTTTTCGTTAGGTATTTTGGCTTAGTCGTATTAATTCTAAGTCCCTATAATCTTACCCTAAAAATTTAGAGGATATAAATTTAGAACCTCAAGATTCTTCAGGTTCCTACATAAACTATACACTTTTACACACAAAGAGTCTTCACATACTCTAGATTATTCAGCTGATGATTGATCACTGGCTCCCCCTATTCAGCATCAGGTTTCCATCAGTCCCAAGTTTTTTAGCAGTTTCATCTCTCACACTGTCACTGGAAACGAGGCGTCCGTAATTGATTCGATCAAAAAATTTTGCCCAAATAACTAGAGGATTATCAATAAAGATATGTCTATTTCTCCTCCTTTGACATAACTCAAACTCAAAACCTCCTTTAAAAATATCGTACCAATTTGTCTTATTATTATCGCAACAGCCGTGGGGCTCTCAAGATATTAATTTTACATAAGCCAATCATCAAATTTTACTACCAAAACTAATATGAAATATTTGATAATTAGCGATCCTAGCCAGACTAGGTGACATCTAGGTCCTCGTCTGTCAAAACTCAAAAATAAGGAAAACTGTCGGAAGAATCTCTGGAACACAAGTCAAGTCCTTGAAGAGAGATCACTAGTCTGGCGTTTTGGACAAGTGGACGCTCCTATCACCTCCTCTTTTACTTGACTTTCAATTGTTGTATCACCTTCCCGATAAGCTCTCACGCTTCACCCCAAAACTATCGTAGTCGGAGACAGCACATAACGTCAAAACGCAAAGCTCCAACCCAACCCCCACGTTCTCTGCATTTTCTTTCAGTTTAACAACACTACACCCTATCTCTGTCTTTGTCCCTCTATATAGCCGCCTCTATTGCCACCAGATCCAGCTTCACATTCCTCCTGTCAAAGTGAGTGATAAAGGGTTGGTGGCAGATTTTGGTGTGCAAGTGGAGAAAAGGTTTACAGTGACTTTGAGTCTCTGCTGTATGTCAGTGAAATTCTGCAGTAATAATTACTACGGTGGATACAGCGAGCTTGCTAACCCTTTGCAATGGCCACAGCTCAGGAAAAGACGACGTTATCTTGTTGCTTCAATACCACAACCACCACCACCACCAAAACAAGCACTTCTGATGCTGCCAAGAAGAGGGCTGTTCAGAATTGGAGTGTTGGTGTTGGGCCTGAGCAGTCTGGTGATGATCCCATCACTAAGACTGCGACCGTGGCGACCCTGATCCATCCTGTTGAGTCCCTTCCCGAATCTCCTCCTACCAAAACTACTTCTAGTAAAGGTGATTCCAACTTTGGTTTATAGCTTGCAAGATCTAATGGCAATTTGGGTGATCCTAGTTTGATGATGTTATTTCTTAGTTGAAATTGCTTACAAAGTTTCTTTCTTTGGCTAATATAGGAATCCAAGTCATGGCTAGGCCTCAAAACCGCCACCCTTTGGATCCTTTAACTGCTGCCGAAATTTCTGTTGCAGTGGCAACTGTGAGGGCAGCTGGAGCAACCCCTGAGGTTATTTGATACTTTCGGAGTTTGAGCTTGAATTAGGATATGCATAAATTGAGGTTTTCATGTCAAGAAATTATTGATGAAGAAATGAGTTGGTGTTCACTTCATTTTTCAGGTTAGAGATAGTATGCGTTTTATCGAAGTTGCTTTGGTGGAACCAGACAAGCATATTGTTGCATTGGCAGATGCATATTTCTTCCCCCCTTTCCAGCCTTCATTGCTTCCCAGAACAAAAGGTGGGCCTGTAATTCCCTCAAAACTTCCTCCTAGACAAGCTAGGCTTGTCGTTTACAACAAAAGATCAAACGAGACAAGCATTTGGATTGTTGAGCTATCAGAAGTTCATGCTGCAACTCGAGGCGGCCACCACAGAGGGAAAGTGAAATCATCCAAAATTGTTCCTAATGTTCAGCCTTCCTTGGTATTCAAAACCCACTTTTGAATGTTATGCTTTATAAATACCTGCATATGTTGTATCAAATTTAATTATTTGAGTTGTTTGTCCCACGACCTAACATTGGGGCACACTTTCTTAAATTGATCAACTAAATATCGAATACATTATCAAAAGCTGGTAGCAGTACCTTTCTTCGAATTATGACGAAGATCCATGCCTCGTCTTGGAATTCTTTCAGAGTTACTCGAGACAATATAAAGTCTCTTTTTATATGAATTCAATGCAATTCTATGCATGTTTATGATACCCATCACGAATTCTAGTTTTTCATTGGCTTGACAAGTTCAGGATGCTGAGGAATATGCTGAATGTGAAGCTGTTGTGAAAGGCTTCCCTCCTTTTAGAGACGCAATGAAAAAGAGGGGTATTGATGATATGGATCTTGTAATGGTAGACGCTTGGTAATCTACGTACACAACTCCCTTTGATAAGTGTTTCTTCCTATGTGCCTTGCACTTCACATAACATTATCATTTTCTGCAGGTGTGTTGGATATTACAGTGAGGCTGATGCACCTAGCCGCAGATTGGCTAAACCGCTAATTTTCTGCAGAACTGAGAGTGACTGCCCAATGGAAAATGGTTATGCTCGTCCAGTTGATGGAATCCGTGTTCTTGTTGACATCCAAAACATGATTATCATTGAGTTTGAAGACCGTAAACTTGTTCCTCTGCCTCCAGCTGATCCCTTGAGGAATTACACTGCTGGTGAAAGTCGAGGAGGTGTTGATAGAAGTGATGTGAAACCTCTACAGATCATTCAGCCTGAAGGTCCAAGCTTTCGAGTAAATGGTTATTTTGTTCAATGGCAGAAGGTTAGTGCTATTTTGCTGTGCTCATCACCGAAGCATCTACTGTCAGGATACAATGCTATTTAATGATTTACTTTTTGCTTGGCAGTGGAATTTTCGCATTGGTTTCACGCCTAGGGAGGGTCTAGTTATCTATTCAGTTGCTTATGTGGATGGTAGCCGTGGTCGGAGACCTGTGGCTCACAGGTTAAGCTTTGTTGAAATGGTCGTCCCTTATGGAGACCCGAATGAACCACATTATTGGAAGAATGCATTTGACGCTGGGGAAGATGGGTTGGGAAAAAATGCTCATTCTCTTAAAAAGGCAAGTGCTTTCTTCTCATCTCTATTAAGGCAAGGCTTCTGTTCCAGTATCAGAGAATCAGGATAGTAACGAAAACCGAAAATATTGACACAATTCTTTTGCTGCAGGGCTGTGATTGTTTGGGCTATATCAAATATTTTGATGCACACTTTACAAATTTCACCGGAGGCGTTGAAACAATTGAAAACTGTGTCTGTCTACACGAAGAGGATCATGGGATCCTGTGGAAGCATCAGGATTGGAGAACAGGATTGGCAGAAGTCAGGCGATCTAGAAGGCTGTCAGTGTCTTTCATATGCACTGTGGCTAATTATGAGTATGGATTTTTTTGGCATTTTTATCAGGCAAGTCGGTGTCTGACTCAGCTCCATCTAGGACTTTCATCCTCATTGGTTTTACCGATCTATGTTTCCTAATTAACCTCTTTTACATTGAGGTTGTTCTAAGTGTGAAGCGTATTTCTGTGCTTTCAATTGTGAGCCTCTTTATATCATTCCATATCCTCTTTTAGTCTTTCATCTTTTTGTGCGAACATGTCGAGAAATTAATTTCTATGAACCATAAGGAAGCTTGATTAGTTTTCTGTTTTTTAGGATGGGAAAATTGAAGCGGAGGTCAAACTCACTGGAATTCTTAGCTTAGGAGCATTGCAACCTGGTGAAGTACGAAAATTTGGTACAACAATTGCTCCTGGATTGTATGCACCTGTGCATCAGCACTTTTTCGTTGCACGTATGGATATGGCGGTAGATTGTAAGCCTGGAGAAACATTCAATCAGGTACGATCACATTTATACACATGTACACATTTCATGAGTTGGAAAGTTCCTTTTCTTTTCCTTCTTAAGATGTTTTCATGACTATTAAGATCCTATTTTTGTTTAATCATTATTTACATCTTCATAATTGTTGAACTACTTGGACGAAGTGATCTCTTTAAGCTAGTTTGTTGTTTCAGTTTCTGTTATTCTTTCTTAAATGCTCTCATACACAAAGCCATGTTGGGTGAGTATTTGTAGTTCTAACTCTTCTTCAACTTTTTCTCAATCTAGGTTGTTGAGGTGAATGTTAAAGTTGAAGAACCTGGAAATGACAATGTTCACAACAATGCATTCTTTGCTGAAGAAGAACTACTCAGAGCTGAACAGCAAGCAATGCGCGATTGTAATCCCTTGACCGCTCGCCATTGGATTGTAAGCATCTTCATCTTGTAGGACATAAAACTTTTAGTTGAATTCTCAGGTTTTTGCCTTGTCAATTATGGTCTTCAAGTTTTCCATGTCTTCAATGTTTCTGCTGTCAATTTGCCGGGGACACTGAAGTAATAGGTTTTTACCTAAATTTTTGTAGCATCGTATTCATGTTGGCTTGTCCGAAAATGTCGAAAGAATTGGTTGAACTCATTCCATTGCTTCTTGTATTATCATAATTCAGGTCAGAAACACAAGGACTGTCAACAGGACTGGGCAGCTTACAGGTTACAAGCTAGTACCTGGCTCTAATTGTTTACCTTTAGCTGGTTCTGAAGCAAAATTCTTGAGAAGAGCTGCTTTTTTGAAACATAACCTTTGGGTTACTCCCTATGCACGCGATGAAATGTATCCTGGAGGAGAGTTTCCTAATCAAAATCCACGGGTTGGAGAAGGCCTGGCTACTTGGGTTAAACAAAATCGACCCCTTGAGGAAACTGATATAGTAATTTGGTAGGCTTCTTTGTTATCATCTTTTTCCATCATATTGATAGAACTTTATTTTAACAAACGATTCTTGTTACTTTGGAGGTAACAGGGCATTGTCAATAGACAATACGCATTTCTGGTGTGATGTGATCCACATTTGCATTAGAACCAAAGATGACAATGTCATGAACGTACATGATAACATAGAATGTTGATAAGTTTCGAGTAGTCGTGTGGTGTGCTCCTAGGCCCAAATTGATTAACTTGTTGGTGTTGAATTGCCTATTTCAGGTACGTATTTGGAGTGACTCACATTCCTCGACTTGAGGACTGGCCTGTCATGCCGGTAGAGCGCATTGGTTTTATGCTTATGGTAAGAAAATACAACAAGAATGATAATTGAATGTGACCTCCTAGTCTCAGATGCTAACTGATTTTGCCTGCATATTGAGTACTTTTTCGGGTTTTGTATTACACTGCAGCCACACGGGTTTTTCAATTGCTCACCGGCTGTTGATGTTCCTCCAAGTACAAGCGATTTGGACCTCAAGGACAATGGTGTTACAGCCAAACCTGTTCAGAATGGCCTCCTTTCGAAGCTCTGAATCTGAGCCTAAAATTCTGCAACTTGCTGTTTGTTAAATGGTGTAGGACTGGTGTGTTACGTATTTATGAACAATTTCTTTCTCGTGTCTTTATATCATATGGTAATGGCATTTGTTGGACTTGTGTTGATTAGTAAATGAAGAGGTTGTTTGTTTCCCTTTATTTTCTATGATTCTTGTTTTGGTTTATATATAAATGTAATATTAATTGATAAATTTTAATAATTGATGTCTCATGTTCTTAAATAATTGATTTCAAATTATCTATTTATTTTTTAATTTTGCAATAATTTTACTTTCAAGCATTTTAACATTTTCTATGGATAATATTAATGTTTCTCTATGGTTCATCAACAATTAGTAATCACAATACTTAATTAATTTATTTTGTTAATACATAATATAAGAATAAACTGATTAAGATAATTTCTTTATCATATTACTTGTTAAAACACATGCTAAAACCGAAATTCATTAACATTAAATCCCTTTTATAATTTTAAAAGTTTTGAATATTAAGAGTCCATAAAAAACAAATAGGGTCAAAGATGTGAAGCAATTTATATAATTAAAAACATAAAAGGTCTTTTTATTAAATTTATAATAATTATTTTAAATTTATTAATAAAGTTAAGTAAAAATAATTGTGTATTAAATAAATTTACAGATCTCAGAAGTACTGACATGGTACTTGTCAAGTATTTGCAGAGACCTCGCTGGTACGAAACAGAGAGATGTTGACTTGAAATTGACTGCAAGTGATATGGACTTTCCATAAAAAGGATTTATTAAATGATGATTTTTAATATTATTAAATAAAAAATAATAGGAGAATATCTAAGCAAGCGGCAGAGAGACTTTCAGTCTACGTGACACGTCAAGAGTCGCTTAACCTACATAAAACAAAACGACGTCTTTTTTGAATGTTCAAACCCACGCGCTTCCTCTGCGAGCCAACGCCATACGCAATCTTTCGCTTCAGACGAAAGCCATTCTTGGAAATGCATGGGATTTTATACAAGAGAAAAGATCCTCCATTTAATATTACTTCTTTCTCATAAAATCTCAACATTTATTTTACGGGACTCACATAAAATTCACACAAGACCCACATAAATAAATGACTGAAATTTATTAGACACTATAATATTGAACAAAAAATTTAGACTCATCTTATACGCCTTAAGAGGAAAAGGGTGGTCTTTTATGAATGTTTAACATCACCTATACATTCAACCAACATGAAAATTTCCAAGAGACAAAGAGGCAAATGCAACACCAGACAGTCAAAACCTTTGGCTTTAACGTAACTGAAGCCTGAACTAGATGCTGTCCGAAAGCTGACCCGAAATTGATATCAACAGAATGGAAAAGCACTGGCTTCATCTTAACGGCTCAGCTGCTGTTGCTGATTGTAAAGTAGTGACTTGAGGTGGCATGCCAAAGTTCCCCCCACATTTGTCCAGACAAAGCAGAATTTCTGCAGAGGCTCCCGCATAAACCGTGAAGAAGCGGCAGAAGGTAAAATCATACAGGCTATCCAAATAAGATAATTGAATTTTGAATCAAACTTGATCTACCGTGCATGAAAATCCCACCACGAAAGAAAAACAAAACTCATGTACCTTTATGGATAACGATCAGAGAGATTCAAGCATTCATTGTCGTTAAGGATTAGACACACGTTCACGGATTCTGGTCCTCCCATATCTATTCTTGCTATACTAGAAACCTCCACGTACACAAAATAGGCCAATTTAAAGAAAGCTCACCAATGCTGAAACTTGAAGTGTATATACTATATTTCAACATGAACTTAAAAGTAAATTATGCTGCAAGTTAAGGCCAAATTGTTTGAGTTGCACACGATATGAAATTACAGCGTTGAACATAAAGGAACAAGGAAAATGGCCAAGCGTCTGTGAAACTCAAGCACATAGGCTATAAGTCGGGTTGATAAACAAAAACCGGAAGTACCAAACCATTAGTTGAACGTATCAGTGAGATGAAGGCAATGCACGCCAACTGTCAGCATGATGAATGACACGATCAAGTGAAGCCGCCGATAGTTGTTGAAGTATCACATTTTTAACATGAGAAGCTGCTGTTTCACCAGCTCGGGTAGCAAGCTCTAGGTAAACCCCTGCTTTCAACATCTCTCCTTCCTGCAAAAGGTTTAACGTAACAACTGCTGTTATACTTTGCACCTCTAAATGTTGACAAAGCAAAATAAAATAGACATTTGCACTCCTTAGACCCCCAGTAAAACACAATCAATGTGCATTTGGTATATACCTAAAGTGTTTGGAGCAAAGAAAAGGAATATCAGAAAGATGCATCATATTTATCACTTATAGGCAGCCGAAAGCAGAACCTGCCGGTATATACTTCATGCCCCTCGTGATTCATTCCCTCTTCACTTGAATCTCTTACTAATCATGCAATACAAATTCAAATTATTAAGAAGAAGACAGTACATTAATGTCACGTACTGAAAAAAGGCTAAGTCCATGCTCAAATTGAGCTTTACTGTGACCACGATCGGCCGCTCGCTTCATCCATTTCCTTGCTTGCCGATGACTCTGGCCCAAACCTTCTCCAACTGAATAGCAAAGAGCAACATTATACATAGCACGGACATACCCACCCCAAGCTGCTGTAAGATACCATCTAGCCTGTATTAAGCCAAAACTTGAATCAAGAAAAGTTCCGCAGTGAATCAATCAGATGAAACAAAATGCTAGAATTGAAGAAGTGGCAAAGCAAAGAGACAGATACATACAGCCTCCTGTAGATTCCTATCCACCCCACGACCCTGGTGCAGACAAAGAGCAAGTTGGTACTGAGCACGAACATGACCAGCCACAGAAGCTTGGAACAACCACCTTATGGCTTCCTTCGGTCTCGGCGGGTCAGCTGCGTACAGCAAAGCAATCATAACTCATAAGCATGAAAGCAAGACTTCCTTCACTATCCTTGTCAATTCAACAGATAACACAACCAAATAAGACTCCAGATCATATTCAACAAATAACACAATTATGAACTAAAAAAGTGGCTACCTTGCAAATAAGAAATCCCCAAATTGCACTGCCCAGCAGCATCACCAAACTCCGCAGCTTTACGATACAAGGCAATAGCCTTTTCTCTGTTACCCAGTTCCCAATACAAAAGACCGGCGTCAACCATAGCAAGACTCGACCCAAGAGCAGCCCCTTTCAAAAACGACTCCAAAGCTTTCTCCAAATTAACCTTAACTCCACCACGCCCGTGCTTGAACCGCTTCCCCCATTTCAAGAACAGCATCGCTTGTCTCAACGGTCGTAGCGCGTCCCTCCACGCGCGACACACTAGCGATGCAGTCTGCAGGTTCGACAGTGAGAAGGATGCCGCAATCTTGGTCAGTATATCGAAAGGAAGCCCCGAGAAATCCCGGCAGTAAAGAAACGTAGACGTTGGCGTCGTTCTGAAGAGGCAATTTGACATGTAACGATTTGATCGTTCCTTTTTGTTAATGATACTCAGCATCGGCCGAGCTCCGTATCGGGAAGCGTCAAATAGCTCAGGCCGCGTGTCTTGCTTCATGCCTCCGCCGTAGATGGTGGAGAGAGAGAGAGAGAAATTGAGTCAAGCGTAACGTGAAGAAAACGGAGGCTCGTCGTCTGGGATTTTTTATTTAAATTTCTCTTTCCTGTTGGTTGTCGTGAACGACGAGATTTTGTGGTTGTCGTTGAATCATAACCGACACGACATCGCATCTGCTGACGTACGAGGATTGGTCGGCCTCTAGTAATTGTTGCTTTCGAAACGACGACGAAAGTGTTCCAAAAAGAGACGACGGCGACGTTGTCGGCAGAATGAATTGGGCTACAAGTTTATTATCAAAGTAGCCCAATTGCTTGTCCTTATTTTCTAGAGCCTATAAGAGCAGAAATGAGGAAAAGTTTAAACCATAGTCAAAGTCCAAGTCTTGGTTTGGACTGGCTGGTGAGCAATTTTGGTTTCTTTTTGACCAAGAAATAATTTGATATCTAAAATTCAAAAGCATACATTTGATGCAACTAAATATAACATAAAATTATGACAACCCAGTTAGAGAAATTTAGGAAAATTACTATGAACTACATAAGAAGATAATTGTCACATAGGTATACACTAAAAGAACAAATGGAAATAATTTTTAAAAAAAGTCAAATCAGTACATCCAAATCTACATGTCTTCAACCACACCATTCAAAAAAAAAAGGAAGAACAATCCTCTTAATAATAGGAAAACAAAGTGGGGAAATTTCACAATATTAAAAAGAATACTTATTTGAGATTGAAACTCCCATCAAGTCATAAAGATACTTTGCAAAGGAATACGGAATCATAAATTTAAAATAATAAGTTACAAATGTTAACCCAAGATTTCAAATTTAATAGTAAATATTGGTTGAAGGAGAAACCACAATCAAATTTAAGAAAAAGGCAAAGACAATAATTAAAGAGTTTATAATGTTAGAACTTTATGATTAACATCACAATCTTGGGCATTATGATAAGGAAGTCAGAATAAATTTAAGAGTCAAATAATAAGTAGACAAAAACAATGTCAAATATAAAAATAATTTCTTATTTTTAAAGTTGCTTATGTATGACCTGATGTAATTATTGGATTGTAATCGAATTAAATCTAACATAAAGGGTTTTGTATAATTTGATGAGTTGATTTATACAATTCCAACACAGACAAATAAACTTCAAATTAACCTATAAGAGTTAGGAATTTCTTGAAGAGATTGATTTATAGGAGTTGCACTAACTTTTTAGTTTGATAATTTTTATCATTTTATGTGATATGTAATAATATTTGCATGCCAACATTGATGTTAGTTAAATTTCATTAACTAAGGTTTAATTTTTATTAGCTTATTGATGTTTTTGTTTTTATGATCGAGTTATGATAAAGTTTTAATGAGTATAGGAATTGACCTCAATTAATCTATAAAACCCATTAATCTCTTACAAGTTTGTGTATTCTCTGTTCACATAAGAGGGTCGGGTACCTGGGAAGAGTAAGTCTAATCAAAATAGGACTTAGTCATATACGTAGGTCATATACGTAGGTAAAGTTCTAATCAAATATCAATTAATCTAGCTAATAGAGATTGAATTCAACTTTATTAAGGATAGTTAAAGTTCAATTATACATCAAAGAGGGATTGTCTATAAAAAGAACTCACTTAAGTTTTGGAGAGCCTCTGTAATAATAGGGTTTTAAAACTAGGATCGGACCGGCCGGTCTTACCGAAAAAAGTCTGAACTGGACATAGATAATTTGTCCGGTTCAATTTTATGTAATAACTTTTGAGTATAAAAATCGATCAGTTTTTCAGCAACCTGTCTAACCGGTTTCTCAAATACTCACCATTCGGATACCTAATGCTACTAAATTTTCATATTTCATTTAGACTATCTTGCCTCTTCTCCATCTTCTCTTCACCATCTCTCACTGCCTCCATGCATATAGGTAAATATGATACTTGGAGGTAACCATAAATGCAAAAATCAATTTCTATTCATTATCTCCTTAGGCGGATACTGCGAAGTTAATCTTCTATTATCATATCTCTCGTAGTTGGTCTGAGATAAAGAGCTTGTTGAAGAAACTTCGAACTCCTTCCTTAGCAACTAAGTACCGTGATGGAAGGGATTGTGTCTACATCCATCCCATGTTCCTCACGCTCAAGTTTTGGTTTATTCGACTATGAAATGTTTATGTTCTTTCTATCTAGGTTTTGTCATTGTTATTGTATTTTCTCTCAAATTTGGGCTTTAATTTTTTTTATTTCAAAGGGGTACTGCTCTTTTGCTCGGTGTTGCTATGCTTTTCTTACTGGAGAGGAGGATGGAAGAACATATCATATAGAGCTCCAATTTGTATAGAGTTCTAATTTGTACCGTTTAATTCAAGTTTCTGTTAAGAGATAAGGATAAGGTAGTGATAGTTTCAATATTATGTTTTATTCAAGTTTCGTTGTTGATGTGATTTTTGTGACAGTTAGAATAGAACTTTATTATATACTTTATTAACAATTGTCATATATATACTCTTTGAACTTCAATTTGTTATGTGTTATTGTTTCAATATGTTAACAAATAAGGAGATAAGGATCCACTAGTATTGATTAATTAGTTTTTTGTAATAGTTAGAACTTTATTTCATATCAATCTCTAATTTTGATAGCTGGGTTATATATACTCTTTCAAGTATTCAATTTTTTGATCTACTAGCAATATTTCGGTGAGGCTATTTGAACTTTAAAGTGGACCAATTGCTGGAGCAAAGTTTTAATAAGTGAGTAACATCTGTTCTGTCATCTGTATATCCATTATGCTATTGTTGGTCTTCTTTGTATAACTATATATATATGTTCCATTATGCTTTGTTTGCATTTTCCTCTCTTGTCCCTTCCTTTTCTGGTGTTTGAGAAGCAACTTTGGATGATAGTAGCTTCCCATATCAACTTGATATATTTAAGAATCATATTCCTTGATGATTCCACATCTAAAGGTTGAACCAAACCTGTGAACTTTACATATTTATTAATGGACTTCTCACTATCCCTGGAAAATCCAGGTGGGAATTGGGAAAGTTTCATTCTTGAAGAGGCAAAGATTACGAGTTTTTGTGATAGGAAACATCTTCTATGCTTTGTTGAATTGAGTGGGGATCCTCTGTTTCCACTTAATTTGACTGTTTGATCCTTAGTACTTAATTTGGTTACAAATACAGTTATATCTCCTTGTTTCTTTTTAGAGTGGAATCCTTGGTTGAATTCCGAGGTTAAGTGGGAAGCAAAATCCCCTAAAAGCTTAACTCAGTCCAAAGTTGTACAAAACCCTCAAAGGATAAAGGCACTCTTCTTGCTACCGTGACTAAATCAAGGAAATAATGATTTGTCTCATTATTGGTTAGCCTTCGATTACTAAAGAGTTTTACTTATTGGTAGCTCTTCACACCATACCTTCTTAAGTCTCACTTCTCAAATTTAAAGGAGAAATTAAAACATCAATAACATAACCTTTTGTCTTTGCTTTTTTTACTTATATTTACAATAAAGTCAATAGGACAAGGTCCAAAAATTGTTGAAAATGATATCTTAAAACGCAATTTTATGCTTGTGATTGTCATTCTAATTAGAATTATTTAAGTAGGACACTTTTGCCTTGAAAATGGTATACCCAAATATTTTTTGATACCTTTTAGGTTAAACATAATGGAGAATACAAAATCATACTTTACTTATAATAAGTCCGATCCAACGTTGAATTATTTTTCTTCTCAAGCATCTGATGGGAATATCCAATATAACTGTATATTTTGCAGTACAATATTTAAAGGGGGAGGAATTTATAGAATGAAAGAACATCTTGCTGGTGTTAAAGGTAATATTACTTCTTGCAAAAAAGTACCACTTGATGTGTGTGATACAATTGAAAAATATTTACAGCAACAAATTAAAAAAGGAAAATAAAGAAGTTCACGATATATCTTTTGGAGATGATGAAACATCACAAGTATTAGATAAAGTAAAAAGGAAAGTTACTAGTGACATAGATTCTTATATTTCTCCAAGAACCACTACTGGTTCTCAACCCAGTCTAAAAATTGTTTTGGTTGATAAGGATGTTGTTTTGCAATGTAAAAGAGCATAGGCTAGATGGTTCTACAATTCATGTATTCCTTTAAATGCTTTAAATTCACCATATTTTTAAGAAGCAATAGATGCTACAATAGCAATAGGTCCAAGATTTAAGGTACAATCTTGTTATGACCTATGTGTGCCTTTACTTCAAAATTTTAAAAAAAAATTTAGCTAATTGTGGATAAATGTAAGTCTAATTGGGAATCAATAAGATGCACTATTATTGCAGATGGGTGGACAGATCAAAGACAAAAACCTTGATTAATTTCTTGGTTTATTATAATATGGGAACAACTTTTATCAAGTCTATTGATGCTTCTAACATAGTAAAAAGAGCTTATAATTTTTTTGAATTATTCTCTAAAATTGTCAAGTGGGTTAGACCAAATAATGATGGGCATTTTGTTACAGATAATGCAGCTAATTATGTATCAACTGGGTACTTATTACAATCAAAGTATGGGCATATTTATTGGTCTCCATGCACTGTTCATTGTATAAATCTTATTTTAAAAGATATTGGTGGTATGGACCATATTTCTAGTCTTGCTTCACACGCATCTAAGATCATAATTTTTGCGTGTAATTATGTTACATTTTTTTCTTGGTTAAGAAAGCAAGAAGATTAGGTTGAGATCGTGCATCTCGTTGCTACCAAGTTTGCAACTACGTTTATTACTTTGAAAAGTATTTATAAACATAATCAACTACTTCAAAATTTATTGACAAGTAAACACGTGTCAAGCCATAAATTATTAAAGAGTGAAAAAGGAAAAGAAGTTTGTGTTATTATTATAGATAATAAATTTTGGGATGCTTGCTTGATCATTGTGAAGATTGTGGCTCCGCTTATAAGGCTGTTGAGGATTGTTGACTTGGATGAGAAGCCATCTTTGAGGTATATATATGATGGTATGTATAGAGCTCAAAAAATAATTATAAATCTTTTTAAAGGAAAGGGGAAATTGTACAAGCCTTATATTATATTATTGATTGACGATGGGATAAGCATCTTACTCAAAAAATCCACTTAGCAGCTTATTTTCTCAATCCTTATTGCTTATATAATGGGGAAGCACGTACAATTAATATTATAGGAAGTTTGTTTAATGTGATTAAATGTAAAGGTATTTTCTCTATTGAAGAGCAATCACAAGCAATAAAAGAAATTAAATTGTATCGTGAAGGTTTAGAGAATTTTGTTAGATCATCAGCAAGGAGAGAACTTATGATGAAAAAAATGCAGCCAAGAAAAATTTATACTTTTAATTCATTATTTACTTATTAATAATATATATATTATTGTAACTATTAATTTAAATTACAGATGAGTAATGTAGATTATTCGGTGACAGTGCTCCAACATTGAGAAAACTCGTCATTAGGTTGCTCAATCAAACAACTTCTGTATCAGGTTGTGAATATAATTGAAGTATTTTTGAATGTATTCATATAAAGAAACAAAATCGTTTGAAATATCAAAGACTTAATGACCTTGTTTACGTTACTTATGATATGATAATGAAGAATAAGTATTTTATAGTTTCGTTTTTATTTCAATAATTTTATTTTTATTATTGATTTTATAATTTCTCTATTATGTACTCAGAGTATTTAGTAAGAAGAGAATATATGATCCAGTTGATATTGATTGTATCGAACATACTGATTTTTAGATCGAAGAAGAAGAATCATCGCCTGATCTTAATTATAATGAACTTGAAAAGACGATTTATGAAAAAAATGCATTTGTCACAACGAATGAATTAAGAACATCTATTGATGATCAGTTCACATCTTATTTTGATCATATTTAAGTTAAAATTATACTATATTATAAGTTTACAATTGAGAATAATTTCACACATTACTAATTTGTA
>JANITW010000003.1:19948394-19961146 GCA_027564335.1 Erythroxylum williamsii
AAATTTGTAAATTTAACATATTAGAACAAATTGTGTTTATGAAAAAGGCCCTGAGGCCATTGATTCGTTATGCAAATTGTTTTTCGCATAATATGTGATGTGTATGCTGGTGCGTATGTGTTAAAGAAAAAAAAATATACTGAGTTTTGACTGAGTGTTGTAACACGCCGCCTCACGGGGCACGAACTCGGATATCACTGTCGATGTCGGGTTCGGGTCATACGGGAGTGGGGTGTTACACATTAAGCATTGTGTTCTTACAAAATTATGATTATCATCAAACTTAAGGCACTTTAATTTTTAAATTTAATATTATAAACACATATTAAGTTTTATATTGTTTTTAAAAGATATGAAATTGATAATTTATATTTTTACTTAAAATGCATACATTGTTCACTTTCATACAATTAATGTTTAGATTAGTTTCACTATAAGACATTAATTAAATAAGTAAAAGTTACATTTATTATATTAAGGACATAATAAATTGTAAACCCATTTTATTTTAAATAAATAGGTAGTGAAAAGGGTAGGTAATATTTTCAAATTAAAATGTTAGAATATAAAGAAATGTTAATTAATTTTTTAACTATTTTGTTTTGTTATCAAATTTGATATTGAACTCATAAAAAGATAATTAAAATAGTATAAAAACTAATAACAGTTATAAAATTAAAATTTAAAATAATTTAGTTGTAATTAATCTTATTTCTATCATCCAGTAATAATATATAAAACTATTTTATTAAACAAGAAAAAGAAATATTGTTCAAACATCTCATTGTTTGAAAAAATAAATTTAAAGAATATTTTCATTAGTATAAACTAGCCATAAATATATAATAATATTATAAAGTAGACTCTCAATCATCTTTTTTATTGGGTTATTATGAATAAAATAGAAGTTATTATATCAAAAGTAAAATTATTATTTTAAATAATATACGTAAGTTGAATCAAAGTACATAATTAAAGAAAAATTGTAAATGAATATAGTGTTAGAAGAAAAGGCATTTTAATGGTGGTTAATATTTAATTTCTTAACTACTATTTTAATTTAGAAACTTATGAGACATTTGATGTATGAACTATTGTGATGTTGGAATAATTTATGATATTTTTATTATTAAAAAGAACTTTCATAAACTAGATAATAATAGATTTTTATAGTTGTCACATGTTCAATTATAATGTAGTATATGTAATATAAAATTTAAATAATCAACATAAGTTGAAAGTACATGTATAATTAGATACAAAAATTGTGTAATGAAGTTGCTATTAAAATAAAGGAACTCCCCAAGCAAAATTGCACGATTAAGATTGAATTTAATAAGGTCTTCGACTCACTTGACTGGACCTTCATCATACTTACACTGCAAACCCTCAATTTCCTTAGTAAGTTCACCAATTAGATTTCCCAATGCATTAAAACAGTCGCATTTGTTGTTTTAGTAAATGGGGAACCCTCAAAAACCTTCTCTAGAGCTAGGGAATGAGGCAGGGAGACCTCTTGTCTCCTTACCTCTTTACCTTAAGCATGGAAGTCTTGATTTTCCTTATCAAGAAAGGAGTTGAGAATGGCAGGACATTCAGATACCACTCTAAATGTAATGCTTTAAATATCACTAACCTTATCTTTGTAGCTCAGTCTACACCTTCATAACTGACTTGAAAACATTTAAGCTACTCTTAAGCTTATTAATCAATTTTCCAAAGTGCGAAATTTTTGGTAACTAAAGAAGCTAGAGATAAAGTGAGTCTTTTGGAGAGTACTATTGGTATCCAAGCTTCATTTCCTATAATAAACTATTTGGGATTCTTGTTTCTATTAAAAGACCCTTATGTAGTGAGTTCAGATGTTGGGCCTTGAATTATCTATTATTTTATTAAGTATGATTTGAATAAATTTTGTGGTTTTGCTAGATAAATCATTTTATTAGGAGTCTAATTATTATGTCAAAGTTAGGAGAATTTATTGCATAGATTGAAGGAATTAAAGTATTAATGTTATAAGAATGTATCTAGGGCAAAATTGGGAAGTCACTTAAGTTTAAATAGACATTAGGTATAAATGCGAGGGCAAAGTGGACATTTCACATTCATTAAGAGTATAAATGGGAAGAAGGAAAAGTGGACTTACTCTTAAGAAGAGAAGAATGCGAGTGAGAGAGGAGAAGAGAGAAAAGAAAAGAAGATCAAGCTAGGGTTTTGGAGATCTTGAAGATTTTGAATACATTGAAGCTTCAACAAGTAAGTTATGCTTTAAATTTCATGGGTTTGGTTAAATGAAGCTTAAATGAAGTTGAATATGGATAGAAAGTTGTAGACGAATGATATAGGCAAATGTTCTCTCTTAGGGTTAATGATCAAAGGTAGATCTTGATGTATTTCTCAATAATATTGGGTTGAAATGAAGTAGAGGAGCTAGTTTAGGATTAAGATGGGTTATATATGAAAGGTGGGTAGTAAAAAGATGAAAAATGTCGCAAAACATGTTCTCGGAATGGATTTTAGGACAAGTTCGCCGCAGCGAACTTAATTTTTTTGCACGAACATACTTTAATATTTTGAGCATAACTTTTTCTGTAGATGTCCAAATGGACTGATTTTTGATTTGTAACTAGAGACATAGGGCTACAAATTGTATGAAGGAATCAAGTCTAAAATTAGTTTATAAGAATTTCAATTTTGGGATGAAAGTTGAGCATAGAATTTTATTTCAACATAAGAAATAGTCCAAATTGTTGAGGTATGACTTTCTAATTTCTAAACCAAATTGAAGGGAAGTTTGGTTATTGTTTAAGGAAATCAAGTGAGGCAAGAGAGGCAAGAGGAGTAAGAGGAAAGATATCCCTAAGCAAGTGTCTAAGTAAGGAATTCAAGGTGGGTACATGTTTATAACATAATAAATAAGCCATTAAATGTTTTCTTTGAATCCAGAATGTTTAATGATTTCAATTGCATCATAAGTGTTGCATCTATTGCTTCTTGAATGAATTGAGAAATTGTTATATTTTTACTACATGAATTATATTGATGATTTTTTAAAAGATTTTAAAAATGATTCTTTTTGAAAGGATGCAAGTTTATGAAATTAGGTTTTCGGAAGTGATTTTCAAAATATCTCATTTGCATGAAAAACAAGTTTCCAAAAAGTGCCATTTAGGCAAATTGTTTTCGATTCACAAATTACATGTTATGTGGATTTGGTGTAGTCTATTTAAGAATGTCACATGCACATTGACCAAGTTAAAGGCTTCTCCCTCCTGTCCGCTAGTGGTACGAAGCTCCTTCATGGACTCCCTCAAGTAAGGGCTACGCAAAACCACTATGTGGGATTACGATAGTGCTTCAAGTTTATGGATACATAGGACCATTATGTGGAAATGTGTAGTTCGTCATATTTATGGAGATGTGCTTATGAAGTGTTAACAAGTTTGAAGCATACGTGATTTACAATTGCTCATGAATTATTTGATAAGTTGGGAATTTTGAGAAATAAGTGTCCGATGACATTTACATGCAAAATTACTATGGTTTCCAAAATGTATAATGGCAATAAGTTTTAAAAATAGTTTTTGCTTGTTTCTCGATTATAAATCTATTACCCACGAGCTTTAAGCTCACCCCCATTCAGTCCCCATCTTTAGGTGATGAGCAAGAGAATCAAGTAATCAAGAGCATAAAGGCATTTGACAATTACAAGATAGTTAGCTTTTGTACTAAGTTAGCTTGATTTTTTAGTAGCTTTAGCAGCGTATCGAACATGAGCATCCATGTTTATTTTGTATTAAACAAATGAAGAAATGTTGTCATGTGATTAAATATTTGTAAAAACTCCTTCCTTTTAAGGTTATTGAATACAAATTGTTGTTATATATATAAGTGAGATGTGTTATGGAAAAAGGAATGATAGGAATTTGTGAAGAATGAGAATTAGTTGTAAGTAATGAATTAAATTAAAAGAGATTAGAAAATATGATGAAATAATATTGGTAGTTGAATGGTTATAAAATGATGTTGCATTAAAGGAAGTGCAATTGGGACATTTAAGAGTGCGGGTAAGGTTAGGCAAGATGTAAGAGTATTTCGGTGTGATTTTTGACAACTTCGCTGCAGTGTATTTGTCCCGAGGAGATTTTGACTTTTAGTGGCAACTTCATCGAGCCGAAGCCAAGCGTTCGCCATGGCGAACTTCACCAGAAGGGTCGTCTGGTTAATCCCGTTTGTTCGACGCAGCGAAACAATAGTTCGTCGCACTGAACCCGCCATGGCTTCCAGAGAAATTTGATAGGTACAATATGATTAGGAGCATGACTATAAGAATTGGTTGTTGTATATTAGTTGATCAAATAGGGAAAAATTTTGGGATGTTATGCGAATGAAGATGAACCGATGATGGTTAAGGAGATTTTAGTGGAATACACTCATACTTTATGGTTCCATAGTTGGGCTCCGGAAACGAGGTCTAAGATCAGACCTCTGATAGACAAGATCAAAGCTAGGATTTCAAACTAGTGTAACTTGTCCCTATCTTTAACGGAAAGGATACAATTGGTAACATCCATACTCAACAACTTGCACGTATTCTAGATATATGACATTTAGTTTGGAAATGCTACTACACTAGCTAAAGCAAAAGTAAAATGGAAGGATCTTGGGTTGCCTAAACTTGAAGGAAGGTTAAAGATAATCCCTATTAGAATAATGAACTAGATCCAATTTAGTAAAAGGATATAGTCCTCAAGAATAAAACTCTTTATAAGTAAAATGGATCCATACATACTATAGTAAAACCAAAAACTTATGGATCATAAAATGCAAAGCCACTAAATCATGGACCATGTTACATATGTTCAAGTTAAGGGAAAAGACCATGTCTTGTATTTCAAAGCTAATCGGTGATGGGAACTCTCCCTCTTTTTGATATGATAGTTAGGGAGATCCAAGGCCCCTGATCAATTCTCCCCACTTATCTAATACGAGGAACCTTATTTCAGATAATGCAACTATGCAAGACGTAATTAAAACATATCAACATATCTAGCTACTCTTAACCTCAATATATAGTTAACCCCAAATCGAGAAAGACTCCACCAAATAGAAAATAGAATCATCAGGCACCTTCATCAACTCTTCTTGCAGAGATTTCATTAGATCACATAATCTTGAAAACATATGTCATAGACTATTATGGCTCCCTTAAGAAGGTCAAAGGGATTATGTCATTATATGGATATCCATTAGAGAAAATCTAGCCATATTGGATCGGGTGAGAAGGTTAAAAAAATATATTTGATATTTGCCCTCTATGCAATAAGGAGATCACTTGTCACCTATTCTTTAAGTGCACTATGACATTCAATATATGGAGTGAAATCTTGGAATTATGTAATTAGTTTCCCTTTTCTAATCCATATTGAAATTGGCTTGCAATAACTAAAGAATAAGAGATGAGGACTAGATCATTTTTCCTTCTGGCATTAAACAATATAGTATATTATGTATAGATAGCTAAAAATAAGGGCATATTTCAAAACTCAATCTTTCATCATAATCATCATCTTATTTAGTACTTAAATCAAGCTATAGGAAGCGTATCTTGGAGCTCAAAATTCATATGCTCTACAACCTTACCTTAAGATCCAAATGGAGATTAAAAGTTAGCACCTTCTACAACACAACATAAATTTACTACACATGCATACTCACTAATGCCTATATCATGTTGTACATTAAAGCTAACCTTAAGATTTGGTCATCTAGCCTTTTGGGTTGTAATTACTAGTCCAATATTGACCTTATTATCCTATAGTTTTCCCTATCATAATATAATGCAAAATTTGCATATTTTCTAAAAAAGAAAGGACTTCCAATAATTGATTAATATTTAATTTTTTATCTAACATTTCAATTTAAAAGTTTATGGGACATTTAATATATAACTTATTATGGCGATTGAATAAATTTATGATTTTTTTAAAGGATCTTATATAAGTTACATAATTGATAGATTCATGGTACTGCATATGAGTATGGTAACTTTTTATATATTTATTTTACCCTTCTTTTAACTCAATTTGTTTTTAAATCGATCTTTTTATCTAATCAATCATCAATTTTAACTATTTGCTATTACATACAAAAATTAGTAAACATGGTGGAACCTAATACATAACTAGTACCAATAAATTACAAAAGCTACAATCAATTTATTATAACTCAGTTTTTAAATATAATAAATAAACATGTAAAGTAATTTACCACCTAACATTATTAGTTAAATATTTTAAATATTAGAATATCAATCTAAAGTTTCCAATAATCAAACATGATTACATTTTAATTATTTCTTTGTAAGATCAATCTTTATTTGTACTAAAATAAAAATAGTAAATATAGTACCAAGCTAATAGGAATTTTGTTTGGTGTTGATAGAACAATATGATTAAAATTTAAATGTACATAATTACCTACCATATTTAAATTATGTTAAAATGTTAAAAAATTTTATAAATAAAAAATTTCAAAGGTATGAAACTATTTGGTATTAGTGCAAGATTTGGTTTTTGAATTTTAATACAAAAAATGATGTTTCTTATAAATTATATTTGGTTGAATTATTATGTTTTAAGCAAATATAATAATCGTAGTTAGTTGTCGCAACTATGAGGGTGAGCCTTAGAGCAAATAGTAAAGTTGCTCCTTTGTGACCATAAGAGTACAGGTTCAAGTTACAAAGATAACCTTTTTGTAAAACTACAAAATGAAGGTTGCATACATTATAACCCTTCCCAAACCCTCGCAAAACAGGGAGCCTTGTGCATTTCTCTTCATTTTTCTTTTATTTTAACTCAAAGACTTTGATTCACTCCAAATTACTTCTTAAATTTTACTATTTACTCTTTCAAGCTAAGATTTTCTTTAGTTTTATAACTTTTAAAGTTACAACATTAATATTTTTTTAAGTTTCTTATATTCCTTTTTATTTTCACCTTTTCAAGTCAATTTATAGATTTTGGAGTATAAATTCGAGGACCCAAATGAGCTATGCTATAATATGGTCATTTGCAATTATTAGAATAAGGATACGTATCTTTTAAGGAGATATTTTTTACTCTTTAATAACGATTGGATTTTTAATCTTATGTACGTTTTGATATGTTTTGAATAATATGTTTATTAAAAGGCAAGTTGATTTTTGTAGAAGTTAAGATTGTATTAATAAATTGGAATAGGTCCTAGTTCACTTATAAGTTGTAGCCTAGCCCATCACATATATTTCTACAGACTTACATCTATCATAAGGATATTCTATGGCCCCATTTTCTAAGCCCATTTGGTTTATATAAAGGCAGATGGGCTGCTTCTGAGGGGCTCGTATTCTCTTTAGCTTCACTATCCACTTTCTCTTTCTTGCATAGATATAAGATCAGATACTCTTTGCATTGGCAAGTCTCTATAAAGGATTTTGTGATGTTGTAAAAGCCCCACTCATATTGCAATGAATAGTGGTATGAAAAAATTCCTAATTCTTACATTGTCTTCTGATAACTTGTTTAAGTGTTTGCTGAGCTTCTTGATTGATAACATTATGTTTTTTCCTTCTCTAATTAAAGGAGATTAGGCTAATGAAAATTCTTTTTCAACCTCCTCTAATTGTACAATTAGACCACTAATTACTAATTCAAGAATTTAATCAGGGGCAATATTTGAGGCCCTACTACCCTTATCTTGGTGGCTTGCAATTTGTTCTCTAATTCTTTTTATATGATCCCCTAGGAGTTCCTCTTTCATATTTTGCACTCCTCTAAAGTGCCAATTATTCCACTCGGTCCAGATATTGTAAATTGTTATCCTTAGTAATTAATGATTTCTCCTCCCCTAATAATGAGTTATCATTTCCTACCCATATTAACATATACATATAGTTAAACCACCTTTTATGAACCTAACATACTTCTTAAACTTTAGCCCAAATCCATCTAAAGAAGAGGTGGTTTAGGATTCTACCTTTTCCTTGCATAGTAGGCAAATATTAGGAACATTTAAGAAGCCTAATTTTTCTTATATGAGTAGTCCTTACTTGACCACTAGCCATAATAAGAATGAAAACTTCAATTAACTATTCCAGATCTTGTTGTTCCATTTCACCTTAACCCTAGTTTCCCGTAATATTACCCTAGAAGACTTAGTGGGGAATTTCCTAGAGGGGTGATGAGTTTAAACATACTTATCCTTGTTACTTGGGATAGGATTGTGTTCAAGTATATAAGTAGCTACTTTTGGGGAAACCTTCCCCATTGATTCCCTTTAATCCACTCTTTCTTCTTAGATTTGTGAGGGATTGTGTTCCTCTAGGTTCTTTATATGTTGGCTATATATAGAGGCGTTGCATTGCTCTAGTTTTCATAGAGTAGGGAGGCTCTTTCTCCATTCCTACCATACGTTAGAAGGTTATTATCATAGGTTTCCTTTGCTTTCCATTGTTTCCCACATCCTTTTGGCAATTATAATCTTGTTGGTTAGGCTGACTAAATATTAAATGCCCAAACCTCCCTCTACTAGAGGTTTATTTATCTCCTTCTAACTAACTTTGGACATTTCCCCCAACATTCTTACCCTTCAAATGACATCTCTTAACATCTATTCCAGAGACTTAATCACTCTCTTAGTAAGAAATATATAGGCCAACTAATATACATGTAGGAAATTTAGTATTGATTTTACCAAAACTACCCTCCTTATATCAGAGAGATCCTTATTATACTAGGATCCTAATGTTTTTTGAACCTTCTCTGAGAGAGGGGAGCATTCTCTAAACAGTAATCTTTTAATGGATAAGGGAAGGCCTAAATAAGTAAATAAAATTTCACTAATTTGTAGTCCAATAATCATAGATAACCAATTTACTTCCTTTGAGGCACTTAAGGAGAGGATTAGTAGACTTTTCCAAGAGTTGATTTGTTAGCTCGATAATTCTTTAAACATCTTTAGGGAACAGGTTAAGGTAAATACTAGCCTATCATTAGCTTTAAAGAACATTATGAGGTCACCTGTGAAGTTCAGGTTGAAGTTCTATTTCTTTACATTTCCTACAGTAGTTGAAGTGAGATTCATAGAAATATTATGTTTAACCAATCTTGTCAAAACTTCCATACCCAAGATAAATAAATAAGGGGATAGAGAGTCTCTATGTCTTAAACCCTTTCCCCTAAAACAATTTGGTGGGTTCACTGTTGATTATGACACTAAAAGAGGGAGTAGTGATACACTCTTTTATTCATTCCCTGTATCTGTTGAGAAATCTAAACACCTCTAGCACCTATAGGATGAAATCTGAACTTATAGTAGCAGATACCTTCTGGAAGTCAATCTTGAGGGCACATTTTTTTAGTGAATTCCTCCTGCCATAGCCCCATAAATAATTCTTGTGCTATTAGGACATTATCACCCATTTACCTACCTTCCAAGAATGCCCCTTGAATTTCTCTAATCATAGAGCCCAACACTCATTTCACTATAACTTCTAATAATTTAGAAATAATTTGTAGGAAGTTATATGGGTCTAAAATCTCCTAGTGGATGAGAATATTAGACTTGGGGACCAGGGTGACAAAGGTTTTATTAACCTATTTTAGTATCCTCCTTTTCTTAAAAAATTCCAACATAGCTTCTATCACCATATATTTGACTCTTGACCAAGCATTTTGAAAGAAATGGCCATTGACTTCATCATGGCTTGATGCTTTAGAAGGGTCCATCTCGAAGACCATTCTTTCAACTTCTAATGTAGTGAAAGGTCTATTTAAATGCTCCACCATTTCTAAACTGGCTTTAAAATTGATGAACGATCTCAGCAGGGCTAAACTAGATTGACTAATAATAATAGTACCAATAAAATTCCCAAAATATCTGAAAGCTTCTTGTTTCAGCTCCTTTTAAGTTGATAAGGTCTCACCATTGCTGTACACAATGAGCTAGTTCTATTAATCATACTTCTATCTTTTATACATTTATGGAAATATTTGGTGTTTTTATCCATCTTCTTGTACCATGTTAACCCTGCTCTTTGCTTAAGAATATAATTATGGGCATTTGTGACTTTAATATACTATTTCACCGCTATCCTCTCCTTAGCAAAAAGCTTTGGGTTTTTAGGTTGCAAATATAGGTGTTTTGTGCCTTATACATTTCCTTGATAGTCTCCTCCATTTTTAGGCTTGTGCTTGAGAATTTCCTGGGGTTGAGAGCTTTTATTTCTTGCATAATAGCTTCTAGCTTTTTGCAGAAGATCTGATGTTAATGGGCATTCCTTTCCTAATAACTTCATCAAACCTTGGATCCTCAACTAGGAAATTGTTGAATTTGAATAGAGATTTCTTTTTGACCTGTTGATCATATTCTAAACCACGATAGGGGAATGATCAAAAATTGAGGGATCCATAAAAATTGTTTTACTTTTAGAGAATGTATTTAGCCAATCACATTAACTAGGGCCCTATCTAGATAATTTTTTCCTCTAGTGCCATTTAGAGGTTTGTTTATTGCTCTATGTGAAGAAGCAAATTCTCATTTTCAGTTTGTTACCCTATTTTTTTGTACACATTCCCTGAACTCTCCATTAAAATTCCTTAATCTTTGTTCCCCTCAACCTTATCTTAATGCAGTGTACTATCGACATCCCTTTATATGAGCTAAAAGCCTTACATAATACAATTATCTCTCCAATTTGTCACATAGTTCTCTCCTTTGAAATATGAACTTAAAGTCATAAACAAAGGTTGCCATTTTAATAGTAAGGTGTATTACATGGTTTGTAGAGCCTTTTAGTTTGACTACATTGCCGTAATAATTCTACTAAGAAGGTGATGATGATGGTTTGAGAGCCCCTCCTGGTGGCTCCCTAAAATCCTTTTCCTAGTGATATTCTCCTTTTTTATATTTCCAATAAACCAATTATAACTTCTTTGGATCCTTCCACAAAATTCTTTAGAGCTACTAGTTTACTTAGGTAATTAATACCCCCCACATTTTAAGAGACAATAGACATTAACTTAGCTATTTAGATTTAGGCCCTTTGCACTTAACTTTCCTCCCTGTCCTCTTCTTATACCACTTTGGAATCTTTCCAAGCTAGATTTTCTACCCTCTATTGTAAATCAATTGTGTAACATCCCGTCCTTATATTAAGGGTTATGACCTGAAATTTCAGTACATGCGAACTCAAAGAGAAATTAAGACAATGCATTTTCTTGCTCATGCATCATGTTAGCATATATGCGTATAAATACGAAATGTTTTCACATAAAAAAGTGGTAAATGTATTCATTGACAACTTCTTGGTGTAAATGGTATTAAATGTGATTTTATTGAAAATGAGGAGTAGAAGGAGTAGAAAGAGTGATCTTGGTATGAGTTGGGTTAAGGAAAGATTTAGAAACAAGATTTGGTAGTGATCTGGACAATATTCACTGAATATGCTTCAGTCCTTTAGCCATATTGTTTTCTCTAGTTGTCCAAAAGAGATGATTCTTAATTTGGATTAATCTAGAGATATATGGCTATATTTTGTATGAAGACATTAAATTTCAGTTCTGTCTCTAATAGTCTCAAAATTGTCATGAAGTGAAGAATTGGGTGCAGTGTTGGTGTATGAATGAAAAAAATTTCTCTTCGAATTTTAGGGGTAAATATGGACTTGATATACATATAATTTGGCAAAAGTTGCCTTCTATAAAGTTGTATAGCTTTATTTTATCTTTTTAACGGTATAAAGTTTGTAAATGTTGGATATCGGAGTCAAAAGTTATGATCCTTATAAGTGGAGACATTCTGGGCAGAAAAAAAAAGCAGACAGAAGAAAGCAGACGATAGAAAAGTAGACGGAAGAAAGAAGACGATAGAAAAGAAGATTATAGAAAGCAGATGATAGAAAAGCAGACGATAGAAAAGCAGACGGAAGAAAGCAGATAATAGAAAAGCAGACGGAAGAAAGCAGACGATAGAAAAGCAGACGGAAGAAAGCAGACGATAGAAAATGAGATGATACAGAAGGTAGAAGATAGAATTGACCTTTTAGGTCTTCATAAAAGTTGTAGATCTCGAAGTCCTCTTTTTAATGCTTAAAAAATGAAGTCAATCAGACATCTGTAGAAAAAGTCATGTCATTCGTACTGAGGCATGTACATTTCAAGTAAGGGCATAAACGTGTTGGAGTCTTTCAGCCATAACTTCTTCTCTAGACCTCCAAATGACCTGATTCTTAAACCATTGGATTCGTAAGACTTTTATCTACATATACACCAAAAATAGAAGCCATCTGAAATTTATGGAGAGAGATTGGGTGAAAAGAGTGAGATGGGTACAGTGAGTGTGTTCTTCAATCATATGAACTGGTGTTATCTCGCTGAGCATACTTCAGTATTTTGATGTTTTCTGGATCAGTAAAAGTCCAAATGAGACGATTTTTATTTTATGGTAAACTAGAAACATAGGTCTACAGCTTATATGGAGAAATAAAATTCTGAATCAGACTCTAAGAATTCCAAGTTTTTGATGGAAGTTGAGCATAGAGTACACTCTCGAAATAAAAGCAGTCCAAAGATATTGGAGTATCACTTCCACACTGCTGAACCAAATTGAATGCTTTTGGTGTCATTGGAAACATAAGACAATAGAGAAGAGTCTTCTAGAAGAAAGTGTTATGTTAGAATATACAAGGGTGCTTTTGGTAAGACACTTAA
>JANITW010000003.1:20211742-20232563 GCA_027564335.1 Erythroxylum williamsii
GGATGATGTTTTATATGTTGAGAATGAACAAATGCATGAGTTGTGTGTGAAACAGATTCGATGAAAGTGATAATATTATGTAGATGTGGTAACACCGATTGCATGCAGCTTAAAAGAGAAACCTAATAAAGTGGAAAGGTTTCAAATGATTTGGATGGTGTTTAGAATGTGTTAAATGAGAAATTTATGAAGTGATTAGTGCCAGAAATGGAACAGATGCAGAAAAATAGAATTATACATGAATGAGAATCAGATTTTTTTATATTGGATATGAACCCTGGATCTTTGTTTTGTTTTGTGTTGTTGAGCTAAAATGAGGATAGATTGGAGTGTCGATTGTGTTAAATAAAGTGAAGGCATAGAGGATATTGAGAATGGAAAAATATGTAGTAGTGAGAGAAAGCTTGTGTAAGGAAACGGTTTTTAGTATCTGGTTATAAACTTGGTTTTGAGAGGTGTTGAGAATGAGTTCAGATGATATAGAAGTGAAATAAAATGGTAAAGTTAAGTATATAAGTTGGTGATGAAGGATTAAGGAGAAGAGAGGAAGAAGATGATTAAACATAGTTAATTTCGTTGTGGCCAACTTGAAAGATTTCATTTATGTGAAAGTTCGCCTCGACAAACTTTTAAGAATTTACGAGGAATTTTTCCTCTCTAGAAAGTTCGCCTCGGCGAAGTTTCCTGACAACATGAACTTACTTTAGTATTTTATGCATAACTTTCTCTGTAGTTATCTAAATGGAGTGATTTATCATTTAAATTAAACTAAAAACATAAGGCTACAAATTGTTTGAAGAGATTAAATTCTAATTCTGCCTCTAAGAATTTCATAATCTGATTGGAAGTTGAGATAATAATTCTACTGAAGCTTAAGAATAGTTTAAAATCTTTTAAGTATAACTTTCAGTATACTAAACCAAATTGGATGAACTTGCTATCAATGGAAACTTAAGACTTGGTAAAAAAATTTTATAAGGAAGTGTTACGAAATGACATCACCTTCCTAATAAAAATAATTGAGCAAAGTGGACTCGTAAGTTGGTTGTGAAATAAATCTGGATTGAGGAATTTAGTATGGTTTCACATGATTGTTAATGTAACGAGATTATGGATAAGAAACCTGAAATTTTTCATGAACATGCATCATACATATTCAGTATACATGAATATGCATATTTGAATTCATAATTATGCACAATAGTGATATATGTTTACCGAGACTTCGAGGCAATTAACAATCAGGGAGCTTTTGTAAGTAATTTAGATGGTCAATTTTGTAAGTAAATTTTTATAGTTTTGCTTTAACTGTTTTTCTTGCTAATGATTTGGAACATTGAATGATTTGCAAAGCTGTAAGAATGTGATATGCTTGAATGCATGGTATGAAAACATTGATTGATATGTGAATTGAATTTTAGACATTTCTATTTTTGAATCCGTTAAGTCCTAGTTATGGGTAAATAGGCAAGCCTAGAAAGATATGCAGCTGCTTATGTGACACTTCAGTATCTTCTGTTATTGACTAAGAATCATATGTTTGAAGTTGATATTATCAAAGATTCTTACACTTGTCTTACTGCTGTTATAAAAGATGAATCTTGATTATGGCACCTTCATTTTGGTCATTTAAATTTTCAAGGTCTCAAATTGTTTGCTCAAAAAAATATGGTAAAAGGATTGTGTATTCATCCTCCTAAAAAATTTTATGAGGCTTATACTCTCAAAAAACAATTCAGATTTCCCTTTATAATAAAAAAAATCAACATGCAACACAACCATTTCAACTTGTTCGTTCTGATATATGTGACCCAATGAGTGTGGCATCAAATGGAAATAACAAGTACTTTCTTACTTTTATTAACATTTTACAAGAAAGACTTGGGTCTATTTTCTACAACAAAAATCTGAAGTTTTTAGTTACTTTAAGAAATTTAAGGCTTATGTTGAAAGACATAGCAGGATTTGCATTAAAATTTTGCAAACTGACGATGTTGGTGAGTATACTTATAATGAATTCAAGGAGTATTGTGATGAATATGGAATCAAGCATTAGTTCATATTTCCTCATACTCCACAGCATAACGAGATTGCAAAGTAGAAGAATTGGTCCATAATGGATATGGTGAGAAACACGTTAAATACAAAGGTATTCCTAATTCTTTCTATGGTAAAGATATCTCATGTTTTATTTACTTGTTGAATAGAACTCCAATAATGTGGTTTCGAAATATCACCCTCATAGAAGCATTAAGTGGCTATAAGCCAAGTGTAAAGCATTTAAAGATGTTTGGTTCCATTGCCTATGCTTATATGCCTACACAAACAAGAACAAATAGAGAAGAGAAAACAATTATTGTTGGCTATACATATAGTGGATACAAATTGTTCAATCTAATGACAAAAAATGTGAAGGTGAGTAGGGATGTGAATTTTGCCAAAAATGAAGCTTGTAATTGGAATATGGATAAGGACAATAATCCTCAAATGTGTCGTATTCATATTCTGGAAGAAGAAGCCTATCATGTTCCTGTTGTAAATGAAGTAGTTCCATTAAATGATGAAGTCATTATGTTATAAACGGAAAGACCAATGAGGCATAACCAACAATCTGTCATGCTACGAGATTTTGAGGTAATGTCTAACAATGTTATTAATGATGATGGAGATTTGGTATACTTTACTATGTTTGCTTATTATAAACCTGTGAAATTTGATGAAGTAATTCAAGAACCCAAATGGGTGAACTCCATGAATTAAGAATTATAGGCAATTGAAAGGAATAATATATGGGAACTTACTACCCTTCCACAAGGTCACAAGGCTATTAATGTCAAATGGGTTTTCAAGACAAAAGTACAATCAAATGGTGAAGTGGAGAGGCATAAAGCAAGCTTGATGGCATAGGGCTTTGGGCAACAACCTGGTTATGATTATAAAGAGGCATTGCAACAACCTGGTTATGATTATAAAGAGGCATTCTTTCCAGTTGTTAAATTGAAACTACTAGACTCATAATTGCTTTGGTTGCACAAAATTGCTGGAAAATTCATCAAAGGGATGTTAAATCCACATTTCTTAATAGCCCACTCAAAGAAGAAGTATTTGTCAAACAATTACCAGGTTTTGTAAAGATGGGTAATGAACATAAAGTGTATAAATTGAAGAAAACATTGTATGGATTAAAATGAGCACCTCAAGTATGGAACAAATGTATTGATTCCTTTTTTCACAACATCATAATTCAAAGGTGCCCTTCCGAGTATGATTTATGTGCAAAAGCTAATGATTCTGGTGATTTATTAGTACTATGCCTTTATGTTGATGATTTAATATTTACTGGAAATAATAACAAGATGATTGAAAACTTTAAGAAGTCTATGATGCTTAAGTTTGAAATGATTGATCTTGCCTTAATGTCATCTTTTCTTGTTACTGAAATAGCTCAAAAAGAAAATGGAATTTTCATATCTCAAAAGAGATATGTTATAAAGCGTTTGAAGAAATCTTGCATGCATGATTGCAATCCTGTGAGAACTTTTGTGGTGGTTGGGACAAATTTATCCAAAGAAGGTGATGAAGCATATGTTGATGCAACTTATTTCAAGCAGATTGTTGAAACTCTAAGATATCTCACTTGTATAAGGCTTGATATTACATATGGAGTTGGTCTAATTAGAAAGTTTTTAGAATCTCCATGTCAATCCCATATGCAAGTTGCCAAAAGAATCACTAGATACATAAAAGGGACCTATGATCATGGTTTATTTTATTCCTTGTCAAATAATTATGCTCTTGTAGGCTATTCGGACAGTGATGGACATCTTAATGATCATAGAAGCACTTCTGAATATTGTTTGAATTTTGGGAACATAACTTTTTCATAATAGATTAAAGAATTAATCTATTATTGCACTTTCAACTTGTGAAGTTGAATATATAGCTGCAGCCTTAAGAGTGTGTCAAGCAATTTGGCTACGTAATTTATTGAGACAAATTATGTTTCCAATTCAAGTGCCTATGGAGATTTTTGTTGATAATATTTCAACAATCAACTTGTCCAAGAACCCAATCACACATGGGAGAAGCAAGCATATAGACACACAAAAAATGGCTAACAAAGGAGAGATTGAGTTGGTATATTGCAAGTATGAAGAACAAGTAGTCAACATTCTCACCAAGCCTTTGGAATATTAAATTTTTATGAAATGAAGAATACGATGGGAGTGATAGTAACGTTGAATCAGGATTACATAGGGGATGTTGATTCTAATTCCAATTCTATTTCTAATTTTAGGTAGTCAGTGGGAGGGATAAACCCCGAGGTGATGCATCAATCAAAATATTGAAGGCTAAAGCCAACTGAAATAGATTGTGTTGGATCGACATAGAATTATTTTCCTATAAAATCCCTCTTTCTTTTCTGCTTGTGTAAGTCGTTTCTCACTAATTACTTGGCTTTAAGAATGTTTATTTTCGAAATAATTAGATATGCTTGTAACAGAATGAGTAGGAAAGCACCTCTTTTATCACTAAGAAACATATTACTACATGGTAATTCCATTTAGTCTAAAGAATGTTAGTCACTTATTAGTCTATGATCAACAAAATATTCAATCCTTGATTAGAAAAAAATATAGAAGTATATGTAGATGACATTATTGTTAAAAGGAAGGCTGAAAAACATCACTTACCATTTCTGCATCAATGTTTCAATGCTTTTGGGAAACTTAACATAAGGATGAGCACTAAAAAGTGTCTACAAAGTCTCAATAGGAATTAACATAAGGCTGAGCACTAAAAAGTGTCTTCAAAGTCTCAATAAGAAAGATTTTTTATTTCATAGTAATATAACGAGACACTAACATCTACCCTCATAATACAAATGTCACTGTTGATAAAGCCTAAGTTTTGAAAGAGACACAATGATTAATAAACATATTGCTAGCTAGCCTCATACTTATTTTCCAAGTATACAAACAATTACTTCTTGTTCTCTAAAATTATGAAAAGGTCAAAGTTTCGTTTTGGTGATGAATATGAACAAGCCTTCAAACAACTAAAGACATACCTATGACATTCACTATACAGTCCACCCATTCCACTACTAAAATGTTATATCTATACATTGTTGTATCATCAGAAACAATAATCTAATTTATGCTGTGAAAGAGGAAGACAATAAGCAAAGACCAACAAAATTTTGCAAGGCATATAGATGAATTATATTGAGTTAGAGAAGGCAACTTTAATCACAATGATTTTTCCTAAAAAGCTAAAGCCTTACTTTCAGTCCCATAAGATTAACATTGTGACAAACCTATCATTGCAACTGAAGTTGCTCAAATCTAACTTATCGAGTCGTTTGTTTATATATGTCAATCCTTGAGCCAGACCAGGCTTGAGCAGCTTAAGCCTGAGACTCAATCATATGCCTAGTTAACCCGAGCCTTGCCTATTGACCTCAGGCCAAGCTCGGCCCTAAATGTCATCTTCATGAAGAAAAATCTTTTATTGTAATAAGCATTTAAAATAGAATAAGTGGTTCAAAATATAAACACCCTTTTTATTAAAAGAAATATAAGAAAATATAAACACTTGATCTAAGTTTGTATTCTTTGTTTTCCCTAAGAAATTATTAGATGCAATTATTAGTTAGCATAAGTCCATGATATTTATAAATATAGGTTTAGACTTAATTGCTTAGTCTTTTATAATTCAAACTTAATTCATTAATTTTTTAGTTTAATTTTTCAATCCAAACTTATAAATTATAGACTGATTCTGACAATTCAAACCCTTTAATTTTTAGACTTAACCCATTAGATCATATGGCCTAACTAATTTGTACAAGTCTACCTAAGAGTGAAGTTATCATAAGATCATAGGGGAGAATTTTATTAAATACTGAAGATTTGAGTCAAAAATTAAGAGCATGTAGTTAATTTCTTTAAACACGTGAAAATATGATTAGTGATTGCAAAGAAGAAAAGCAAACAAAGGATAAATAAGATATTAATTCTAAAAACGTGAGACAAACTTATATATGATTAACCTCGACTGAGGCAACAAAGGTAACAATAGCAATAGCAATAGGGGACGACATTGGACAAGTTGTGACGAGAGCGACAAACAACAATGACATCGATGAAGAACACGATATAATTTGAGTACAAATTAAGGATTCTAGCTAAAAGTAAGAATATGTTTGACTGTTTTTGCATTCTAGCTAAATGACATAGTATACTTTGGGGGAGGCCTATGAGTTGAGTCATAAAGTCCAAAGATAACCCAGCTAAAAGTTTTTTTTAATTTTTAATTTGACATGAATTTAAAACTTAATCGATTGGAAAAATAAGCTACTTCATGCCTCCATTGGCCTGAAAGAAAATTGCAAGAGATTTGAGTCCTAATGCTAATAACTTGCTCCATTCCAAGCTTCTGTACGCTTGCCTTCCCATCCTTTCGCTAATTGTCTATTATTATTGGACCGTCCTCTTTCGAATCTGTATGTCCTCCCCATGTTCTAATCCTATCTCCAGCAACATAAGCCTGCAGCTCACAACAGTCTAATTGCTCAGTTACCAATTCTTTTTCACCTGTCTTTGTACAAGGACGCATACAATAATAGAATACGATATTCAAATACACTCTTAAGACTGCAATAACTTGCAGAAAACTATGACTAGTTAATAAAAGCTTGTCTAAAAACAACAACACAATGTTATATATACTTTACTAACCTCTTTGTTCCAATTTGTTCTGATCATCATCCAAGAAAGGATTAAAGTTTGTGCTACAGTTCCCGATACCAATCCAATCCAAATTCCCTGGTAACAAACAAGCGGACCCGTCATGCCATTTTTTCAAGTTCTTTTTCTTCTTGTGATGTAATTTAAAATAAAAGAGGAAGAAAGTAAATCTGAAAGTTTATAAAGTTCTATATCAGTCTAGGAAAGGAACATACAGTGACACCCATGCCAATCTTGTAACCTAATAGCAGACCTAGAGGAATACCAAACACATAGTAACACCCAATATTCACATAAGCAACAACCGCTTGCCATCCAGCACCAACAGCCACTCCTTTTGTAAAAATCCAACAGAAAGGAAATGTCAGCGTCAGTTTGTAGCAAACGTAACAGAGAAGGAGGGGCCAAAAAAAGCGATTTCTTTAAAAAAATTTGCAGGAGTAACTTAAAATGAATGCTGATTACCAGAGAGAACAGGCTGAACAGTGTTAATGACAATACTGAGTCCCAACAATGGCGTTAGCTTATTCACAACCTTTCTGACTTTTGTATCACTCGAAAACAAAGATGGATAGCTGTTCCTTGTAATCAGCAGAATGAGAGAAAGAACGAGACCAATAAAAAAAGAGGAGATCACAGCTACCACTAGAGAAAATTTTGCAGTTCTGGGATGAGCTGCTCCTAGTTCATTTGAGACTCTCACGCTGCATGGAAAACAAGGAATTTTAACTAGGGCTTTGAATATAAAGACTTCCAAACCATGTTGAATTGCAGTTGTCGCAATAATTGCATTTGATGCACATAAAATTATGTTTTGTTTGTGGTGTTAAATTAAATCACAATAAAATCAAAGTAAATGAATGAAATTTAAAATGTTTCAAATGTTACGTATACATATATTAATTATAGTTAAGTGATTGTCATATAAGCAGAGAACAAACCTTATAGCTGCGTTCATTCCTATACCCACCATCAATGTCCAACAGAAAACGTTCATGCTGCAAATTTAACAGTAGAATTCATTTTACTTTCTTAAAGGGTAACAGAAAACAATAAAGAAATAGAAGACATAAGGTTATTATTAAGAAGCTAATCCCATAAACATATATACTTTAAATTATTAATTTTTATACAATTATTGATTCTAATTTAATTTCTTCACAAATATTGTTGTATCTACGCCGCCAAGTAAATGTAGAAATCCAGTTTTAATTAATTCGTTTTGTGAGCTGCACAATATTATCACGAAATACATAGTATAGAATTAGGTAAGAAGTATAGATTTAGTCCTAATTTTTTTTTATCAAAATATAAGTTAGGAAAAGTTAAATGAATTTTACTATTTATAAAATATTAAAAATCAATTTTGAATAGTTGAAAATTTGAATAAATTTAATTTTAATTAATTAAATGTCATATCAATATTAATGTAAGAAAATTTTATTATTTTTATTAAATATGTTAATAAATAGTGGTATAAATTTATCATTTAAATTTTTGGAGTTTCAGAACCAAATGAGATATTACACTAAGCTCTCATTAATTTCCCAACACTCGATCATCAAGCATTAAACGGTAGTTGGGATCACAAACATATAGAAAACATCAATCCTTAGAATTTCGTGAGAAAATAATAATAAGATTTGAATCATTCTAAAGCTTTATGCTGTAAAGCTAGCTCTAATTTAGATATCTGGATAAGACAGGGGATGAACAAGAACATTCCTGCCAAATTCAGAATTTGAAATTGAAATCTCTTAATTCTATACCTTGGTACATACTTTGAATGGAAAGTATACGTCTCTTTCTCTGTTTTGACTGTCCTTGCATAAGGATACAAAAGATCGAGACTAATCCAAAAGGGCAATACATTCTCAGGTTTAGTGGGTGCATGAGATGCTTTACTTTAAGGCTAGTGATCTACATTCTGAGACTTTATGCTATGAAAGTGATCATTTAGAATAATTCCATTGTGGGCCTCAGTTGGTATGTAAATATGTGATCAAACTAAGGGCTATGTATACTTAATTTCCAAATAAAAGAAATGAAGAATTTTTTTTATTACTCATGAGGTGTTTTAGGAGGATCCCAATTATGGGAAGACATCTTTAAGTCATTTATATCCAGACTAATCTCCACTCGAGCCGGATAGGTCCCTTACGAGAGACAAAACTTTAACCCTAAATTTTAAATGGCTGCATACATAAAGACAGCTCGAACCCGTCACCTCACTTATTTCTTACTAGGCAAAACAAACAATGAATGCTTCATAATCATTGACCCATCTGTTCATTACTTTTCACTGTATAACCCAAGAGATGGTGATAATATGCCATGAAAAGGATCAACTACTACCAAATTTCACGGATAAGCAAGCACATTTAGCATGTGGTCATCACCGGTGTTTATTTTGTAGACCCGTAAAAGACCGTCATCGAATATCAGAACTCGACTATGTTTCGTTCACCAAATTAACATTAAACAACTAGCACAAGTTCACAACACAGTATAATTTAAAAGAAGAGAAAGTTGTGGTCACATCTCCTCTAAATGTATTTATTCTTTGTTTCGAGTTTTCATTCAAATAACATATAACAGAGTATATTCAAAATAAATAAAAGTAAAATATTGTCCCTTTTTTATATGTATAAATTATCTTTACCAATGTCTATTTACAATTATATGATCTTCAAAAACTTGCCAAAAAAAATAGATCATATGCAATACAATCAATAATTATAAATACTCATATTTTCATAATTTATGCATTGATTAATAGTGCCTTGTACATATTAATAGGTGTCAAACTATTTTTTTTTTTGGATCAACAAATTCATGCATTATTGAATTTGGCCTTCTAATTTGTTTTAGGTAGTATATTCATACATGCCTCAATTTGGCATTAGCTGATAGACTCTTACCAACCACTTTTCATCGCACGCATATAGGAACACAAATTAACACTCTAACAAGGCTTTGATAAAAAGTTTTTTTAAAAAATTAACACATACAATGCATTGGTTCTGTGAAATATAATCACAAGTAATATCTCTATGACACCTTAATCGCATAGATACATGTTATTGTAATTATTTGCCATATATCACATAATTTACAAGCATTATATGATCAAAAACTTTCAGATATCATAGATTAACAAATCCTTATATTATTTGAACTATTACATAGAGTGTTTACAATTCTTCCTAAAATCCTAGAATTGAGATTATAAATTTTTAATTGAAACATAATTAAAGAATCAATAACACAAAACTACAAATAATTATTTTAGAAAATCTTATTTGAAATATACTACCTCTTGATCACACAAATGTACCTAAAATCCTCTTTTGGTGTAAAAACTATAAGACTACTAAAAACCTAATGTCTTTATGTTATCTACACTTTCACTTTCTATATTAATTTTAGTGTAAACTAATAACTAAAATCGTTAAAAATAACTTTCGAGAAAACTAGTTAACCAATGTTCAAGTATGACTCCATATTGGTTTACTAGTAAGATTTATCATTTTACTAATGTCCCTAGCTTAGATGACTAATAAACGTGAATTAATATTTGATGTCTTCTTCTAAATTATAGAAAATTCTTAAATTTATATAGCCTTTTGATGGATCACATTTAATATTTTTATTAAAATTTATACTTAGTGTATTGAATTGTGCTTAGTTTTAACAACACGTTGGATCAACATGTTTTTACATCAGAATTTTCACTTTTTCCTTTAAGTATTGTCAATACGATTGCTTTGTCTTTCACCTTTTAGATATCTAATTCAAGTTCTAACTCAATTCATAAACATACTAATATATTGAATTCTTTCAAACTATCAAAATCGTAAAATGTCAAAACTTTAAGGTCTCAATCTCACATTCTCCCCTCTTTAAAATAAATTGTCTTTAAAACTTAACTCACTAGGAGCATCATAATATTGATGATGCTTTTATATTAAGGATGCTTTTATCTCATCTTTCCTCCCATCTCTTAAGTAATCTCCCTTTTTAATTGTCTTTCTCATCAACATCATTGACCTATCCAAAGTGACCTCATTCAATTTCAAAGTAAATTTTTTTCAGCCCCTACTAATGTCATATGGTTAGCATCTTAAAAAATTGGGTTAATATTTGGGCAACCTTAATGACTAGCTTCACTCCTATTTTTTATTATGACCATTATAACTCTTTTAGAAAAAAATATTAAAATGCTCTTATAGTAAATAGATGACGCTATCCATAAATCTAACTTGTTTTCATCTATCAAGGTTACTAAGCATCCAACTCCTTTAACTCTCCATCTATTATTTCCCTTGATGACCCAAGGATTCAAAGGGCTTTCCCAACTTATTCGTTTTCAAAATACAAAATTAGGTCTAGCATCAATTTCAATATTAAGTAACCACCCTTCTTTAAACTGGATGCCTTTATGCCCCTTCAAGATTATTAATTGACATGAAATTTCATTTTTACCAACTAGTGAAATAGTAAAAACTCTAGATGCAAATCTATATTGGTTATCACTATATTGTTGACAGGTATATATGGCAATAAATTGAGGTGGACTATGGATGAGGCTATCTGGACATGGCCTGAATCCTAATTAGTTTTAACTCATGTTACTTGAATATAAGCTTAAACAGGCTTTAGGTGGCCTGAAGCATACCAAAAGCTTGCAGGACCAAAGCCTAAATACCTAGCTGTCAACCTGCTCAACTTGAACCATCATACCCTATGAACTCTATCCCCTCTAACTACCTCTTGGCTTAGATTTTCACAACTCCACCAATTTTAATAAGCAATAGAAGATTCAGAAATATACCAAGCTCCATGCCCATTCCCACTAATAAGATCTAGCCTATAACAAAACTACCATGGAACTAACTTATTCAGTTTTAATATTTCAATCCCATGCCATCTAGTCATACTCAAGAAATGCATATAGGCTGATAGAGTCACAAAAAGAACCACTAATAGAGGAGAAGTCGAGAAGAAACCTATAGATGACCAATGATAGAAAAATTAAATGAACGAAGAAACGAAAACTTTCGAGGCACCAAATATTACTTTAATAAAGAGCAAGGGTCTATTAGTATTTTCAGGAGTTAATGAGACAATGATGTTACTTAATTATAGATTATGGCTAGGTATAGGGAGCATTAACGTTAAAGGGCATAAATAGAATGAGCAGAGGAGTTCAACAAGCAACAAAGAAGAAAGAGAAGAATCACGAGTAAGCTAAGCATTTAAGTAACCATAGATAGCTAATCTATATGTCAGGTTCGAATTAGGTTAGATCTTGAAGTTTGAGCCTGAGTTTAACCTCAAGTGCAATTAACTCGAGCCAAATATGTTGACTTTAAGCTTATTTGTCATTTTTGGTTATTGCTTTTTGTTATTTCCTTTTACATGCAATTTGCATTTCTCTATCCTTGCTGCACTAATTGCACTATTTCCTAAAATTCTATTCCTAACCTTAAACCTAAAGATCTAATCACTTATCATGTACCATCCCAAGTCACCCTTATTAGACCTATAAAAGATTGTCACCCAGTGACAAGGCCTAACTAAGCCTTGTAACTAGGCTAAAGCTAGACAATCAACACAAGTTTATAACACATTATAATGTAATAGAAGAGAAATATCTCTTTCATTAGCCATGTATTGCAATCATCCAATTATAATACATAATTTGTATTAACCATCAATCATAAATTCAAGTATTAGTATCCATTGTTTAATAGCATCCCTAGCTAAAACGTATTCAAGATCTTATTAAAACAAAATCATGGTCACATCCCCTCTAGATCCCCTTAGTCTTCTTCAAACTCCTTATATCAAATACCATAAAACAAGGTAGTATATACCAAGAAAAATAAATAAAAATAAAAAATATTATTTTGTTATATCCATATGCACAAATTCTAACCACCATTTGACACTCTTCTACCAATATGTCAAGAAATAAATTACATGCAATATGTAATCGATATTAATAAATGCATATATACTTTCATAATTTATACGTTAATTAATGGGGTTAAATATAACACAAATGCTTGATAAGCCCAAAATAGGTGTTGGCTAATTTTCCCTAACTAGTAGATCTTTACATGCTCGAATTTGCCGTTGTCTTATTGGTCCGAACGAAAAAATATTCACACCTTATTATAATATCAACTCATTTGCGCCAGGCAAGCAAGTTAAAACATGTCTTAACCTAACATTGACTAAGTGCCTGTTTGGATAAGCTTATATCAATAGAGCTTTTGTTAGTAGAGTTTTTGTTATAAAATCTTTTCTGAAAAGAACTTTTTTAAGAAGTCAATTGACTGTTTGACTATTATAAAGGAGCTTTTTTGAAAGAACTTCATATAATAGATTGTTTAGCAACATAAAAATAAAAAGTACTTTTAATTTTAACTATATTTTATTTTGTAATTATAAAAATTATTTATGTATATAAATATTATTTAAAATATATTAAACAATATACAAAACACAATATATTAATTATTATATAATTTTAAACCATAGAAAACATAAATAAAAAATATCTCTAACCAAATCTTTTATATGGATTTTAATATAAGTAAAACTAATATCAAAAATAAATATTAAAAATATATTGTTTGACTAAAAATATATAGGACTAAAAATATCGGCTCATTAATTGATCTAAAAAATCTACCTGAAAAGGTATTTTTTTGAGAAGATTCAAATTTGAACTTCTCAAAAAGTTGTATTTTAGTTCCAAAAAAGTCATTTTTATGAATAAAATTATTTTAGATTTTACAGTCAAACATTCAGTTTTCTTAAAAGCAGCTTTTGCAGTGAAAAAAATATTTATTCACCCTCCAAAATCTGAACCAAACAAGCACTAAGAGGTCTCAATCAACCATCTCTCGTCACATAGACGGTAACTATACACATGTAACTACCGACTCGATAAAATGCAGTTACAAATAATACTCAAAATTATATTCCTATCTTTTTAATGCCTTAAGTCATGCAATTGTAGTTACATGTCATATACCATGCAATTTGCATCATTTATATGATTACAAAGTCAATTATCGTAAATTTACAAAACCACAAACTAGCTGTAATCGATTTTTATAATTTTTCATAAAATTGGGAAATTAAAACATGTAAACATAATTTAACAGTTGAATACATAGAACAATAAAACAATCAGCCTAGTAATCTATTATGAATTATATTTTTTAATTTTCTATAATCTCTTTAATCACCTTAATCCTTATTTTTATCAGAGCTTATATTCAAATTTTCAAAGTAATAGCATATTAAATCGACATACATCTCCACCATTTTTTTTCTTCTTCTTTTAAGTTATGTTCTCACAATTGATCAATCTTATACCTTTTAAACATCAAATCCAAATTCCAACTCAATTCACAAATATTGTACAATCTTCTCAAAATGTTTAAATAACTGTTAAACATTTACAAAAGATTAAAGTAATATATTGGCTGCCATGTATAGTTTAACTCAGTTGTTGCTTTGACTAGGCGACTCAAATTAATATTAAAAAACGAAAATTAAGTCCGTTGTTAATTAATTAAGGAAATGGAAGATGCATGTCTCTCAGTTCGTACCAAGTTAAAGCAATAAAATAAGGTTATAGGTGGTGTAGGTAGGAACGTTAACGATGTTGATGTATGATTTCTCCTTTCGCGTTGAAACAGAAGGCTTTTCTGGGGGTATCTGGCTCCTGTGGGCTGAGCCTTTTGATATCGGTGTCAAGATCGGTCATCGACAATTTTTACATACTACCGTTCATTTTAGGTCTTATTCTTTTGACCTTACTAGTGTGTATGCTAGTCCGCAAGTAGCCTCGCAATCTAGCCTTTGGTCCGCGCTCACTTGGTTGGGCACCTTTACAACTCGGCCATGGCTCATGGGGGGCGATTTCAATGCTAAATTGGCGATATTGGATAAACGGGGTGGCTCCCATTCGACCCAGGTATTGAGTCGACAGTTTGGGGATTGGGTTCACCAGTGTGGGATGCACGATCTGGGGTACTTAGGTGCTAAGTTTACTTGGAGGAGAGGACAGGTCCAAGCTCGCCTCGATCGGGTGTTTGGTTCGACTACTTGGGTTCAGAACTTCCCTCATACTATCAATCACCACCTTCCTTTCCTCGGCTCAGACCATAGGCCTATTCTTCTCAGACTTTTTCAGTCGCTGCTGAGGACTCCACGAGCCACACCTTTTCGGTTCCAGAATGCTTGGTTGACCCATTTGGGATTTCAGGATGAGGTCGCTGTGTCCTGGAACCCGGTAGAAGGGGCTTTGAGTCAATCCTTAACCCAGCTATCAGGCTGTCTCCAGAATTGGAATCGCCGAGAGTTTGGCAACATATTCCACAAGAGCCCGTCTGGAAGGGATCTAACGTGCTATGTCGGCCGGTGCTCCGGACTCGTTACTACAGCTAGAGGACCAGCTTAGCAACAAGTTATTATAGATCCTCTGTGTGGAGGAACTGTATTGGCACCAACAGGCCCGTTGCGACTGGATTTCCAAAGGTGACCGTAACACCCGGTTTTACCACACGGTCACCCTTTCCAAAAGATGGCAACTTCATGTCGAGAGCTTGATGGATTCTGAGGGACATCGCGTCACTGATCCTGACCACCTGAAAGCGCTTGTTACTGATTATTTCTGCCAGCTCTATAGTCTAGATGCAGGGCCGCCCATGCAGTTCCCCATCAGTGGCGCCTTTCTGCCCCTTTCTGAGTCTCAAGTCCAGGCGCTCCGCCTCCCTATTCAGGCTACTGAGGTCTCGAGTGCTCTTTTCGTGATGAATCCGACCAAAGCACCTAGAGAGGATGGTTTTAATGCTCTTTTTTATCAGAATCAATGGGGGACGGTTGGGCCAGCTGTCATAGCCTTCATTCAACAAATTTTCCGTCAGGAATGTTGGGACCACGCCCTTAATCGCACGCTTTTGATCCTAATTCCGAAGATCTCTTCTCCGTCTCAGGTCTCCCACTTCCTACCGATCAGTCTGCGTAATGTGCTGTATAAGATTGTTTCTAAAGTTCTCGTTCACAGACTGAAAGGCCTCATGACCCACTTAACCGCGGAGACCCAGTGTAGTTTTATTCCAGGCAGGCATATTACGGATAATATCATTATCACCCAGGAGGTGATCCACTCTATGCGGAAGACGACGGGCAACACCGGCTTCCTGGCCATCAAAGTGAATCTGGAGAAAGCTTATGATCGCCTTAAGTGGCAGTTTATTCAGGAGACCCTGGAAGAGGTTGGCTTCCCAGATAATGTCATTTGGGTCATTATGCAATATGTCACAACTACTTCCCTTCGAGTGGTCTGGCAAGGTTCTACTTCGGAGCTGTTCCAGCCTTCACGGGGTCTCCGGCAAGAGGACCCTCTCTCACCGTATCTGTTTGTGCTCTGTATGGAGCGGCTGGGTCACCTCATTTCGGCAGAGGTGGGACGAGGAACTTGGAAACCTATTAAGTTGGGCCACACGGGCCCTCCGCTTTCCCACCTTTTCTTCGCCGATGATCTGGTGCTCTTCGCTGAAGCATCGGATAGTCAGATTCAGCTCATCGCTCGCACTTTGGATATCTTCTGTAGTGCGTCCGGCCAGCAAGTGAACAAATCCAAGACCCGGATTTTCTTCTCGAAGAATGTTCCTCAGTAGACCACGAGGCGTCTTAGCCACGGGCTTCAGGTGGCCAGCAGTTCTAATCTAGGCAGGTATTTAGGCGTCCCTTTGCTCCACGAGCGGACATCCAGGCACACTTACCAGTATATCCTGGATAATGCCCAGAGAAAACTTACAGGGTGGCGAGCCCAGCTGCTATACCTGGCGGGCCGGATTACATTAACGCAGGTCGTTCTGTCAGCATTATCCATGTACACCATGCAGACAGTTCGGCTTCCGCGCCAGTTGTGTGACGATCTGGAGAAACTCATGCGCAACTTTGTTTGGGGGTCCTCGCCGGATCAACAGAAAATCCACTTGGTCAATTGGGCGTCGATCTATCAGCCAAAGTCAGTAGGAGGGTTAGGTCTCAAACGCATTCGGTCTACAAACGATGCGCTTCTAGCCAAATTAGGTTGGGGCGTGGTCACCAACCACACGGCTCTCTGGGTTCGTGTCCTTCGGGCGAAGTACCGGATCGATACAACCCATCTTCCCCTCACGCTTTCCAGACCCGGGGCATCGTCAGTTTGGAGAGGGATATCGGCGGCCTGGCAATGGGTCCAGAAAGGGACCAAATGGGTATTGGGGAATGGGAGACGGGTGTTATTTTGGATGGACAATTGGCTAGAGGGTTGGGGACCTCTTATTCACGCGACCTCCTCTTCGCTTCCGGATAACCTCAGGTTGCCTACCATTGCAGACCTCCTTACTGCCGACGGAGGGTGGCGCTGGCCCGTGTTCCATCAATACCTTCCGGCCACAGCTTGTTTGGCGATTGCGGAAGTGCGTCCCCTCGTTGGGAGTGACGGAGAGGATAGCCTGCAGTGGGGCCCTACCCCCCACGGAGAGTTCACTGTGGCTTCTGCCTATGAGGTTATCGAGGACTCCTCGCTGGCCAATCCGCACAGGCTGTGGGCGTTCATCTGGAAATGGGCAGGCCCTCAACGTATTAGAGCATTTCTCTGGCTTGTTGCCAAACGCAGACTCCTGACGAATTATCAGAGAGTGGCTCGGCATCTTGCCCACGACGCTAGCTGTCCTCACTGTGGGCAGATTGAGACCACTGTTCATGTGGTTCGGGACTGCCCTCGGGCACAAGAGCTCTGGAGCTATTTTCCCCAGGTGGTGGCGAATAGGTGTTTTTTCCAGCAAGAGGTGGACACTTGGATGATGTGTAACCTCACTAACCAGACTCCGGTCCAGCAGGAGCCTTGGGCTACGGTCTTTGGGGTTGCTTGTTGGCTCCTGTGGAAATGGCGGAACAACAACATCTTCGATCCGTCCTTTGTTTGGCCTGATGCAGGGCATCGAGTTGTTTCGGATTACGAGGGATGGATAGCCCGTGCCAGGATGATGGAGTAGAGCGTGTTTCCGACCCAGGACTTACCGGTGGGTTCTTTCGTGGGGTGGACCAAGCCCGAGGCGGGTTGAGTGAAAGTCAATTCAGATGGAGCCATGAACCCCACTTCCAAAATGATGTCTTCCGGAGGTCTTATTCGGGATTCCACTGGGGAGTAGAGGGGTGGTTTTCAGTTTCAACGCGGGACAGGGTCTCCATTGACCGCGGAGTTATGGGGGGTGCTCTTGGGCCTCACATGGACCTGGGACCTCGACTATCGTCACGTCGTGATGGAAGTCGACTCCCTGGAGGTTATTAATCTTCTTTCTGCTCCTGTTGGGATTCTTACTGAGATTTCTGCTTTGGTGACAGGTATCCACCAACTCTTGCACAGGGAGTGGACGGTCCGGCTGCAGCATTTTTTCAGGGAAGGCAACCAATGTGCGGATCACCTTGCTCGCCTAGCTGGGGTGGGCAGCCAGGGTATCTCTTTCCTCCACGAGCCCCCTCTTGGCATTCAGGAGCTCCTCTGCCGTGATGCGCAAGGCATTATGTACCCCAGAGTGTTACATTAGTGTTGTAGCTTCTTTTGTAATTAAAAAAAAAACGATGTTGATGTATGGAAGTTTGTGTATAGACTAAACTTTTTTCGTTCATAAATTGATAACTATGTGGAAGAAAGCAGAAAGATTCTACGTACCATATGGCCAGTGCATCTATCGAGACCTCTGCGTTCTTTAAATAGCCGGCAAAGAGTATTAGCGCGGAGAAATACCACACCTCCAAGCTGCATACTTTCAAGGGAAGTTGACCTTTTTCAGTATACGTCAGCAGTAAATACAAATACTTTTTAATACATACATCCATTACTGCTACCTAGCCAAAGAAATGATAGTGCAAGAGATGGGTCACATGGGTCCATTAGTTGTAATAGATGGTGGACCAATTAAATGAAGTCACCTTATATTATATATTGAATATAGAATTAAAGAAACAAATACAAATAAAGCTTATAACAAACATATAAGAATAGAATAAGTAAACCAATTTAATTGAATTCTATTGGATGAAATTTTACTTCTCCTACAAGTTGATACCGATCAGTGAAGAGTATCTCATGAAGCCCTCACAGTAATTGCAGAGAAAATGGAGGGAGGGAGCAGGAGAGAATTGATTTACCAGATCATTACAGCCGATGCAAGCGATAACCTAACAAAACCCCACAAATTTTGGAAAGCTTTCCAAGAGAAACCAGTCCAAGCTCTTCCACAACTTCCACTTACAATATAAACAAACTGAGACGCATCTATAAGCCACCACGAGGCATTCAGAACCAGAGCAGCACCTTCCAAACCCCACCCTAATTTCAGCATCAGCAGCCAGCTGAAGAACGTGTGTAGTACAAATGCCACCGCCGCTATCAGCGTCATCGCCACCATTTTGCTCTGAGCCTGCAGAAACTTCGACATTGGGAAGTTGAAAGCGAGTGCATATAGTTGAGGAATCATCCATATGGCAAACATCCCAGCTCCCTTGGATATTGCTTCCGTCTGCCCTATGAGCTTCAGAACCGGAGCTACGAAGATGTACATTAGATTAAGAAACAAAGCTGTGGTGAAGAGAATGACCCATGATCGCTGCATGTAGATTCCAAGCATGTTAAGTTGTCCAGCTCCAAAAGCTTGCCCACACAGTGTTTCCAGTGCGCTTCCCATGCCAAGCTAGTTCGATTAATTAGGTAACCAAGTTTGAGTTTCTATTAATATCGAAGCAAACCAATACATGGTTTTGGAAATATAGCATGCAATATGAACTTTGCGGATATATATGTTGTACTTTGTACCATAAGACCAAATGAGAAGCCAGCGATGACGTTCTCAACGGAGAAGACGGCGAGTTGCAGAGTTCCGACGTGGCCGGCGAAAATTTGAGTGATGGCTTCAAGAGAGTATTGGCATAAGGCGGTGAAAATGGCTGGGCCGGCGAGGCTCCAGAGCTTGATGGACTCTCTGTAAAACTCCCTGAAGAAATCCTGGAATCCGGTAATCGGATGGATGTCGTCAGCGTCGGCGACGAAGGATGAGGCAAAGGATGTGTTTGTTGTCGGTAAGGGAAGTGACTGTAAGGGGTCATCATGGTCCTGATCCACGAGTGGTTGCTCATAATCATCCATTGCTAGGGAGCCACTGAATACAGAAAGTGCCAGAGTTTTGATTAGGAAATGGATGATATGTTTTGCAGGACTATTGTTACAAAGACCTTATAGTGCACGTATAGGACTAAAACGGCCATATATGTGCAACTCGTTCTTTAGGACTGGTTAAAATAATAGAGGAGAGTCAGTAAAAAACTTTAGATTCAATTAGCATAAAGTTTTAAGCTCTCACCTACTAATCCTAGATGATTAGCTATCATATGCTTTCCCACGTGAACTTCAGGAGAAAATAAACAATACGGTGGCTTTCATTTTCAATATACAAAGTCACAAACTTCAATTATAACTAGACCAGTAAGTAGCAACCCTGATCGTGCTCACTTTCAAACCACCATTAGTAACTTTTTGACACTGTTCGCTGATTAGGTTGGGATCACGTTTTCCTGTAATTGTATAGAAAAATAGAGATGTAACAAGAACTAAGCCTAAAGATTTCCTGCACCACTCTTTTGTTTCTCCCAATTTTTATATCTTAGGTCTTAATTTCACAATCAATTACAATTCAACCCGCTTATCTTGTTGGATGCTCGTATCTCCCGACCACAGTGCCTGCCATATTGGATTCAAGTTTGCCCTTGTCAACATTTCAATGGCAAGTAGAGGACGTTTGGATGCGGAGCAATGTTATAAATATTGTATTAGTATCGATTAATATGATATAATTTTAAATAATTTTTAAATTTATAAAATAACATTTAAATTTTTTAAATTTATAAAATAACATTTTAATATATTATATTGTATAATTTATAATGGACATAAGCTTAGGCCCGTTTGGTTCTACTTCTGTTTTTCTATTATG
>JANITW010000003.1:20257053-20274226 GCA_027564335.1 Erythroxylum williamsii
AGCTTGGAGTTTTATCAAGTAAGTTATACATTAATCTTCATGGGTTGTTTAAATATAAACATATGTGATGATAGTTTGATGGTGAAATGATCATGATAATGGAGTTAAATATATGTTGTAACGTGGATGAGGAAATAAGTAAGTGTATGTCATATTTTTGTGTATAGGATGAGTGCAGGAAAATGATGAATGAATGTGTATATTATGTTCTATTTTTTAGAGTATTAAAACCATGGATTATAAGATGTTATGTAGATGAAATATATTGGGATTTAAGGTATAATGAAGGTGAAATTTACGTTTAAGAAAGGTGTTTGAGAAATGTTCTTGAAATGAGAAGAAATAAGATTTATGTATCATAGTAAATAATGAAGATTATGTTATGTTTTTGTATGATTGATAAACAAAGGTTCATAGATGGTTTTGTGGATGTTATTGAATTAAAATTTGAGGTGATAATGAAGAGGAAATGATGTAGAGTTGATGAACTATGCATAAGATGGTTTGAATGTAACATATAGGAGTTGAAAATCTGGAAAAGTAAAAGAAGAATTACTGGAATATGTTAGCTGTAGTGTTTTTACGGAACATATATCTATATTTTAGCCATATCTTGACCTATAAATATCTAAATGGGATGATTTTTATTTTATATTAAACTATAGACATATGGATACAATTTTCATGAGTAATCAAATTCTAATTCTATCTCTAAGGGTTTCGAAATTTGGCTTGAATTTGAGTATAGTGTGTTGTCGCAGTGTGAGAACAGTCTGTAGTATTTTAGGTAAAACTTGCAAAATACTGAACCAAATTGTATAACATTGATGTCGTTGGAAACTTAAGACATATAGGAACATTGTTTTAGAAGAATGTATTGGCCACATACCTCATTTTGTTTGTCAAAGTGGCCATAAAAAATTGACCCAAAATTTTATTTTGAGAAAAGCTAGAATTTGGAAGAACAAGGCTGGGATTTTTCGAATGAAAGCATCCCATGATGAAGGGAATAGGTTAGACATCAAATATGCTTGTTTTATGTATGGTTTGGGACAACAAATGGTTAGGCACTTTCATATGATACATTTAGGCATGAATGAAGCTTGAATTGAACCTAGAATGATGCTTGAATAAGGTAATAAATATATTATATGTTTAAGTTGATGGATGAGGATATAAATTCAAGAATGGATTGTTATTTACCAAGTGTTCATATCCAAAAATTTGGAGATGTTATAAGAATAAAAGTGATCCTATGAAGGATAATGTGATCCAAAGAAGGTGAATGATGTGTATTATGTAAAGGAGAATAATAAATTAGATATTTTGTGATCTTTTAATGCTTAAATGATCTTAGTAAATGATTGAACGATGAACTTAGCATAATCTTGTATAAATGAAGCGTAAATATAAGTTTAATTTAGACGTATATGAGTTATGAAGTATGAATAACATAAGATGGGAATTAAGGAAATATATTCGAGATTGTCATTGAACATGCATTATATATATCTCTCTCTCTCTCTCTCTCTCACACACACACACACACACACATATATATGTATATGATTGAGTATTCATAAAAATGTGCAAATTAGTAAATGTGTAAATGTGTATGTATTGCATGATATAGAAGAGCAATTAGAGCAACAACATCTAGACATTGCCTCAACGTCAAGGCAATAGCTATTTAGAGCATACTGTGAGTAACCTAGATGATCTCACATTAATTTATTGTTTTGTTTAAATTCTGAATTGAATTATTATGTGATGTGAATGTATTGATTCTGGACATTGAATGTCCAAAACATTTGATACATGAACAATATATTGGAAATGCTCATTGTATGTGAACTTGACAACATATGTGATACTTAACTTAATTATTGAATGCCGGACCATGGTCCGATAGTGAATGTGAATGTGAATGTGAATGTGAAAAAAATTGAGCACAAGTGAATGAATGAATACTTATGATGGAATTTACTATATGAATGCATGATAAGATAAAAATAGTTGTGATCGGAGTCGCCAGTGAAAAAGAGCTTAAAGCTCAAAATGTGGTAAGAGCCTCTAGCTCACTTTGTATAATGAGCCTTGTATCCTCAACGGATAAAGGACAATTATTAATGAGCTCAGTATCTACCATGAATACGGGACAATGAAAAAAACACTCGATCACAATAAATCAATATGGAAAAAGCATAATGTTTTGGGTGAATTATCATTAGGTGTTTGTGTTATCTCACTTATATTTTTGTCTCCAATAAGCTTATAGATTTATTGTTGGCATTTTAAAAGCATTCTTGGATTACAATTTACCTATTCTTTGCAGACCTGTAGTCCTAATTGTTGATTGATTTATGAATGATTTTAGGATGGTTTGAAGGGTACTTCAGTTAAACTATCATCCTTATGGACTTAAGTATTAGAAGTCTTGTTATCGAAAACTAATGTTTTGATAATAAATTAGAGAAAATAATACACACTTGATGAGTGTACGGATAGAGTTTGAGTTGAACTATAAGGCCTATTAATCTCTTACAGGTTTGCATTCTCCAACACATGTAAGATATCTAATTAATCAAGAAAGCTAAGTCCGATTAATGTAGGATTTAACTATGTAATGAAGTAGAGTCCTAATCAAATACTAGCTAATTTACCTAGCTAGAAGATGTTTTATTTAATTATATTTAGAATAGTTGGATTCCAATTATACATTAAAGGGAGGGATTGTAAATAAAAGAAAGTCACCCAAGGTAAATTCTCATAGCCACTTTCATTAAGTATAATTGGTGATCTTCGTACATACTTATTATCTTTCAACTTTATTAGCTTGAGAATCAAGATATCTTTACCGAAAATACCTCTAAGCTATTAATAATTATTTTTACAAGTCTATCAAATTGACATCAATCCACCAACATGAATTCAATTTATATTAGGATATATCTTTTTTATATTCACTTTTACTCAATTTCAAATAAAATTTATAGGGGAATAAATCAATAAACATTTTCTTTCTTAGAATTAAAAAAAAAACCATGAACTTAAACTGACAGTATAATATCATATTGTGGAGTATGATTTATAAGATATCAATGAACATATTTAACCTACTATAGATCTTTTAGAAGCATTATGATAAGTATTTCAAGCGTTATAAATGATTAACCATTGCCTTTCTAGGGGTAGGTATCTTCTGAAAAATAACTTAAGAATTTATACTAAAATCACCTCTGTAAAATTTTTTTACCTATTTGACTGGATATTATAAGTACATATTAGAGACTAGAAACTTGTCCAACATGAATATCTCCTAATGTTCTTCAATTGTCAAAATTATTTTTGCAATATTGTAGTGATGAAGACTTAACAGGGGACATATCTTTAAGCTTCTAGGGTCTTTTAGTAACAATATGGTACTTTTTTCTTCTTTTTTTTTTTGACAAAAACGTGATAGTTTGATTATATTAAGTTATTGCTGGCTGTAACAAAGTTCTCATGCACCCATTTCTTAGCTGGGAGCAAGAGATTAAGGTTGTGTTGGATTACCTTTAAAAATAATTGAATGACATATGTAGATTGACATGTCTATTTTTTTTCCATGCTTTAAATGGGTCTAAAGGGATAAATTAATTAAGATATTCAGAAACCAATTTAAGTAAAGACAAAATTATATATATTCAATCAATAAATAACCCACATCTTACGTACAATAATCTATAAATGTGAAGATGAGTAAACATAAGTTTTCATGCGTAGTTCGTATGGCTAAAGAATATTGGGCCTAGGGCATTTTTAGACAAAATATACTTTAAACAAGGATCTAGCCCAACTGCTTGTTGTTCTTTTCTAAAGCCGACTTTGAACACAAAAGTTGAACATGAACAATAAGAACAGTCAAAGTCCAAGTCCAAGTCTTTATTTTGAAGTAATTGGCGTGCAAATTAGTTTGTTTTACACCTTGCCTTTCCGTGAAGATTGGAGGACAAGAAACAATTTAGTATCTACGTCAAGCTTGACTTGGAACCAAACCCAAATGCAAATATGGTTAAAGATTCTTCTGTTTCTTTAATAACTTCAAAAAATGTCTATCTATTTATGTACTTGAATATAGCTAGTATTTCCAAGCGCATTTCCTATAGTTCATCTTCCATTTTGTGATTGGAGTACTGATGCTCATTCCATTGTTGACGATTGGTTTGGGAATGATTTTAGCAGTGAGCATTCACTTTCTTAAAATTAACAACTCATGAGCCTCAATTATCATTGAGACGCCTGTTTGATCTTTCTATCCTTTTAAGAAGACTGAGAACCGAAAAGGGTTAGTCGAATCCTACCAAAAAAAAAAAAAGGTTGGTCGAACTTTGATGGCTCTGTCTTTGCCACGCTAAGACATGCAAATACAAAAGCCTCTTCCACATATTTGCTTCTGTCACTCACGACAACTTCAAACTAGACCCCCAAGTTCTTGTTTCTTTGCATCTTTGGGTCATAAAGTACACTTCCCCAATTCTCTCCACTCCCAATTCTTTCACTGTCTCTGAGCCTACAAGCCTCAACAAGAACCTGACAACTATTATATTTGTGTTTTCGTACTCTACTTTCCAATAAGTCCAACCCCTGACATCCATGCAAATGGAGGACTAATTCAAGCCCTTTCACTTATCTGGAAGAAAACAGGTGGTGACGTACCCTGCTCTATTTGTAATTTTGTATTTACCACCCAGCAGAAAATTCTGAGATTTCTTTCGATATTAATGGTCACTATATATAGTAGCTGTAAATGGATATGTTACTCCCAGCTCTGCAGTTTAATAATTTAACTTAAAAGGAAACTGATTTCAGCTACCTAGCTAGTGCCATAATCTCTTAGATATCACGTGATGTTGGTGTTCATAAAATGCATGGATATACATGATTTATGGACTTGAAATGCGTGCTTTCTTGTTTGCTTGCTCAAATGGGTACGATTATAACATCATATCGATGATTTTAACTACAGTGACGATGGTATAGGAGGAACTCAGAGAATTTCTGATACAACAGAGAAGGGGAGAAAGTATGTGAAATGCTGACAAAGTGTTAAACTGTTTCAAACAAATCCAAATTGTGACCGTAACGTTGATCTCAAAATGCTTCTCCTCTCTGGTCCAGAAGTTAGAATATGAGAATTAAACTAATAAGTGGTTCTAGAACTAACAACCAATTTATGATATTCCCGGTCACATTCATGCATAATTGGTCTTCTAAAAACGATTTCTTTTTGCCTGTCTTGAGTGTTAAAAACTGAGAACGACCCAAGAGGCTATGATTATATTATACAAATTCGCAGTAGTTGCCAACCACATATGAGCCGCTACATGTGGTCTCCAATAATACCAGCACTCAACTTAAATAATGTATAAATCACAAACGAGTACTGCAGGCCAAGCAAGATTCGCAGCTTTTAGTTGACGTGTAGAAACACCATTACTTCAGTGATGGCTCCGATCCCGAGTTTAGTACAAAAGATGTTTAACCCTGAGACGAGGTGAACTCCCCCTTGTCACCAGCATATGCTATCTTGATTATGCACTTTCAACATGTATTAAAAAAAGGGTTTATTCCTCTACTTTTTGTGATGGACATTCCATCATCTACAGTTGATAAGGTAAACATAAACTACAGGATGTTAAAGTTACGAGTCGACCTTGTCAATTATTAGTCTGCGAAAGGTACGCCTTGTAAAAGTTCAAAATGATCTAATCCAGTCAAGTGGCATAGGATTCTAATCTACTAGCAATCCACATGTTATTTGTCCTTTTGAAAGGGGTTATTGCAAAAGAACCACACAGAACCTTCCCACCATCATAAGAGTCCGAGGAGAGTGTGAAAGGTTCATGTGGAGGGTGGGACATAGAAGCGATGAACTTTAAAGAAGGGTTGATGGTAAGAGTCCGCAAAAGGCAGTGAGTCTATGTTTGGCTTAGGGGTTTGATAGGGGTAGAGATTTGCGGTTAGTCAATCAACGGGGAAGCATCCGTGCAGCATCTTCTTTCCTTTGAAAAGCATCTTCCTTTACTTGGCATTTTGACAACTTTTGGCCACTTACCTAGATGTTGACCTGCATGTGTCATTCGCTTACCGTGAAAATGAAGGGTCTGAGGTGAGAAAGAGAGAGACATGAGAAGGAATTTGGAGCGTTCAAAACATGTAACTTGTAACACCTTGACAGGCAAGAGCCAAGAAGATACGGAAACCTGAAACCATTGCCATGATAAGGAAAAAAAATTTAAAAAAAACAAGTATACATCACCTTGTTTCTCTACCAACAGCCATGATTGTGTAATAAAGGGCTAACCTTGTTGCTTCATTTTCAATATTTGGAAGATTACAAGTACAAATCATTGATTTTTAACACACAACAAAGAAGCAAAACACGTAAAAACTAATAACTTACATCAAAGAGGAAGTAATTTTGTCAGCTAGAGAATACAAATCTTGGAAGTTGTTAACATCTAAAGCAAACTAGTTTGCAACCTTTATTTACTGATACAAACTGTACATGAAGCTTCTCTTGAAACACTCTTAAAAAGGTTGCTAATTCAAACAAGAAAACAAAGAAACTGTTAAGTACTAAAAAGTAAACCAAATAACAGGAGGTGAAATGCCCTCCTTAAAACTTTATCGATCAGTCAATTGGCCCTTTCAACATGGCGTATGAAAACAGTCTCCAGATCAGGAGGAGTAAAGAACTCCCTAACCCCGGTATAGTTGCACTTCAGAGATGCTTTCCGCTTCCTTGGAGCCGGAGGACACGTCAATCTTGAAGGTATTCTCGTTTCTTCACTAGTCGGCGTCGTTGAACACTCGTCAGTTTCGCTCTCTTTCTCCAACGATTTTGTGTATACAGGCTTTAAGGGCGCTCTTAAGGCAATTCCGGCGATGACCCATTTTTTACCGTCAAATTCCAAGCCACCTTCTACTTGAGGCTTCTCAGAAAACCCCATGTTTTGTATCCAAAACTGGAACCAACCCTTTGCAAGTAATATAGCAAGTAACAAGGAATAAAGGCAAACACAGAGAGAATAAAGATGGGATTTTCAGGATCGTGTGAAGATTAGTAGAGAATCAAAGGAAACCAGAACGAAAGTGGCGAAAGTAAAAAAGAAAAGACAGATAAAAAGCCGGTAAACTAAACGAAAAGGAGATTTGGTTGCTTGAGAGATGGATAAAAAAGAGTTAAAAAGAAGCAAGCTTCAGAAAGTTGGAAGCGAGGGGACATAAGCGAAAAGGGAAGTTTTTCTGCTTTAAGATAGTACATATTAAAGCGTTAAATGTGGGAAGAGTAATGTTCAATGCTCTGCATATACCAATCGCATAGAGAGAGAAAGAGAACCCGAGGAAACTCGTGACATAAGCTGATTCAATCTTTAAACTAAGTGGAAACTTAATAGAGTTAGTTTGAGTCAGAGAGAGAGACAGAAGAGTGCCCGTAAATACAGCTGACCGCGGGCAGCAACATGGGATTGACATTGACTTGCAATTTGGCGCCAAAACTTTTGGGTCTGGTGATCGTCAACAGTACTCCTTGATTCTTGACTTGGTAAGGTGTATGGTACGTGTACATGCCCGTGTTATAGTCATCAATGGCGTTTTTGCTCCTTCCTATCTCTTTTAACGTAAGGAACAATAAATCCAGCAATTGGTTTTGCCTTTCTTATTCGTTGGATGACCAAAGGCATTTGAAGAGTTGAATCCTCAAAACTTCTAGGGTGGATGAAGGATCCAACATCAGCGTTTCTAGTATTAAGTACTCTTATTTGAATAACACGTTATGTTCTTCCCCTGATTCATGGATTTAAGCATGGTTTTCTTGACAGTGATGTGTCCATGTGATCATACTCCCTGATGGCGATGTTACACTTGCATTTTACCATCGTACAAGTAGGCTCAGTCAGATTCCAGATTGTAATTGGTCCTTTCCAAACTTGGATGTTTTGGCCTTATTTCTAAAATCTACAAGCATAAAGTGTCCTAGCAACTTTTGTGGATTGGTTTGTTGCACAGGGTTTTTCACTTTTCTGTGGCTAAGAACTAATTAAGTTGCCGACTGATATGACAAACATCCAAACCTGCATATCTGACCTGCACTAGCGAGCCTGCAGTCTTTGGGATGTAATTGGAATGTAAGCAAGTTTCGCTAGATTGGATGGAACTTTGCATAATTCTGGTTCCTTGATCTGGACTCCAGTGACAAGTGCTTGCTGATTTCCTAGCTATGTGAAAAAAGTTAGCAGTAACTGAAAATGTTAAAAAACAGCTATGCAGAAAGGTACGCCACCAAAGTTACTTTCTTCGATGGCTACGATCGTCAGAGTTGTCCCTTGACAGCTATCTTATATTCCATTTTCCATCACTTCACAGATTCCATAAGCATACGCAGCTTTTTTATTCCCTGTCAGTAAATGTCATAAAGCATGTTTTAAAGCGTGACATCACTTCAAAAGCACTTAGGATTAGATATTTTGTGCTTAATTGAGGATGAATAGTTTCGACCCGTCCTTACGGACAACACCTATAAGAGGAAATGTTTTGTTTAGTTTAGTCTTCCAACGATCTCGAGTCTTGACTCTTGACAGACGCAGTAAACAAGTAGAGCACTGGCGGGGCGTCGATATAATGGACTGGAAGTGTTCCTTTCTCCCTTTTCCAATCATGTAGAAGAGACCACAACAATCATACAGAGAAATCATACGAGGAGATGGGGATGAGTTCTCCAACAGAATGAAGTTTACGATCATATATAATTCAAGAAGCATATGTCAAATGGCTGCCTATAGCCACAAATTATGATACAAGTTGTCATTTAAAGCACAAATTACATCCTTGAATAACCCCTGTAGTCGTCGTATTGTTCCATGAACTCGTCATTGAACTTCTTGAAACTGGACATGATTGCTGGCATGTCTTCCTCAGCTGGTAAAATAGTTGTTCTCAAGTGAAAGACCCTGTAAGGACAGGACAGGACAGGCAGTCATTAATAATAGCATTTTTAAAAGGTAAGTGCAGAAAACAAAAGCAGAATATGAAATTCTTTCTTAAAAGCATAAAGATAAAAAGGATAGGAGATCCTATTGCTGTCAAATGCAAACTTCCGGGGTAGATCGTAACACTTGAAGCCCAGGGAAAGCGACATGAGATCATTTTATGCCAACTACAGTTAAGTAAAGAGAAATTCCACTGGGCAAAATTTTCAGTCTTTTCTCTAAATGTTGTTCCAAAGAAGCCAAAGAGAAAAAGAAAGCCCTTTATTAGACTAAAAGTAATTGATGAAGGAATAAAGTTAGAAGCATCTACCCTTCTTTCTGTCCGAATCCTGAACCAGGCACCGTGGAAATGCCAGTGGCTTCCAAAAGCTTGAGACAATAAAATACATCGGGAACTTTTCCAGCCTTTTTGGCAGCCTCTATTGCGAGGGGTGGCAACCGGATTTGAGGAAAAGAATACATGGCACCTAATAACAATTCATCATTTCAGTAGAAGCACCGTCAACGATAGATTAATAAAGTCTATGAAAAGCAAGATAATAATACATTTAACAGAAAACTAGCATGACAAGCAAGATAATAATACATTTAACAGCAAGCTAACATACCCTCTGTAAAATTGCAAACCACATTTCTGCAGCTGTTGAATCCGTCAGTCATTATCCTTGCTCTTCTCTTCAATGATTCGAGGATACCTTTGCTGCAAGTTTGATGTTCATGTAAATTGTTGAGTCACTCATATGGTCACATCCTTCACGTGACAATGAAAATAACACACCTATACAGACTAAACGGTAGAAATTTCACTTGAATCTTTGATTCTTATTACAGGGAATGTAAAAAGAATTTTCTCTGTTGATAAAATTTTACTCCTAGATGGTATCCGTGTTGAAAACTTTCAGCAAAGCAAAATATAAGCATGTGTACCTTTCCCTAATGTACTGATCATATGAAATATCTCCAGGTTTGGGCGGGTTGACCATTAGTCCCATCTGTAAACAGAAATAAATAATTTTTAGCAATGAAAAATGAACAGAAAGAAAACTGGAGAACTCAGTTACATAATAAGGATTACATAAACATTAACATCAAGCTTACAAATATCTGAGCAGGAACATTTGGGCTGAGTGATATTGATGCAATCTTATAAATCTCATCAACTGTCTGCACCATCAATCAGTAATGAACAACAATAAATTGGAGGCTAAAATCAATTGAAATTTGACACTAAGGATCATTAATATGTACTGATTCTGAAAATAGGCTTTGAGACAGCTATGTTTGATCAAAAGGATAACAAAAAAGGAAAATAACATAAATCTGCTTTATATGATTGAATAAAGCAGTGCAATCTTCTTCAAGCATGACCTTATACAGTAAAACCTAGATAAGAAAATCTTTAATATTTAAAAAATGATACTCGGTCTCATTTAACTTATGCCCTACTCTGTTAGATTCGAATTCTCTTCCTAAGAATGCATTGATCATGTTTGCATTACATTGTTGGCGTATTACTCAATAAATACAAGGAAGCAAACCTGTGGAGGGATGTTAGTCATCTCAAAGTACCCTCCACGCTGCCCACATTCACCCCAATATCCTTTGGAAACAGTGTGGAAAGAAACAAGCTGGATTTCCTTGCTTATCGGTGGCCCCATGTCCATCAAAACCTTCAGAAGTTGCAAACAGTAAAGTATTTATGCCAATTGAAACTCCTACTAACAATATTTAGATCTAGCAGCCAAAAAAAGGTACCTTTCTAGCACTAACAAAGGGGCGCTCATCCTGATATATGTTCTGTTGATAAACTTCATCTCCAAGAAGGGCCAAGTTCTCTTGGTAACAGAAGTGTAAGATTTCTTTCAGGTTAGCTTCACTAAGGCACTGACCAGTGGGGTTTCCAGGGTTAATAATCACCATAGCTCTTACCTGGTCATGTTACAACACAGAAGATATTTACTTGGTGGTGGTTTGCATCACATGGCATTGTAGTCAGGAGAACAGTTTTCAAAGCACACACCTAAAGAAAATTGGATGTCCCAGTATTGTACGCAAACAAAAGGAAATAAAAAGATATTATCAATCCCTCAAACGGACTATGTGTAATTTATTTTAGGGAAATGGGAGGATAATGTACTAGAGGTTTCTATTGTGTCAATCTGCCCTTGAGTAATTTCTGTTGAAAAAAATATTTGGGGATGGTCGCAGGTCGGAAGGTTTCAAATGGACTTCCAATTCATTAGATAGGGAAGGTCACTAAGATTGGTAATGAATTGATTTCAGAGTTTAAATGCTCAAGAACAGACAATAATACTAAGAACTGAAATCTCAATAGTACAAATGAAGAAATCAGCTCCTTCATATCGATGCATTCACCGGATTTCCAAAGTTTGACATTATGGTTTGAACATACTCCTATAACTGTACACATTGAAGGCACAAACAAGCAATTGTCAAAGCATACTCACAGTAATTCCTTTGGAGCGAGCTTCTGCAACTGACTGTCTGAGATCATTGACATCAAGACCCCAGTTTGCCGTCTCTTCCAGGAAATAAGGCACAAGGGAACCACCAAGTAGAGATATAGTAGCGGAGTAAAGTGGATATTGTGGGACTGGAACCAGAATCTGCAATAAGCAAACTATTTTTAAGAGAAATATCAGAAAATTGTGAATCAGGATTGAATAAATGGCAAGAAAAGGATGAAGCAGAAAAAGCAGCCAGCCAATTCGTGATTGAAAGAAGCCTGTGTTCTATACGTGAGGAAAACAAAAATTTTATTTAATCTCTAATTTTATTTGTTGTACATAAGTATATTACCCCATCTCCTGCACCACGTATAATTGTATTTAAGATCTGCATAACACCTTTGCTGGCGCCATCAGTGAGAAAAATTAGTTCTGGATCACTGTAAATAAATCATGAAATGATTCAGTTTGAGACTTGGCTCCAGGGCTAATAACAAAATATCTGAACAAAAAGTTTTTTTAATTTTTTTGTTTTCCTTCTTTCTGGAATGGGGTAATAGAGACATAAAGATAAGAGAAGATGATTCAAAATTGCAATATCACCTTGGATATCCATCACGCCTTCTAATAAACTCAGCCACCTCCTTTCTGATTCCTGGAAGACCTCTTGAATCACTGTAAGCACCTACATATGATAGAAAGAATGCAGTTACATAAGCAGTTACTGATATGATATTGATTTAGTCAAGCATTACAAGCTTGGATGCTACAGAACATATATCATTTCAGGCCTGAAAATACAAGATGAGGGGAAAATTCAGAATAAGCTGACATAAAGTCATAACGACCACTTAGAAGAAAATATTAGTTTTGATTAGTCAACAGAGACCAGGCTTTTAATAAACTGGGATGGTGGGACAGGCTAGAATATTTCTCACAACATGGAAATACACACAAGGTAATGATACCCCATGGTTATTTTGAAGTGTGATTTCAGATAGCTTGATGCACTTTTTTGAAAGAGTATGCAAAATATGAGCCAGAAAAAAATAATACCTAGACCTCCAGAGGTCATTGCAAGATAATGTTTGGCCCTTGCAATTGCGTCTGCAGGGAATAGCAATCCTACATTAGGATCATCTAGGAGAAATGGTGCTTGGCAGAGAGCAACAACCTGTAAACAAACATTCCTTGTTTTAGACCAGATTACATAGCCAATTATGTGTTACATGATACTGATTGTCAAGGAGCGCATGTTTACTTCATATGTTTAGAAACAGAGATTATTCTACCACATCAATACCTGACGAGGAAAGCTCAGAGGCTTCTGACCTAGAGCATGAGGATTGCCAACATTTGTGAAAATAATCTATAAGCACAAATTTGAATAGTTAGAAACACATAATCACACTAAACATGATAATGGAATGCAAATTTCTCAAAAAAAATAAAAATCCAAACAATTAAACACAAAGTGGCATCTTATGAATTTGGGATGACACCAAAATTTTAGAAGATTCATGAATTTGATAGCATCAGATGATAGAAAACTATCAACAAATTCCAAGGTATAATGTGTTATTTTCTGATAGCATTTGTAAGTATTAGAAAAGTTAAAGTAGTACCAAGGCAGATAAGACATGGTGCTATAAAATATATTGTAATGCCAAATAAAAAACTGAAATCCAATTAGCAAAAACAGCACATATATCAATTCCAAGAAGTAGTCAATCAATCAATATACACCAGAACAAAGAGGAACAACTGAACTATTAACGCCAGCGAGAACTAGAAAGACATCCCACTAAAACAAAATTGAGGCATCACAAAACAAAGAAAAACGAATGATAACTCCAACAGCAAAGTCGACGACGAAGAATATGATATTATGTTGAAACTATCAGGTGCCCTTAGGAGAAGAGCCACATAGGGTTAATAAACAACTAATGTAACATCAGATATGCTTCCAAAGAATAGATCCAACTAATTCTTCGAGACACATACAGAAATATGCATTGAAGCGATGAAAAGGCATGCAAAGTAAAGTATGTACCTTTTTCCCTTCCTTCTGAAGCTCAGAAGCTCGAAGATATAGCTCTCCTCTAACAGCATATTGGACCTTTTTCACATTTTCGTTCAACGATTCATAGTCTAAAGCTTTAGAAGCCATGGTTGGTAATGTACCTTCTTACCAATAACTGCTAGCTGAAGAAAGCCAAATATCAGATTATTGAGTTCCGACCCCAGAAGCTTCACAGCAAAATTATTAGAGATGTCATTTAACAAAAATGAAAAAGAACACCACTTATACTTTGTAATCAACCATTACCAGACTACTTAGTTTCTCCCAAAACTTCATCAAGAAAATCAAGAAAACAGCAATTGTACCTTCCTAATACGTATTCTTATAAGCGACACGGAGTTAGATGACTTGCGAACTCCTTACAAAAGAACAACGATAAGAGCATGAAAACAGAAGAGACCAAGGTGAACGTAGAAAAACAGCAAACAGAATTATTAAAAAAAGTGATTACGCAATAGTAGATGATCAAATAATCCGCCGCCGATGCATTTCTAGAACTAAAACTTTGCAAGCTCCAAAAATCGTTTGCTTTTCGTCACAAACGGCATAACAATCAAGAGAAAAAAAATCAGGAAACAAATGTTCTAACGAGCAATAAAAGAACCGATCCAGAATATTGACACAAAATCGAAACCCGGAAAGTTTAAACAAAAGCAGTGACACCCCGTTTACCAACACTCAAAACCCGATTCCTGACACAAATCAAAAGCTCAAAACTTGGCACGGAAATCAGAGTTCATATGAGTACCTGTGTAGAAGTCAGCTGTGAGTGTTCCTGACGTGGGCTGGAACCAAGTGCTAAACTGAGAAATATGTTCACAGGTGTTAGATGTTGGGTAGTTTTCTTGTGTCAGACGGGAAATCTACGGTCGACATATGATGTCACGAAATGGCACCACAGGAGCCACTGAAATGGGGTAAGATGGATTATATACAAATCATTTTTGTTTATTTATTAGGACGAAGGGATAAATTTGGTGATACGGGAAGTGTGGTCTAGCTTCAAACTTTTGAGTTCTTGGTCTATATCGAGCCTCCTCTTTTGGACTTATGGTCTTCATGCAAGTCGTTCTCCAAGTCCTGCGAGCTTATTGTGGCAGTGGTCGATCTGGGTGACTATGTCCCTGATCGCTGACGCAATAATTTTTTTTTATGATGAGTCTTTTAGATTATTAAAAACTTAATAAAGAAGAAATTATATATGCATTAACATGAAGGAGATGAACCTATTTTTATATAAATTTAATTTATTAATTAAAAAATCTTAAATAAGGAAAAACTTAGGAAGAACTTGATTAGTGCCTCAATATATTGATTGCCATTATCATCATCTTCAAATTCAAGGTGACAAGGTGACAGAGCAGAAGACGACTTCAATTTGAAAACAAGTTCGCAAAATAAAGGGCTAGAGTACTGAGCTTTGGTAATTATATTAGTAAGTTGGTCTTAAGAGAAAATATAAATAAGATTAATCGTATTATGATGATGAAAACGATGATAATCAATCTCAATAATTTTTGTGCATTCATAAAATACATCATTATGAGCAATTTGTATTAGCCTTCAATTATCACAATATAGAAGAGTAGCAAGTAGAGACGAAATGCCTATACTTTGAAGTGACTAGCGGAGCCTTAGAAGCTTAGAAGTAGTATCAGAACCGAGGGACAACGTGTTACTTCTTACTGCACTAAGTGAATCATTAAGTAAGAAGCACTAACTAATAATAGACCAATAATTTGTGGGATCACAGCCTAATCATCATCTGAATAATCTAACAACTGAAGATGAGATGAGCTAGAGTAATGAAGAACATGAAATATATATAGTACATCTTTGATGTAACGAAGAATAGCTAGATAATGAGTGATGTGAGGAACTGCCATAAATTGACTAAAAATTTGAATAACATAAGAAGTATCGAGAATTCAAGATCAGCAAGATAAATAAGACTTCCAAAAAGTTGATAATACAAAGTAATGTCAAAAAGAAGTGAGCTATAAGAAGAAGACAATAAGCATTAGCTTTAATAAATGTATTGCTAATTTTATCATCAATAATACTTGCATAAAAGATAAGATTGGTAGCATACTTGGCTTGAGATAAATAATATTATGTAAAATCAGAAGTAACCTTAAAATAAAAAAAAATAGTTTAGATGCCTAAGATTTTTTATTTCAAATTGGCAGCTAAATTTTTTTTAGACAATGAATACCCTGCATATCATCACCAATAATGATCATGCCATTATCATGTAATAATAACATAATATTACCCTACATTGTCTTTTAAATGAATAATGCATGATCACAAGAATTCGACTTAATACCAAATTGATAAGTAGTCCCTGAGTTTAGCAGACCAAGCATGAGAAGTTTGTTTAAATCAGGACAAAGCTTTTTTGTTGAGTCCCGTTTTCGAAACCCAACCTTTTGGAATCAAAAAGCGTGTACCTTTCAAAATATCCATAAACTTTTATTTTCTCATAATCGGACAGATCATCATTCTTCCCCTTACTTTCATCAATTCAAACACTTATCAAATGCTTATGTATGTGACTTATATATATGCAACTCATACTAGAGATCAATTGTTATTGCCTGCTATGACATAACTAAATACACGTAACTTCACACATCTGTCGAAAAATGCCCATGTAAGATACTAAATTGGGCTCTGATACTAAAAATGTAGCACCTCACTCTCGTAAAACATGTACCCAACATCCTAAGAGATATCTGAGTAGAAATCCCATAAGAATGACATTATGCTATGTGAATTCTCAACGAAAGTTGAATGTAGGACTTAGGTCCAATGATTATAAAATTCTGACTGTGCTTTATAAATGATTGTGATATATGGTAATTCTGAATTGTTGCATTTCATAAAATGCATGCTCAGATAAAGGCGTTGTGACCGAAGTAGCCAGTATCAAGCGCTTGCACGTAGAGCTTTGCTCCGTGGTATATGATTCTGCACGTAGAGCCATGCTCTGTGATATATGTTTCTGATTGAGTCCAATGGGCTAGTATTTGTATATGTGATATGTGATAAGCACTCGGTCATAACAATAATAACGAATGTGGAGTCTCATATGCATCTATAATTGTGTATATATGTTCTGATTCGCAATAATTAAATGATGTGTCGTGATAGTGTGAGTATTTGGAATATACATGTTATGCATGAATAATTGTGAAATATCTTATTTGTGTATGTGAATCCGGTGAAATCATCAATGATGGTTCACTCATTGAGTTTGCAAAACTCATAAAAATTACAACGTGGCTTTTCAGGTTCAGAGGAGTTATCCAATTATTGGAGTACAGTCACTACAAATGAGCATGAGTTAGGGGTCGGGATCAGTTTGCACTTGCATATGTATTTCATTATGTTGTATTGAAAAGTGTAATCTTAAGTGTTGTACAGTGTGTATGAAAATGGTTTTTGAAATGTAAAGATATTATGAAAACAAGTATTTTGTTATGTAATAGGCCCAAGTGATTGTTCAAACTTTGATGTGTGTCAATAATGTTTGTATCTTTTGTGATTGAAATTGTTATAAATAAATCGGGCCGAAATTGATT
>JANITW010000003.1:20299866-20312267 GCA_027564335.1 Erythroxylum williamsii
GCTCTTTAACAATTCATACATTGGAGCAGAACTTAGGCTAGGAATTCTCCAAGATTTTCCAGATCTTTAATCTCAGTCCTCGGGAATAGAATAGCGTCTTGTATATATGAGGAATTTATAGAAATACGAGTGTCAGGAATCAGTTAAGCTAAAACTGAACTATCAAGTGTCAGGTAATTTAGGCATTTTCACGTTGAGTTTATGATAACTTCGCAAAAAAATGAAAATTTTATTCAGTTCATTCAGCAAACTTGTTTCTTTTGTTCATTTTTTCTGCACTATCAATCACAGAATCAATCATCCCATTTCATTTCAATCGCGTCAACTGGTTGATGAGTGTCTACTTCTCCATTAGCAGTAACATTGGCAAGGGAAAATACATGGAAAAGCAAATATAACAGAAAAATATTGTTTCAAGTAGATTAGTAAATTGTCTATGATATGTAATAAATTTATTTCCTTTTTCTTTTTCAGAGCCAAGAAGAAGAAGAAGAAGGCAGACATGGCCTGCAATTGTTGGAGTGCTATCAATCCTGTTAGTAATGCTTATAATCGCAGTGGTAATAATCCTTTTAAGGAGAAAGAAGTCACGAAACAGTGAAGAAGATCCAAAGACAGTATCTAAAACCATTACTATCACCCCAGCATCTTCACTGAGAAATCTGTACAAAGAAAACATGCAAGGTCAGATGAACTATTTAAAAGATTCTGAAGAATTTTCATAGTTGCATTTACTGCAAATTATGACGTTTTACTTTCTCCAAACAGCTCAAGTCCATTTCCCAGGACAAAGTCTCCGCACAAACTAATGAAATTTTGTTGCATCTTAATAGATCTTACAAAAATCATTGTCCAGAACCTTATGTATAAATGCTTTGTTTCAATTTCACTGATAAGCTGTATATGATATATCATATAGCAACCAAATATTTTCCAAATTTAAAACTGTGTTTTTCATTAGTCAGGGGAAAAAAATCCTGAGGCATAATTTTTCTTCCGCACAAGGAGAAGTTTGACAGTAAGTCACTTTATGCAGATGAATCAATTTTTGAGTCAGAAAGACCGATAATATTCAGCGTTGAAGAAATTGAATCGGCTACCAGTAACTTTGCAGCAACTAAGAAAATTGGAGAGGGTGGATATGGGACTGTGTTCTACGGAAAATTGTCAGGACAGGTATAGACTTGACTTATTGTTTCTTGGTCATGGTATTACCTGAACTATCAGCAGGCTAATGGTTCCAAATGTTCCATTCCCTGCAACATTTCAGGAGGTAGCAATTAAGAAGATGAAATCTAACAAATCCCACGAGTTCTTTGCAGAGCTCAAGGTCCTATGCAAAGTTCATCACATAAATGTGGTGAGTACTGGTCAACATTCTATCAAATCTATCATTCAACCTGAAACAAAAGATAATTTCCCAAAAAAAGAACCCGAAACAAATGGTTTGACATATCTATCAAATCATGTTACAGGTGGAACTACTGGGATATGCCAGTGGTGATAACCATTTCTACTTGGTCTATGAGTATGTTCAAAATGGATCACTCAGCGATCATCTTCACGACCCATTGCTAAAAGGTAGTGGCAGCCCTCTTGGTTTCTTAAGAATACTCTCATATGAACAGTTCCAGTGATCCAATTAATCTCAAGCCTCTTTCCTGGACTGTTTTGAATGACTGGATATGAATTATCAGGTCACAAGCCCCTTTCCTGGACAGCAAGAACACAGATTGCATTGGATGCTGCAAAAGGAATTGAATACATTCATGATCACACAAAAGCACGTTACGTGCACCGAGACATAAAGACTAGCAACATTCTGCTCGATGAGACACTACGAGCCAAGGTAGCTTCAATATCGTTCTTCTTTCTGACCTCATCATATTCTGCTGCATCTAGCCAAGCATCACCAACATTTTTTGCTTCCTCAAAATTGTAAACAGTTTATTTTCACACTTTATGTTTGTTTTTACAGGTTGCAGATTTTGGAATGGCGAAACTTGTCGAACGAAACAATGATGATGAGTTGATAGCAACCCGGTTGGTAGGGACACCAGGATATCTTCCTCCAGAGTAGGTCATTTATGTTTCTGAAACTGCTCCACAAGCAGGATTTCTTTTAACCGGTCATAGCAAGAAGAAATGTAATGTTTCTGACATGCGCATATTTTCTGGATAGATTTGTGAAGGAGCTCCAGGTGACCACCAGAAGCGATGTATTTGCTTTTGGAGTGGTTCTAGCGGAGCTGATTACTGGCCAACGTGCACTGATTCGTGACAGTAGGGAACCCACGAAGATGAAGTCACTAATTACAGTCGTAAGTCAGCTAATTTTCCCTGAGAAACAACTTTCTATATCCACCACTCTTAACTTAGCTTGGAACCTGGCATAACTTGCTGATAAATACTTGAAAACACCTTGAAATAATATCCTTTGAATCCTCATTCAATGAGACGTGATTCAAACATCTTACAAGTAAAATCCCAGTAGATTAATATTTATCTGGCCTAACTGAACGGTTGATTTTAACATTTATTGCATCAGATTCATAAGGTTTTCGAAGAAGAAGATCCAATGATTGGCTTGGAAGAAATCATCGATGAAAACCTTAAAGGCTGCTACTCCATGGCAGAAGTGTACAAGGTAATTAGCTAATTTAGTCTGATGAATTATTTACAGATATGTTCTATATTCCGAGAAATAACGAACCCACCAACACCAACGTTGTCAATCCTTTTCCTCTTCTTCAAGTTTTCCTAAACTAATAGAAACTTGATGCATTGCTATATGATCCATTCCTGAACTTCATGGAACAACTTGTACGACAATGAATAAAACGTAACCTTTTAGCAACTGCTTTGATGTTGTGTCCATGACAATGTGGTGTTCTCCTGCAGATGGCAGAAATTGCAGATTGGTGTCTGAGTGAAGATGCAATGCATAGGCCAGAGATGGGAGACATTTTGACACCGTTGGCCGAAATCAAGATATCCTCTATAGAATTTGAAGCTTCATCGGGAGGAAGCAACAAGATGTTCAGTGGCCTATTAGATGGAAGATAAGAGAGATCGTATCGATCCATTTCAAGGCCAGGCAATTTAAGATGTTCTTTTCTTTCAATAGATGAAGTAAAATTTTTATTATACAATTCAACTTTTAAAATGCACTTTTTTTAGTTTATTTATAAAATAAGGTGTTTTTTTAGATTACTTACTTAAAATTAACAGTAATTTATCTTACTAAATTTGAATTAAAAATATTTTATTATATCATATGCCATATGAATAATAGTAAAAAAATATAAAAAATGTGACGTGAATTTCACTATATCATATGCCATATTAATAATAGTGAAAAATATTTAAAATGTCATTTGTATAAAATTATAATTTTGTATCAAAAGCGATTTTAAATTGAAATTTGACACTTTAAAATATTAGAATTTAAATTGTATTTCGATAAAACTATAAAAAGTCAAAAATCAAAATACACCTTTTACCTTTACCTTAAATTTAATTCAAAAAGTTTAACACCACTGTTCACGTTAAATATATAAAGATTTTAATTTATAAATATATTCATTTTATAAATTAAAATTTAATTTAAACGTTTCGACGCTGGTTGTTGTTATGTATTTTGTTGTGCCCATTTCACGGCATCAACAAAGTCCATTTGCAGATCCTCATTTCTTCTCTCTTCTGCTGTATGAACGAACGAAGCGTTCTCAATCTCTCAGGATCCCTTCAAAACATTTCTGCTTAATGATTACTGAAGAAGCCAACTTTATCGTACACGCGGTCGTGGAAATGCGTGAATTGAGTCGTAGATCATGACCTTCTTTTTTCCCCAAGTCAGTGACCCCGAGTTACATCAGATCTGATCATTGAAGCTATCGAAACTTATAACGAACAACAGAGAGATAGAGAGGGGGAGAAAGAGTTGTGTAATGGCGGGTGCAGTCTCTGCACTGTTTCTACTAGACATAAAGGGGCGTGTTCTGGTGTGGCGGGACTACCGTGGAGATGTCTCGGCCGTCCAAGCTGAGCGCTTCTTCACCAAGCTTATTGAAAAAGAGGTGAACTTTCTTTTACCCTTTTTCTCTCTTAATCTAGGGCGTCGCTTAATTTTGCATGAAAATTGGATTTGGTGGATTTTTGCTGTATGAATAATCTGAGTTTCGAATTCGGGTTTTTGGATCTTTTTATTAGATTTAATATCGAGGCGTTTTGCTGGTCTTCAGGGTGATCCGCAGTCTCAAGATCCAGTGGTGTATGACAATGGAGTCACTTACATGTTTATACAGCACAGCAATGTTTATCTTATGACCGCTTCGAGACAGAATTGTAATGCAGCAAGTCTTCTTTCATTTCTACACCGCGTGGTTGATGTAAGGTGTTGATTTCTGTTTTAAAGTTTTGATCTTTCGCACGATGTCAAAATTGAGGTGATTCTTCTGTTTTTTCGGTATAGGTGTTTAAGCATTATTTTGAAGAATTGGAAGAGGAATCGTTGAGGGATAACTTTGTAGTTGTGGTATGTGAGAAAATTTCGATCTTGGATTTGCCCTTCTTTTGTTTTTTCTCCTTTTAGTTAAGCTGGTTTTATTTTTATTGACAAAGGAATCAAAATATATTTTCATAACAATGCTTTGGCAGTACGAGTTACTTGATGAAATGATGGACTTTGGTTACCCGCAATACACTGAAGCAAAGATACTTAGTGAATTCATAAAGACCGATGCATACAGGATGGAAACTACACAAAGGCCTCCGATGGCTGTCACAAATGCAGTCTCCTGGCGAAGTGAAGGAGTACTTTATAAGAAGAATGAAGTATTCTTTCTCCCTTGCCATTTATTGAATTGTTTAAGATTGTCTACAACTTTGCAGAAACATCGTTGTACTTTTTATATTGCAGGTTTTCTTGGATGTGGTGGAGAGTGTTAATATTATTGTTAACAGCAATGGGCAGGTAGTTAGATCCGATGTTGTCGGCGCATTGAAGATGAGAACTTACTTGAGGTGGGTTGTCTTTTGAAACCAAGAGTTGGCAATTTAATTTAAAGGAAATGCTTATGGTAGTTTTCTTGGAACATTCATGATTTATTTGTTTCTTTTTTCAATTTTTGAATCTAAAAATGGACATTCCATGCTTCCGTAGCAAACATATATAATCATGAGCTGTAATCCCAAGTTTAGTGATATAATCCTATTAGTTTGTCAATAGGGCTGCCAGATTTCCAGTTATCCATCAGTTTATCAAACTCGTCCTTCAGTTTGCTGGGATGAATCACTATTTCTTCTGTCATATATAATCATGAGCTTAATTAAACATTTTTCTGATGTTGAATGATAGGCTTTAGAAAACTTTTATTTTAGGGTTAATTACATTCAACCTTCCTGTGGTTTGACTTTTTATCATTTAAATTTTCATGTTCTGATAGCTATCATTTACCCCTGCAATATTGTTTAATTATCATACAATTTATTCTGTCATATTCTTTTAGCTGTTGTTTGACTTTTTTTCCATTTCAATTTGTATTTTTTGAAAATTGTCACTTACCCTTGCAATACTGTTTAATTATCATACAATTTCTTCTTTCATATTTTGTTAGTTTTCTGTTAATTCATAAATGCAAAACAACATCGTTTTGGAATTTAAAATTTTCAATACTATGTTGTTGGATAAAAACAGATGAATATTTAACAGAATATGATGGAGGACGTTGTGCGATGGTTAATTTTAAAGGGGTAAGTGATAGTTTTTAGAACATGAAAAATGAAATTTTAAAAAGAAAGAGTCAAACCATATGGTCTCAATGTATTTAATCCTTTTTCTTTTTGTGATGAATAGTAGATTTTACCAATTTGCTAACCTTCTATGATAACTTTGCAGTGGTATGCCTGAATGTAAGCTTGGCTTAAATGATAGAGTGTTATTAGAGGCTCAAGGTCGTGCAACAAAAGGAAAGGCCATTGATTTGGAGGACATCAAATTTCATCAGTATGTTGCTTCTCTGATTTCCTTTCTATCAGTTGTTCGAGCAATCACGGACATGCTAATAGAGACTAAGCTAGATAACTTTCACTCTAAATAGTAAACCAATGATCCTTGTTCTCTAGGTGTGTACGCTTGGCCCGATTTGAAAATGATCGAACAATATCATTCATTCCACCTGACGGAGCTTTTGATCTAATGACATACAGACTCAGTACCCAGGTTGAACTAGTGGTTTATGTGTTTTACTGCAAAAGCAGCACCCATCGAAAGGACATTTCTTTTAATATTTTTTAAGTTGTGATGGTTTTTCAGGTAAAGCCCCTAATTTGGGTGGAAGCTCAAGTTGAAAGGCATTCAAAAACTCGTGTGGAGATGACAGTAAAGGCTAGAAGTCAGTTCAAGGAGCGTAGGTATTGGGTGTATCTATAATATGTGCATAGTTGATCCTACTTTTCAGAATTCTTGTCTGGCCTGAATTTTATGGGTTTCTAACTTTTTGTGCAGCACTGCTACAAATGTAGAGATTGAGATACCCGTGCCAGCTGATGCTTCCAATCCTAATGTTCGGACCTCAATGGGATCTGCTTCATATGCACCTGAAAATGATGCATTAATGTGGAAAATTAAATCTTTCCCTGGTGGGAAGGTATGGGCTTATTTCTTTTTATTTTCTCACAAATTCGGAAATACTTTAAATACTGCTGGTTGTTTCAGAATTTGACGAGAGTAGTGTGCTTTTCCTTCCAGTTACTGCGAATTTGCATTGTTTGATACTATTTGCTACTATTTAGGAGTACATGTTGAGGGCAGAATTCAGTCTTCCCACTATAACTGACGAAGAAGCAGCTCCTGACAGAAAAGCTCCAATACGTGTTAAGTTTGAGATACCATACTTCACTGTTTCAGGAATACAGGTGTGCCTTAAAACTTAACTGCTTGCTTTGGTGGACTGGTTGCTTGTATGACAAGTTGCAAATCGCCATCTCTGTCTCTCTCTCTCTATCTTTGTGTGTGTGTGTGTGTGTGTGTGTGTGTGTGTGAAATGAGTGCATCTCAAATTCTTTTCTAGGAATAATATTTGCCAGGTTAATGATATTTCTTCTGTTGCCTTTTGGGTTCTTTAGGTTCGTTACCTGAAGATTATTGAAAAAAGTGGCTACCAGGCTCTTCCATGGGTTAGATACATAACAATGGCTGGCGAGTATGAACTCAGACTCATCTAAGCTACTCCCTGGTTTAACCAAGAGGATTGCAAATATGCCATGTTTAGCCAATGACATTGAAACTCTGGGGAAGGAAAATATAGTACATAAAAGAAAGGAGTTATGGCAACTTTCATCCTGTTGTTTGTTTTGATGAGAAATATATGCACATCCGTTCTTTCCCTGTTACCTTCCCTTAGCCCAAAATTGTTGTATTATTATCTGAGTAGTCAGCATAATTGGTGGCTGCCTAGAAAGTTTGATTCACCCATTTTCTTGTGCGAACTATACATTCATTTGTCGTGATACATTTTTCAGCCCACGCATGGTTTGCAGATGTGAGCTTGGCAGCATGAGAAATCATTTTGCTGGTTTGATTGATCCTACATCTTCAATATGATTGTTTTCTAAGGAATTAAAATTGTGGTCTTCTATGGATTAAAGTTTAGTAAATACAACTGGTCTCTATATCTCCTTCATTTTCTAGTTCTTTTTTTATTCCAATCAGAAACCTATCAGCACAAACATACAAAGAAAGTGTATTCTATTCATTTTTTTGTTCCTCTACAACATTTCACTCTCCTCCAAGTTAATGTGAATCTGAGATAATAACCTGGCGTCTCCTATTTCATATTGCAAGTTCTAAAGTATTATGGACTGAACTGCTTGGGTTTATTTGGACCAGATTTCGCGGAAGTCCTAATTATGAATGAAGGGTTCACCCCTCACTCGAAGAATTAAGGATACGGCCCTAGCTATTTGAATACGTGGGCATCCCATGCCAAAACTTCCGTTGCACTCATCCATCCAAAGAGTAGGACCAGTTTAGAGGCTTACCACAACCTAAATCTTAAAAAAAAAAAACAAACGTTGATAAATTTATTGATTCTGTAACTTATATATATATATATATCATAAGGAGAAGTACACATATGTTAAGCTATTAATCTGGAAACGAAATCTCAGTTACATCATCTACTAGGATATCAAAGCAACCTACAGGCAGGTTTTGATACCAATATAGACGTGACATGATTTGCTAGCCAATCCGTAGCTCGATTAGCTTCTCGGTAAATACGTATAGCTTTCACAATCTATTCACGATGTAGTAGTTGTTGGATCTCCATAATTAAATTAGTGTAAGGTGTAAAAGATGTAGCCAATATGGATAAATTGTTGATGGCAATCAGTGAATCTACGTGAATCTACTTCGAGTTCTATTTTTTGATACCCCTCATTCCATGCAAAGGTCAGGCCCGAAAATAGCCCTCATAGTTCAACACAAACTAAAGTGAAATAACCGATATTATGCCCAAAACCTCCTAACCAAGTGCCTGTGCTGTCGTTAAGAAGTCGAGGGTTGGTAGGCTCCATCCGTATTAAGGCGTATCCAATCCTGTGGGGGGTTGGTCCATCCCACTAGAGTCTCTATCCTTACTTTGAGACTCTGTATTGCTCTGCCTACCATTACCTTAGCTTGAACGAACGAATACACATATTGGATCACTATACCATGAGGATTTAACGGCTAAGAGAACTTGGGATCGAAAATGTGTTTGTTGCAACAATTCCATAGAAACCAACATGCTGCTCCAAATATTAACGACCATTCGAGCCCCTAAATTTGCTGATGTCGTTGGAAATTAGCCATCAACCAATATTTCAAATCTTCGTGGAAGAATTCGTCCAAGATGATATTTATGGAAAAACTATGCCAGAATTTTTTTGCTTTACAACTATCCTTAACAATATGCAAAATTGATTCAGTTTCCCCACATCGCTGACAGGATGGATTTGAGGATTGATGTTTAATAGCTCGTTGTTGATTAGAGGGGAGTTTGAAGCGTGTTAGGAGCCAGAGGAACGCTTCAATTCGTTGTAGACCATCCCATTTCCACACCTTTGGCCATAAACAGCTGTAATTGCTTTCATCTTGGCGAGTAATTAAATTATAGGCTGAGGAGATGGTAAACATACCATTTTGTGATGGACCCTAGCACATTTGATCAGAGCCGAACTGATTGGATGGTGGGAGTATACCGGTTATCACCACACAGATTGATGGAGGGAGAAGATGCTGGAATAGATGCCATTGCCATCCACCCCGTTCATTAACAAAATCCTGTACTGTCTTATATAGCAACTGCGGAGGGATGTTTTGCACAGATTGATCCTTAAGCGGCTCGAAATCATGTACCCATGCACCAATCTAGAATTGTGTTCTAGTGTCATTGCCTACGACCCATTTCATTCCTCTTAGGACATGCGCCCAAATAAATGATATAACCTGCCACACCATTGATCCGCCAAGCGTTGACATCTGAAGTGGTAGGTTATTGCCGTTGATATGTGCTTAATTGTTGATATTTTTAATCATTTACACTTAGCAATTATTGACATAAAAATGCTTAAGATACTCACTTTAATTCATATATGATTTTAGGTACAATTTGGAAGCAAAGAAATTAAAGTGAGCGAAAGTACCCTATTTGGGACATTTTTTGAAGATCAATACTCGCTTGTTTTCATGGAGTGAGACAAAGAAAATTAAAAGATGAAAAATGAAAGACAAAGAAGAAGAAAAATTTAAATGCAAGTAGCTAAAAAAAGAAAAGATGACAAGAAACTGCAACATAGAGGACCAACGTTTTCAAGGAGAAGAAACTTAAGCAGGAACGGTTGGCGTTTCATGCAGGCATTCTGCATGAAACGCAGACAGTGTCTGCATTTAACGCAGACAGCTGCCTTAAACGCAACACTCAAAGAAGCAATGAAAAGGCATAAGGATTTAAGAGGGTTGAATCTTAATTATCACATCATAAGCACAGTACATGTTATAGTAGAGAGTGTGAGTCGTTTTATGCAAAACACACAGTTGAGGCTGCGGGCGTGGAGAAAATTAAAAGCCACGGTAGAAATCATCTATAGGAACGAGGAACAAGGCATAGAGATGCAATAGTAGGCATGGTGCTGCGGCTGTGGCTTAGAGAAGCAGCGACGAGGAGCAACGCAGCGCTGCGCAAGAGGCTGGAGGATTTAAGTTACCAAGAGAGACATTAAATTGTCCCGTCGAGCTAAAGCACATTAGACACTAAAGTGAAAGAGAAAACATGGGGTTTGTGGCTAGGGATTGAAACGCGGATTAATGCATTTCTTCAGGAAAAATTCATGAAGGATTAGACATTTCGACATCGGTTTGGAGGTGAAATCGACACCAACGACCCAGGTTAAGTATTTTTTATTATTTTGTTATTTCTTTCTCTTATTAGGAATTGATTATGTTATCCTATATTAATTGATTTGGGTATTGTTTATAGATAATCAAATTTTTGTTATTATTTGGTTATTTATGTATGAACTCATTAGGTATTGTGAGTTAATGATTTTAATTCGTTCATTGAATCGTTAATTGCAAAACCATTGCTAAAATTTCAATATAATCTGTAATTGTTATATTGAAATTCATGTGTAGTGACTAATGATTCGTAATTATTAGGGAAAACATGACCTAGGTTAAATGACGCATCGTAAGTGATCGTTGCCTTGATTAATCGGTTTTCCTAATTCGTAATACTACTGCCTAATTATATCTAGAGATTGTATCCTAGGTTATTCGAGGGTTAGGTTTAATTAACGATCGTATTTTGATTAAAAAAACCTAAGGGAAAACTTAGGTTAATTGTTAACCAATGATTAATAATTGCTAAAAGAGGTTAAAGAACAACAAATTAACAAAATATGCTTGATTAGGGTATAGGTCGAGATTAAATTAAAGAACCGAGTCCCTACCGAATTCCCCACTTTTATCATTTTTTGCATGTTTTCTTTAATTTGTTTTTATTAGTAAGTTTTATTTTATTTTCTTCTTTCAAAAACAAAACCCCTCATTAAATCTAAACATAAGTTAATTTCATTTTATAAACCTTACACGCACTCTTTGTGGGATCTACCCAGACTCACCACTACTATTATAGTAGGTCTAGTTATTTTATTTTGACTAGCGTAACGACTTGCGGTCAAGAACCTTCTAGTGCAATAGCTAATATATAAGCCTTGTTATGTCTTCAATGTTACTACAACTTAGAACTACTAAATAGGGCAAAAAGAATGATGAACACGGAATATATTGGATAAAGCTAAAGAGAAGGTATATGAAACTTCTCACTATTATTCAAAGAAATAATCAAAATGAGATATTGCTCATTTAATTTTTGAAATGTCATATTTTTCTTATAAATTCCCAAGATAGAAAACATGTGAGTAGAAACTTAATTTCATATTTATGAAGGATCAATGAAAGGAATTTGAAGAGTCAAAGGAAGAAGTCTAGCTTAATATGTAAGCTATGTTGGTCGCAATGAGTTTTATGAAGAACTGTCCAAGAAAAAGTAAACTATCTAATGGTAGATGGTACATTAGTAATGTCCCAATAAAAGTAAAGTCTTGATCTTGTTTTGAAAATTTAGCTAAGGATTCTTTAAGGGAATCACTTAAAAAGGAGTGCCTATAAATTATTTCGACAAGGACATTAAATTTTTCTAGTAGCATGGTTGATTAGACTCATATGTTTAAGTTATAGAATTGTACAAATGTTGACAAATCTTGAATGCTTAACAGTTGAGTTGATATAAAGATAGCATGTTAACGATAGAATAAGGTAAAGACCAGTAATAGTAGGAGAGGCAAAATAGAAATATCAATCAAAGTTTGAAAGTAAGCAAGTGTTAGCACGTATTAGTCTGTGTTGGCAAAGTTTTATGACAATGGGCAAGGTTTAGATATGAGACTAAAAATGACAGTATAACTAATTTATAAATTCTAGGGTGAGTGAAGACACTTTATTTTGATGAAGTGGTCAAAAGATATGTAAATCTATGAGGTTTATTATGTAGTGAATTAAATTAAAGTTAAATTAGGTCAAAAGAAATGTAATTACATCATGAATGTACTCAGATAAACCATCCACAAAGATGGCTTAGTGTAGGAAAATCTCGGTGTGAGCATCACATGCCCACGGTGCGGAAAACAAAAAATTTTTATTCCGGGACCTTCCCGAAAGCTAGGATCCATGTGTATATATAACAAGGTCAAACCTAACGACCAAAGGAGACCGTCTCTAACGGTATCCACGCAGAGATCGGAGAACCTAACCGGGACAAACCTTTTGACCCGGGAATAGCTAGAACAAATTAAAG
>JANITW010000003.1:20351255-20373631 GCA_027564335.1 Erythroxylum williamsii
AGAAGCGCCCATCAACCGAACTACCCCAAATCAATTGGTCCGGGCCGGCTTCGGGGTGGGGGGGGGGAAACGTACCTGCTATTAACTGGCAAAGATGACTCGGGAGGTAGGGTAGGATCTCGCGCCAGAGCCAGTGACCGTCAAAGCCCGCAAAGTGACTAACATTGTGAGGCAAGATGGCCTCGGGGATAGGGGTCTAAGCATGGAAGTACAGAGGGCCGATGTTCGGAAGCCAGGGGTCTAACCAGAACCGGATACGACTCCCATTGCCAATCAACCATTGTAGGCCTTGTAAGACTAGAGGCCATGTAGCCTTGATGCTCTGCCATATCATTGACCTGCCAGGGGTGTCGAACGAGGTAGGGAGACTATGGACATCAACGTGATATTTGGCAGCGAGGACTCGCACCCATAAGGAGGTAGGTTGAGTAAGCATAGTCTAGCTGAGTTTCGCGAGGAAGGCATCGTTGGTTTCATGAATTCGTCGGAGGTTGAGGCCGCCGAAGTGTTTAGGCTTACAGACATCTGCCCAGTAGACCTAGAGGATCTTTACTTTTCATATAGACAATGAGTTGATTGTCATTCATTTGGATTCTTCTTCGATCAATTGGGGGCAGATCCGTTATGCAAGCATGTTACTTATTGTTACATAACCTGATGACTTGCACCACATCGTGAGTTCGATTCTCCAAATGTTAACGGGAGCTGCTCATAGGTTACTTTGCCAAAGTTGGCAAACATAGTGGGGTGGAAAGGTTCGAAGTACTTTCGCCTACAAGCTATAGCTTTTGGGATCAATGGTATTAGAGTTATCTTTCATGTCTTGACCAACAGTAACATTGTCTCTTGATAGGAGCAAGTTAGGAGAGAGCTTATAATTGATAGAAACACTATCCAATGACCATGTTCATTTGTTGTCTATGTCTAGTTTACTTTCTAGTGTAAAGCATATGTTATTTAATTATATAGAAAATCTTGTAGAAATTACCCATCGTATTGAAGAAAATCATGTTTGTGAGTCTTCTTTACCTTTGTTAAGTCCGTACAATATTTATTCTTGTGATCGTTCTTAGACAAGAAGTATCCGTACTATGTCATCTACCTCTAGACTAAAAGTAAAATAAACCATCTAGAGTTCCAGATTAGAATAATGTGGCCTCAAATCTACAACTGCTGAACAATATGCAAAGTTTGAAATTCCTAAAGAGCTTATCTCTCTCTGAAAGGGAGTGCAATCATATATATCTTCATGTTAGAGCTGTACGTCTTGTTCTTACACTTTATGGAAGAAAGTGAATACCTGCTACAACTAGGATATCTCTTCTAAACACTGTCTATACAATGTACCAGAATGCTTTGATTGATACCTTGCTGACAATAGTCAATAATGGAAGTTTCATTTTAATGATAGTAACTGATTTCAACATCAGGTTGGATGATCTCACTTTGTCTGAATGTCTGCAGGTTTAGATCTAGATCACTACAGGAGATCAAGATCCTACAGCCATTATGGCTACTTTATATTACCAGATGATCTAACTTTCTAAATGCTACTTCGGAAGGTAAATCTGGTTCTCCTATTCATTATTTTAAATCTAATGGAGATCCAATTTATGTCACTCATCATCGCAGACATTTTGTATAGGATGTCAATCCATCTATGTGCGAACCCAACTGTAAAGTCTATCTCAATCTTGAGTTAGATAGTGATGATGATGATGAACGGTATGCTACAAGGAGGAGGAAGAAGAAAAAACTAAAACCTCATTATATGCCTTCTCAATAGTATCATCCACACAAGGATAATCCAGATCTAGATGATTCCAATAAATTTATTGATCTAAAAATAGAACGATTCAGATCAAGATCTCTTTGGGAGATGTTGAAATCTTCTACCTAACAATCTAAGCCAACAGCTCTTGTTATGACTTCTACTCTTACACCCTGTATGATGGTTAAGCTATAGGGTATTTGATTTATACATATGATTTTTTTTTATGCTTTTGTGTACTGGAACTGAAACCTATATTCATCAGATGAGTGAGTTAATAGGCTAGATGTTGGGGCCCAATTTTTTTTTAGTGATGTTATTAAGCATGAATTGTGTTGATTGTGTGACTTATTACTTAGCTTGATTCAATTGGAAGTATTAGTGGAAAATTTAGATTAAGTGAGTATAATGTGGTGTAAGTGTTAATGAAAGAGTAAAAATGTTTGAGGACAAAATGGGAAGATCACTTAAGTTGAAAAGGCTAAGGCATTACAAGAAGGGGCATTATGTTCCTTGTGTTTCCATTAGACTTAAGGAAAGAAATTAGAAGGAAAGAAAGGAAAAGTGAGAAAGGAAAGAGGGAGAGTATCGTGGAGCTTGGGAAGAAGAAGAGAAATAGGGTTTTTGCATTTCTAGAGGATTTCGACAGAATTGAAGCATTTTCTGGTAAGTTTAAGTTCTTTTCTTCTTGTTTTGGGTTAGATCAAACCCTAGTATAGCTTAGTATGAGTTAGAATCAGTTGTTAAAGAGTTTAGGGAAAAATGGTTAAATTTCTTTGGGTTGATGATCTTGTTGTGTTTGTGACTGATTTTAAAGTTGTAATGAGTTTATGATTTAAGTAATAGACATGATTTAAGGTCTAGGTGTGTTACATTTGTAAAATGGGAGGATTATAGATGATGAAGGTGGGAAAAATCAAGTTCGGGTGCGTTTCTGGGCTCGCACATCGCGACGTGCTCATGAGCACGCTGGGCTCGCACATCGCACATCGCGACGCATGATTGCATGATCAGTTATTGACAGTTGTGACTGGAGCAGCCACCGAGAGCTTAAAGCTCAACGTATTTGGGCCTCAAGCCTACAATGTTTCAGAGCCTCAGGCTCAACAATTATTGCACCCAGATTGGGACAGTTTTAGGCGCTCAGTTACAACAACGTAATAATTGAAAAATTGTCACATATGCATTTCATGTACATCTGATTTGGCTTCTTTGATTGATAAAAATAATCGTGTGGTGCTTCTAAATGTGTTATGATGAAACGACTGTATTATGCTTGATTATTACATGAATTGGGTGAACCATCGATGATGGTTCCTCACTGAGTTCGCAAACTCACCCAAAATTGCAACTTATTTTTCAGGACCAAGAGAGTAGACTCTTAGCTCCTAAGGGACTTTTCCTGCCGTGTAGATCGTGTTGGCAAGAGTAGTCATGGCTTATAGGTCGGTCAGTTGGCATTTTTGAGGGATGACCTAGTTAGGTTTTTTTGTATTAGATTTCTTCTAGAGTAATGTACAGAGAGTGAAAAATTGACAGATATGTAAATTGCTGCTTTTGATGAAATACAATGAAGGAAATTTATGGTTTCAAAAATTAGTGATTTTCATATTGATGCTTTTGTGATTTTGATGCCATGTAAGGTAAAGTTCGTAGTTCACCTTTATCATAGGATATGTATCAGAATGACCTACTGGCGTCCCGGTATATACCCTATAGTAAGGGAGTGCTACAAAAAGAAATCATCTAGAGTTCTAGATTGGAACAGTGTGGCCTCAGATCTACAACTGCAAAACAATATGTAAAGTTTGAAATCCCCAAGGAGCTGATCTCTCTCTAGAGGGAGCACAATTGTATACATCTTCAAGTTGGAGCTGTACATCTTGTTCTTACACTTCATGAAAGAAAGTGAATACCTGGTACAATTAGGATATCTCTTTTAGACACTGCCTATATAATGTACCAGAATGCTTTGATTGGTACCTTGCTGATAACGCTTAATAATGAAAGTGTCATTTTAATGATAACACCTAATTTCAACATCAGGTTGGATGATCCCACTTTGACCGAATGTCTGCAAGTTCATATCCAGATCACTGTAGCAGATCAAGATTATACAACCATTATGACTACTATATATCACCAGATGATCTAACTTTTTAAATGCTACTTTGGAAGGTAAATCTAGTCTTCTTATCCATTATTTCAAATCTAATGGAGATCCAATTTATGTCACTCATCATCGTGGACATTTTGTATAGGATGTCGACCCATCTATGTGCAAACCCGACTGTGAAGTCCAACTCAATCCTGAGTCAGATAGTGATGATGATGATGAACGGTTTGCTACAAAGAGAAAGAAGAAGGAAAAAACCAAAACCTCATTGTATGCCTTCTCAATAGTATCATCCATATAAGGATGATCCAGATCTAAATGATTCTAGTAAATATATTGATCTATAAATAGAAAGATTTAGACCAAGATCTCTTTGAGAGATACTGAAATCTTCTACCTATCAATCTAAACCAACAGTTCTTGTTATGACACCTACTCTTATACCCTGCATGATGGTTAAGCCATAGGCGGAAGACTTTTCTTCTTTATATAGGAGTACTGATGAAACAATTAAGGTTATCTACAATATTCGAGCTACAGGAATCACTTCATAAGGAACGCTTGCCTCAAATCCTTTTGATAAAGTTTTTAATTGGAAAACATCAAATGCATTATCACAAAATAAAGTTCTTAGAAGAATTGATTCTAAGTTGGATAGAATTAGTCAACAGACTCATGTTACGTAACATAAAGTCAATGTCGTTTCTAAGCAGATCCAACAAATGTATTAGTTTTACAAAGTTCATATTCAACAATTTGATATTGATCTTCAACATTACATAATAATATTTTAGATTATACGAGGAATTGTTACGCAAGCTAATGCCCAAAAAACTTAGGATGATATCAATAAAGAAGTTGGAAGACACTTTTCTCGATAGTTCGAGAAATATGCAAGTTTTCAATTACAAATATTGAAATAATTGAATTATAAGATTTAAGTGTTTAAATGACATTATACTATTTGGTATGATAATTTCTTTAGTATAGGCGTTAGAAAATTCAATAGAGAACAAGTTTATATGCCATCTTGAGAAGGAACCTCTGCAAACTGTTAAATCATATCCAATATATTTTATTAATGGATATAAATATCATACAGAATATCATGGTCATAGTATGACAACAATAAATATTGAGTTTGCAGACAAGGAGAATTGATATATTACTATAGTAAAATTATTAAAATACTTGAAATTGAGTACTCTATATTGTCAATAAAGCGAAGTGTGATATTTAACTGTGATATTTAAGTGTGAATGGTTTAATCTAACTCCAAATGTTGGTACAAAAGCGCACAACCGATACAATATAGTTGAAATCAACAATCGAAGAAGATTGAGACAATTTGAACCTTTCTTGTTGGGAATGCAAGCGATTCAGGTGTATTATGTTCCATTTTCCAGCTTACGACGAGATAAATTAGATTGGTTGGCCACTTGCAAAGTTAACCCTATAGATGTTTTTGAATCACATGGAAAAGGATAACCAAGAATTAAAAGTAAAGTGTTTTAGGAAGATGTTTATGAAATAAATGCATCTGTCATATATGACAATAATGAATCTTTAAATGATCCATCTAATGAATATATTGAAATTTCATTTGGAGAGAATGACGAGGGGCAAAGATTTGAAGAGAAGCTTGGGTTTGATTCTTATTCTTAAAAAAAAAGATGATTTTAATTTACAATTAAGTGATGATAGCAATTAATTTGTGTTTGTAATTGAATATTATATTCAACAAATAAATTTTTTCCTTTTCAATATATTGTGTAAAATTTTGAATTCAAATTCTTATATTTCTAAAAAATTCAATCAAATATGAATTTCAGGTTGAAATATGTCACAAAAGAGAAAACATGATATAATGTGACCCAGGTTTAGACAACGATTTGGAGGTATTTACTATCTAGGTGAAACATCTCACTCTGTAGTTACAACTGAATCACCTCCTCCCCCTCTAGCTACTACACTTGCAGATGAGGCATCATTTTTGGTACTTGTTGATACACTATCCACCACCCCTACATCATCCACTACCCCTATAGCAATAGAGATATAAGGCGTAAACGATACGAATGAAGGAGACAGCGACAACCACTAGCCTGAAGCTAAAGGACTTAATAAAAGAACTTACATCATAATTGTCAATAAAATGTAAGTGAAAATACATGAAACACTATATGTTTATAATTAAGTTATAGGTTTAAATTTTAAAAATGGTATAAATATTTTTATTGTACCTCAAACTCTTGATAGTAAAATTCCTTTATGGCGTGAGAGATATTCTTCCATGCATAACCCTCAAGATCAATCTTCTCTTTAAATTTTGATGATGATTAGGTTGATTCTGTCTAGACCGTGTTCAAGAAACATGACATCCAAATTTAAGGAGAAGATTGATCTTGAGGGTTATGTATGGAAGAATATCTCTCACACTATAAAGGAATTTTACTATCAGGAGTTTGAGATACAATAAAAATATTATTTTCTTTTTAACTGATTTTTATACATTAATTCGATAAATATTATTACATTATAAGTATTTATCGAATTTTTTCCTTTTATTTTAGAAAGAATTTTTTGGGATTATGAATTTGATGCGGTCATTAATAAAGTATGGGAGAGACGAGCACATACATGTTATCAAGAATTTATTAGTGCGATATACAAGGATAGTGTATGACTGCCTTATATTTTTGAACAAATATAGAATCATTAGTATTAGTATTGGACATCACCTGAGGTAATGCTCATTTCAGAGCGTAATTCTACCAACAGACGTGGAGGAGTGGGGCTAGAGAGTCTTCTTATACATACGAAGGATCTATTACTCCTAAGAGCATGCACAGGGACTTGTAAATATTTATAATTTACATTTATATTCTGATTTTTTTAGTTTGTTGTATATCAATTTAAATTGATGTGTGAATTTTGGAATGAAAATATGTGTATTATGAAGAATGATAATGTTATAAATGTTTGGTTCCATGTATGATTGTTTTATTAAGTAAATTTCTTTGTTCAATTGAGGGTAAATATCATAAAAATAGAGAAAATTCTGCTGAAATTTTTATAAATTCTAATTAACTTATAATTTTTTTTTCTTATTTAGGAAAAGTCTATAGACGTGAGACCTACATCCCGTTAGCTCTTTTTGCACAATCACATTAAGAAGCATGACCGTATGACATTCGTTAACACCTGATGTAAAGAATTTAATGTATTTAAAATTTATGCTTTAATATTAAATTTTAATAATTATCACTTACTAATGTAAACATTGCCTCCTAATAGGATCAAATATAAGAAAGCATTCAACGATAGTCTCAGTACTCTGAAATTGTTGATGAGAGTCAGACATATCTTGATGTAATGAGTAGTGGGGACCATTGTGGAAGGATCTTCGACTTAAGTTCATTTTCGAACACATATTATTCGCAATTCTCCACATCTAATATAACAACATCTATTAGATAGTCAACAACCAATGGAGTCAATGAGTTTCAGAACACAGTGCAGACATTGGTAATTCAGTTGCAATAGTCAATGGAGTACATAGCTTAGCTCCGTAATGAGATGGATGAGTTGAAGTAGAGGGGTAATACCTCATTGCAACAATTAGAGCTTCCGTGGTCACCAAATCAATAGTGTACTTATAGTCATTTCATTTGAATTACAAATAATTATTATATACAATTTAATATTTTTATTATCAATTAAGATAATTTTAACTTTATATCAACAATCAACTTTCTATTTAAATAAATTAAATGTATAAACAAAACAAAATATTATGTACAGATAATTCATAACTGTTGAAATTATGCATTAAACATAAGATCACGAAATAAAATTTAATGTCAAGATTTTTTAATTTTTTTAAAAATATTTATTGATGAAAAACAAGTGTACATCGGTAAAATGCCTTATATTTACTGATGAACAAAAGTCTATGTTGGTAAAATTCATTATATTTACTGACATAATACAACAAACTATCGGTAATATTGACAGCCAGTCGCCAATTTTACTGACATGATTTGCCATAGAAAAACTATCAATATACTCACCGACTGAATAATCATAACCGTCAGTACTGTTGTAATAAAGTTACCGATAGAATAACCAATATAGTTTGTGAATATACCAACGGAAAAGTCTTGACCACCGGTGAATATACTGCCGGTTCATTAAATATACTGCCGGTTGTTTGTTTAATGAACCGTTAGTAAATTCACATACGGTTACATAAAATATTCATTGGTAAATTTACCGACGGACATTTTGTTATTCATCTGAAATTATTATATATGAACGTTTTTACGACATCTTTTTTTGTCACCAATCTGTTTTCCAATTTTCATCGCTAAACAACATTTTTCTTGCAGTGTTTCTCAAACAACAAATTTTTAATATTACATCTATTTATATTCAATTCTATTATAAATTATTTCATTCTGTTCCTTTAAAAATTTTACATCCTTAGAAAGCAATAAAATTTTCCCTACTGACAAATTAGTATATCGGTTGGCTCTGAATAGTACGTTGGTTGGCTGTTCGCATTAGTTGGAAGAAAAAAATTCAAATGCCTGGAAACCAATTCTTGAATGGCAATGAATTACGTGGGTTATAGACGGCTACGAAACTAATGTGTGGGGTACCCAATTGAATCCAATTTTGTCCGCAATTGTGGGTTATAGAGGGCAGATGGAGTTCATAGGACTAGGAGATAATATCCTATTAAACTCTTATTGTGTCGAAACAACCAGCCATGCATGTCTCACAGCTTAGAATATATGGCATCTGCCAATCTGGGGTTAACAATACTGTAGCCTCCATCAACCACCATATTTATCCCACTCACGTAATATGCTTCATCGCTAGCCAAAAATAATGCTGCTTTTGCTATGCCATCTGCCCTCAGAGTCTGTCCACTCAGATTACCTAGCTCACTCAGTATTGCTTCCGCAAACTCTCTATTAGCTTCATCGCTAACGTTAGACATGCCTGTCACCAGACCATACGGGGATATACAATTCACTCTTATCCCATATTTTCCAAGCTCGGGTGTAAGGTTCTTGGCTAGACCACAAACTCCCGACTTGGAAGCTGCATAAGCATGACCTGAAAGCCCAGCAATTGATGTGCAAACACTGGAAGTGAAGAGTATGCAACCTTTGCGCTGTTGCACCATAACTCTAGTTGCATGTTTGGCTCCTAAGAAAGCACCCCCTAAGTTAACTGAAAGAAGGCGGTCTAGGTCTGATTTCTCAGCCTCTACAACGCTTACTGGCAGTCCCTGTCCGTCGATGATACCTGCGTTGTTGAACATTATGTCGAGTCTTCCGTATTTAGCTACGGTGGTGTCCACAAGATTGATGACATCGTCTTCCTTAGAGACGTCGCAATGGATGTAACAAGCCTTTCCACCTAGCTTGGTTGCGAGGGCTTGTCCTAGGTCATCTTGGATGTCTGCAATCACGACCTTGGCTCCATTTTCATGGAAAAGTTCTGCTGTACATGCTCCAATTCCACTAGCACCTCCTGTTATGATTGCCACCTTGCCTTCTAACCTGAAAATTGAGCGTCGTCAAGTTTGTGTAGAGGGAGCTAGGAAGCTGAGATTTTACGTAGAAAAATATTCAACTAGCAACTAGCATTAAGTTGAAAGTATAGGAACAAATGAAATTTAGGAAAATCACAAACAAACTAAAAAACGATTAAACTTCGTAAGACATCTATAAGAAGGGGAAATTTTGGGGAACTTGTAGGCTGATGAACTTGGTGGGAAGTTAAATACGAGTACATTTGCTCATGCTTTTTCTCCTCTAATTGATGAGATTAATTGAAGATGATCCCCATAAGTTTGCTGATCGTAAGACCCGATGTTTGTTCTCAGAACAATTAGTAGGTTCCGTAACATATTCATAATATTGAATCGTAAAATAAAAAACCTCTAGGTTAGTTAAACGCAGTTCTATTTACAAAATGTAATACAGACAATATTGAGTGCTTGATTGAATAATACCTTTTATGAGGCCCAGCAACACTAGTCATTTCTAAAACAATCAGAAGAGAACAGCATGAAATATTATAGAACGCCTAAGTTGGCTCGTGGTTTTGTGGTTTTCTTGTAGTGGCTGCTTTAGACATTTATAGTGGGAAGAAGGCATACGGAAACTCAGTTAGGCTTAAATTTCCATCAATTGACTGTAAGAATTAATTAACAGCATTAATATTGTAATGTGGACTGATCGAATCATGGAATGTCTATTGGCTACCTAATTGCGTTGCTGATATTTAAAATTCAACCAACCAATATTGGGCCACCCTGGCTAGCGTTGTCTTACTCAAGATAACAATCAAGAAAAGGAGAAACATGATATGGTTGCGGTAACATTGTCTTCACCATATCCATCTTTCGTATCTTGACCAGCGATACCATTGTTTCTTAATAAGAGTGAGTAGGGAGAGAGCCCATAAGTAATAGAAACACTACCCAATAACCCTATTTATTTATCTTCAACTTTGTCTATGTTTGATTTATCTTCTATTGTAAAGCGTATACTATCTATTCGTATAGAAAATTTTGTAGAAATTACCTATGTTATTGTAGAAAATCGTATTTGTGAGTCTTCTTTACCTTTATTAAGTCCTATAATATTTATTCTCGTGATCGTTCTTAGACAAGAAGTATTCATACTATATTGTCTACCTCTAGATCAAAAGTAAAAGAAATCATCTAGAGTTTCAGATTGAAACAGTGTGGCCTCAGATCAACAACTGTAAACAATATATAAAGCTTGAAATCTCCAAGGAGCTGATCTCTCTCTGAAGGGAGCACAATCATATACATCTTCATGTTGGAGCTATACATCTTGTTTTTACATTTCATAGAAGAAAGGGAATATCTGCTACAACTAGGATATCTCTTATAAATACTACCTGTACAACATACCAGAATGTTTTGATTGCTATCTTACTGATAACGCTCAATAATAAAAGTGTCATTTTAACGATAACACCTGATTAAAATCAAATCTCACTTTGTCTGAACATCTACAATTTCAGATCTAGATCAATGAAGCAGATCAAGATCCTACATTCATTATGGTTACTTTACATCACCCAAATAATCTAACTTTCCAAATTCTACCTTAGATGCCCTTTACATGGATTTTGATTGTTCCAATGATTAACCTACTATCATCCACATCCCGAAGCAACTAGCATCACAGGAGCTTGAAAAATTGATATCTACTGAATGGACCACCAATTACTAAGGTTTTAAAAGCTGAACTGGACCGTTCGATCTGACTGAAAAAGTTTGAACCAATCAATGGTCCGGTTCGATTTCACCTAGTAACCTCTATGTATAAAAACTGGACGGTTCAATCTTTTACTGGTGAGACTGAACGATCTGATCTGGTTTTTAAACCCTTGGATTTTATTAACAATTGCTTTGTCTCTCTAGTTTTGTGGTTCAATTTGTGGGTTGGATAATACAAAGCCACCAGTTCTCTGTATCAGTCTTAAACTTTTGAAATTTGGTATTTACCTCTTTCTTTTTTTAAACTTAAAACTAAATATAGATCTTTGCAAAATAATTCTTAATTATAATATCTTTGATTGTTATTATATAAAAATTATTAAATTTATATTATTAAATTTTATATTGTAAATGAATATTAATATTAAGAATTAATTTTTAAAAATTTTAAATATTAGAGAAGTATTTCAATTTTTATGTGAAATTTATAATTGATTTTATTTTTTATATATTTTATTTAGATTAATTTAGATATGAAAGACAAAGAAAATCATATTTCAAATTATCATTTTAATACTGGTTATAACATGTGTTTATCAATTGGTAAATGAAAATTTAAAAAAGGAGGCCTTTGTTTATAGTACGAGAGATTGTAATTATAGTCAGATGGTATTGGATTAATTTGTAAGAATTATGAAGCTAATTTTGTAATGAATAATTTAAACTATTGAAATATATATAATTCATACATATCAAATATCCCTCGTGACCTTACTATAATATTGCTAAAAACATTATATAAATCGTATTGCCACCTACGAAATGCTCCAGTCACATACTTCTTCTCAACATTTTCTATTTTATTTGAGTTGAAAATTATTAACTCTCTTACTTCCGATTACATGCGACACCATTACCAATACTCATTTTGAAGTACATTCATGAAATTTACAGACATAAACATAATAAACTTTGAATTATTATCTTAATTATACTTTCACAAAATATTCCTTGCTCATAAATAAACATGAAAGAAATATACATACTTGGTCAGTTATACATGTATTAATGCCAAATCCTAGATTTTGGTCAATATTTCTTCTGTAGGGAAAATGTGCAAATTTAGGGGTCGTTTGGTTCTACTTTTATTTTTTGTTGTTATTTTTAGTTTCTGTTTTCTGTTTTTAGTTTCTGTTTTTTCTTTTAAGAAAACAAAAACCTGTTTGGTTGATATTTTTATTTCTAAAAAAACTGAAAATAAAAATATGTTTGTTTTTATTATCATGTTTTTATTCTTTTGTAATTATACTATAATGTGTAATAATTATAATATAATACATTATATTTTTAAAATTAATTAATTATCATTATTGCTAAAATTCAATACATGCAAATTAAATATTATTAAAAATTATACATTGATTATATATAATAAAATTACATAAATTAGAAATTATATTAAGTCGTTCTAATCAATAAAATATGTCTGATTATAATTATCAAATGTATTTAATATTTCAACTTTACTTAATGGATGAATACACGTTACTTGAAAGGCATTTAATGTTTCAAACATAAGCGTTTAATATATGGCCATTATTTTATTTTAAAGATGAAGCTTTTTAGTGAATAAAACCCGATGGAAGCCATGAATACACGTTGCAAGAAAGGCATTTCAACATAAGCATTTAATGTTTCAGAGATGCATCGAATGAATGCAAGGCACGTAAATAGATGCATTTAATGCATGATAGGCAACATAAAAGGCTCATTAGTCCACACAGTTTCTCTGCAATTCGATTCTCTCCTTTATTTTTCTCTGCTTCTTTCACATAGTTCCTCTACAATTCAGTTCTCTCCTTTTTTATTTTTCTCTGCTTCTTTCACACAATTCCTCTGTATCTGGGTTCTCTCGTTTTTTATTTTTTTCTGCTTCTTTCAGTATAGTTCAACATTTCGATATCAACCTCCATAAATGGGTGCTGAGAGAACCAATCATCGTCCTCTGCAGAGAGTGTATGGAACATGGAAATATACATACTAACAAGAGCTATGAAGACATAAATAAACACAAACCTGGATGAAGTTGAGGCACAGAGAGGATGAAGATGCTGGATGAAGATGCGACGCAGAGAGGATGAGTGCAGAGAAAAGAGAACAAGATTTAAAAACAAAATATTTTTTGTTGTGAAATATCACGAAAACGTGAATTTTTCGTTTCCGTAAATGAGTTGCGGTTTTTTAATTTTTTAAAACAGTGAAATAAATTAAATACAACCAAACGTGATTTATTTAGAAGTTTCAATTTCTACAAAAACCGCAACAGGAAACGAGAAAAAAAATCGAAAACAAACAGGGCCTTAATTACCAAAAACAAAATGCACACAAAGAAATAAAGAGAAAAACTTCATCTTGGAAGGATTTCTTCATTTAGTGCAGATGAACGTCTTAAGAGTTTACAGACCTACCACTGTAAGCCAATGAGGCCTAGTAACAAACTATGCTGTTTATGTGTCTCCCAAAACTACAAACTAGACGAGCTGATCGGAGACAATACAAAGGCTGAAGAGTGAAAGGAACATTTTTCATGGAGCAGTATGCTGCAGGACATGTCTAAAGACGGATGTTCCTCCAACAAAAATTTACATTTACAGATGGACAGATAGGGGTGGAAAAGAATTTTGTACCACTGCAGCCTTTATAGCTTCTTTTTCAATTCTATATTATGAGAAGACTAATCTATTGGTGAGTTTCGTTTGGTATGGTTTGTGGTGTCTTCCTAAACACATGTTTTCTGCAACGTTCGAAAATGGCGTCATACACTAGATCAAACTGAACTCCTGCTCTTTCCCGATTCACAATAAAGAATATATGATCAGCCTCCACTATTTTGTAGTACCTGCAGAATCAGAGAGTGACTGTGTTGGAATTTTTTAATGGAAAACGAATGGTAGCCATTTTGCCATTCACATCATACGAAATATGACTTCAAATAGTTGCCGGTGATTGATGAAGCTTATGAAAAAATTGAAGCAAATTAACTAACCAGGTTCCCGGCCTCAAGGGTTGACACTCCAAATCATTGGCAACAAATTGGCTTGGATGTTCAATTGGTAAACGTGGATGTGTCATCGATATGGTATTTAGAGCTCCATCATTGTCTTGCCAGTCCTCATCCCTGCACAATGCATTGATTAATATCTCCACTTTTATTTCTCCAAGAAGAGAAACTAAAGACGAATTTAAGGTCTTAGACATCAAATTGAGATTCTACGATCAAGAACCAGGAGAGAACACTGCAAATTCATGAATAATTTGACGAGATAACAAGTGCGGCTTGGAAGTAAACCTGTATCCTTTATATGGAGGAGGGACATCTGAAGGATGACGCCACTGGCTCATTTGTAACACTCTTATGAAAAGCATCGGATGGATTCCAAAGATGCTTGAAGGAACTGTCACACCCATGATTTTTCTGGTCCGCTTTGTAGCATAGCTGAAATAGTACGTATTGGGAAATGTTTGAAGATGGGAATTCAGTTGAATGGCACCTTGAATTGTAAGATCAGGCAGTATCCAATCTCCAGAGGCAAATGGACCAGCACTGCCTAAGAGACAATCAATGAGGCCCCAAACTCCCATTTTCTTCCATGACATGTTGAAGTGATCAAATCCAAAATTGTAGTAAGCCTTCAACCAGGGAATATCAAGCCAATCATAAATTATCACTCCTAAGCGACATATCTGAAGCAGACTTATGGGTTTCATGGTTCTCCCATCTTCTGGCCTGAAATGTCAAAACTGGAGTCATTAGTCAGGAACAAATTTCTGATGCAATCATTCATGGCAGCAAACTATAAGATCCTAGAGTGTTTAATATAATGAAGCCAAAATAAAGACTTCATAAGTTGGATTACAGCCTGAGTGAAGCACATCAGTCTAGAGCAAAGGATATCTATTTCTAGTTTTACTGTGACATTGGCAATCCATACATGAACGCAATATTCGAGGAGTGCCTTTAAATTAGCCCTGCTAATTAATACATACAGATATTTTTTAATCTTCGGTATACGCATATTTGACTTAGAGATTCCATGAGAACAAAGTTGAGAAAACCAACTCACTGCATTCCATCCAAGTAAGTTCTCGTAGTCCCATTGAATGCACCAGAAAGGGATGTGATACTTAATACCCAGTCTGCAGAAGTACTCTCGTACCCCTTAAATGCCTATAAATCATCACCATCATAAAATCAACAGAAGCAGAAGTATGAACTTTTTGGTTCTTCTGGTAAATAACATAACACTTAGACTAACCTTGTCGGCAAGCATTTGTTGCAAGACACGAACAACCTGGGCCCCTGCTGAATGGCCAACAAAGTGGATAGGATGATTCTCATCCCACTCAGGGTAATGTCCTGCATCGCAATCACAATGAAGATTGCATCAGAGTTAACATAAAAAGTAAAAATGAAATGGAGAAAACTGCAGATGAAACGGAAAAATCAGCGGCAAAGCCTAACAGAAACATCGGAGATCTCTTAACCTGGTTCATAAATCCTTCCAAATTGCGCGTGCCCACAAGCTTTGCTGTGTTCTTCACCATAATCTACTTGCCCACCTTTCAAATAATAGAACAACTCGCGTGCCCTGAAAGCAAAAACCTCTTAGAATCTCGAAAAAAAATCAAATAAAGAGAAAGGACAAACACGAGAAGAAAGAAGCCATTATTAACCATGAACTACAAGCTTGAATCCATAACCTACCTATCGTATATGCTGGTTAGAGACCCCAGATCAGGTACCAGAACCCTCTCATCTTTTTTCTCTGCCCCAGCAAAATACGATAAACCTCCCAATCTCTATAGCCAACAAGATCAAGCATACAAATGAAAACCAAATGAGACTCATACGCAAAAGAAATGCATGAATCAACAGAAAAATGAATAGCCCATAGATATATCGACAGGAAAAAAGAACACAAACCCCTTTGCCAAATCCAAAAATTCCATGAACCAACACGATTGGAGGCAAGTCACCACCACCATTAGTTGCGACCACAGGCTCATCATTTTTCACTACCACATTAGCATTTGGCTTGAAAAACCATTCATTCAAACTCTGTGAAAGATCCCCAGCAACAGCTGTGCTAAATATGTAAAACCCATAGAGCATATGAACCAACGTGCTCAAAAAAAGCTCCGTCAGTTGCAGAGCAGATATCCACCACCTAATCATTTGTCTCACAAGCAAGAACCTTTTTGAAAAGCCCCAAAGGGAAGCTCTTGAATGTGCAAAAGAGAAAAAGCCTTCTCTAAACAATCAAAACCCCTCACTATCCAACCCTCCTATGATCAACAAACCATAGAAGGGTGAAAAAAAGCAAAAAGACGCAAGCTTTGCCCTTCCCAGTTGTCCCCTTTTGGCCCTGTCTGTGTTGGTGGCAGGAAGAGAGCTTCAATAACTTTGAATGCGTTAGTTTCCCACAAATTTCTCGTTTCCTACCTTAGACACACACACACAATTGTCACAACCAACCAAACCCAACAACTCGACAAAAAAGACTACTCTTGTTCATTCATTCCTCTGGACCAAAAGGGTTCTGGTCTTCCTCAACGACATGTGTCCTCACGCAAACCGCTCTCTCTCCCCAGTTTTATACAAAATCTCCATTGGACCCACCGTAACCTAAATTATAAAAATGAATTAATGATACTTATTTTAATTTTTTTTACTTATTAACGATTAAATTATAAAAATGAAATTTTGAATAGTGAATTGTCAGTTAATTAGAAGAAAATAGTTTTAAGGTTATGTTCGTACTTTATTGTCTCCAAGCTTGGTGTGCTGTATCGGAGCTGGAAGGTTCTGTTATCATTCATTTGGTTCATATTATCTAAGCTTCCAACTGTACTGGCCCTATCCTCTCAACTTCCATGTGCCATTTTAATTTTTAGAGATTACATCTCAGACGCCTACAAATTTCGTGTATCCCACGCTCCCAACGCCGACGCCCCTGCATCTACCATTTTACTTTCCATTTTCCTTTTTATGTGTTATATATATATTTGAATGATATTTTATATAAAAATAAAAGTAGGTTTTCAATATTCTTGAGTTTGACTTTTTGCTTTGCCAAGAGGTTTAACTTGAAGCCATTGGTAAGAATCGCAGTTCCTTGTCTAAATCACCACATAAGCTCCGAACACCGCAATCTCTTGCGAGAAGTATGAAAGTGAAAGCTTGTGTTGATTTCTGGATCAATCAAAGAAAACAAAAGTTTAGAAGTTTCTTCCGAGACGTTGAAAGCTTAGCTGACCCCACCGCCCTTGTTAGAATAACTTTCTTTTTTCACTGAACAAGGCAACTCTGTTATAGTTAATTCATAAAGAGTTTTTGTTCGTACTAATTTAAGCATACCTCTTTATTGTTCAGACGATGGAAAAGGTTAGGTCGACTAGTCGAGGAGGTCAGGTGAGAGTGGAGAAAACGTGGGGGGTTGAAACTTGAGACATAGTAACTAATGAGCCGCACATTGAGCAAAAGAGCTGGGACTCTGGCTCTGCGACAAAAGTAGTAGTAGATAAGCTACCGACCTTTACTTCCCAACTACCAAAATAGTAACTTTGGCTTCTCATATTTAAATCCATTGTTCAACTTATTCGGTGATGCGTGTTTCACGATACGAAAGGTTAGTATTATACAAACACCTTAGAAAGAGAAGGCTGTCCCTATTATCTAAATTAATGGATGATGGATCCAAGAACAAGAAGCCATGTGTAGCCACCTTGTTCATTACTAGTATATGTTGCTCATTTCGTTTCATATCATTGATTCTCAATAATGTCACTCATTTAGAAATTATCGCCAGCCATTCATGTCATTGATCAACTTGGATAATTAATCGCCGAATGCATTGCTAACATAGTGACTATGTATTCTTAGACTAGGGAAGAAGCGTATGTTAAGTGTAATCCACTATGTCTTTTTCATAATTAATAAGAATTAACGCAATCCAATTTTCAACTATAAAATTTTGTTTACTTATATTTTTCCTTAAAAACATTTATAAAGATAATCTCTCTAAATTATATTTTAAAATTTTTAATTTTATTTAATCTTTAATCAATTTTATGATAACATAATATAATATCTTATCGTATCCAAATTTTAAAAGATTAATCAAATCTATTCCCTTCTTTTAACTTCTAAATAATATCGACTAGTTAAAGGAAGGGGTAGAAAGTTACGATATCCATCTTTAAATTAAATTAAGTTCCTATTATTTCATATCGAGATGATATATTGTATTGTTTGACTAATTACATTGTTAAATATATTTTATTTAATAGAGTATATAAATCACATAGATTTAACATATTAATGTAATTCTAATCCACGTGCACGAATGTTTTCAGAAGCGGAAAGGCTGTGTTGGAAACACGTGGAAAATTCAATTTTGCAAGGCTATAGAACCTTCTAGTGTTCAACAAGGTGTTTGACTAATCTCACGAGCTTAGATGTCTAGTCAGATTTGATGACCTCATTAATCAAATTCAAATTCAAATCGCAAATCATCTGACACGCGCGTTCCACATAATTGTTCCGTTGATCGTCTTGTCTTTTGTCCCACAAAACTCACCGACCTGTTTCATTAACAAAGCCCCATAAATCTATGGATTAGGGCCCCCGAAATTCGACTAATTTTCGGCTTAAGTCTTGATTGTGGTTTCATTACCTTGGGCCTAAGGACCATGGAGCGTGGCCCAATCCCATCTAAACCCTTCTTCTTCTTCTTCTTCGTAGAAACTAGGGTTTAAAGTTTAAGCTCTGGAACTGGAACTTTCAATTCCAGCAATCTCGTACTACCATTTTACCCTGAAATTTAGTGAATTATTTTCGGACCTACAATGGCGATGCCCAGATTGTTCGGTAGATCCAGGGTCATAGATAACAGGTCGAAGAAGTACTTGGAAGGACCGCTCTTCGAGAAGCTGTTCGAAGAAGGTGGGTCCAATTTGAACGTGAGGAAACAGTTGAATCAGTTTCTCAAGAGCAAAAAACGTGTCTACAAGTGGGAGGTCGACTTTACCCTCAAGAAGCTTCGCGATCGCAAGCTTTATTACCCGGCTCTCAAGGTTTTGATTCTCTACCCAATGCCCCAATTTTTTGGAACTTTTGCTAGAAATTAAGTCCTTTTGCTTCTCACTAACGGCGAACTGGGTTTGTTTGAGCTACAAAGTCTACGCTGGATTTGAATGGACATGCAATGTGTTGATACCCTTTTTTTGTTACGGTGCTTAGTAGTGCATTTAATTCATCAGTTGATTCATTGCATAGTTACTATTTACTGATTCAACTCTGTAAGTAGGCTGAGAGCCAATAACACAAATTTGGGTAATTGAATGATCCTAATATTTGCAGCTGATTGATTATCCAGTAGGTTCAGCTAAGTTTATTATTGCCAATAACATGAAATCTACTTGCACTTGTTCATTTTGAGGTAGCAATACCTGAAGTATTTTGTAGAGGAGATTGCACTTGTTCCTCAAGTAAGATGGGATTTTTTGTGCTTAATTGAAAGAGAGATGAAGTATTTATCGCATTTTCTGATCATCTGCGCTGGCTTTATTCTACAGAGTTAGTTGATGTGCAGTCTTTTAAGTAGTATAATGTGAGAACTTGTCAAAATGAATTGTGGTTTTTGCTTTTTGAAATTAGAAGTTTCTGGTTTTCTATACCTTGATAACCAGAAAACATCAACTCTCTTGTTTAATTTCCCCCCTTCTATTCATAGCTGTCAGAAACTATGTCGTCTAAGAGGGGCATGAACAAGACAGTTCCTGATCAAGCTATACATCTTGATCTTCTTGCCAAAACTCTGGGCATTCCTGCTGCAGAAAATTACTTCATAGATCTTCCTGAAACATCAAAGAACCTTCTAACTTATGGATCCCTTCTCAACTGCTACTGTGATAAATTAATGACTGAAGAAGCAGAAGCTCTCTTTGAAAAGATGAAAGAACTCAATCTTGGTGTGACCTCCATGTCATACAACAGTCTAATGACCCTCTATACAAAAATTAGTCAGCCTGAAAGAGTACCAGGAATCATACAAGAAATGAAGGCTAACAGTATAATGCCAGATTGTTATACATACAATGTGTGGATGAGAGCTTTGGCAGCTGTGAATGATACCTTTGGTGTTGAAAGAGTCATTGAAGAGATGAAGAGAGATGGCCGGGTTGCTGCAGATTGGACAACTTATAGCAACTTAGCCTCAATCTATGTTAATGCTGGCTTATTTGATAAGGCAGAAAATGCACTTAGAGAATTGGAGAAGAAAAATGCACATCGGGATCTTTCTGCTTTTCAATACTTGATTACGTTGTACGGCCAAACAGGGAATTTGCTTGAAGTTTATCGAATATGGCGTTCTCTGAGGTTGGCTTTTCCTAAAACTGCAAACATAAGTTACCTCAATATGATCCAAGTTCTAGTCAACTTGAAAGATCTACCTGGTGCCGAGAAATGCTTCAAGGAATGGGAAACAGGGTGCTCAACTTATGACATCAGGATTGCTAATGTTCTCATTGGAGCTTATGCAAAGGAGGGCTTGTTACAAAAGGCAGAAGAGCTCAGAGAGAGGGTCCTTAGGAGAGGGACCAAGGCTAATGCGAAAACATGGGAAATATTTATGGGATACCATTTGAGAAATGGGGATATCAATTTGGCAGTTGATTGTTTAGCAAAAGCTATATCTATTGGTAAAGGGGATGGTCACAAGTGGGTCCCATCACCTGAGACTGTTGGATCTTTTATGGAACATTTTGAGCAGCAGAGAGACGTTGATGGTGCAGAAGGTTTTGTTGAGATTCTTAAGAAGGCTGTGGATGGTGTAGGGTTGGAAGTGTTTGAGTCATTAATAAGGACATACGCAGCTGCTGGAAGGAGGAGTCATGTGATGCGTCGCCGGCTGAAGATGGAGAATGTAGATTTGAGTGAGCCAACCAAGAAGTTACTTGAAGAAATCTGTGTGGATTGAAATTGTATGTTGGGCTCTTGTTATTTAGATTCTTGGAAGCCATACTTTCTAATGGTTTTGAAATGCTATTTTTCTTCAATAATCCAATTCCTTTTTCGATGTTTTGTTTTCTTGATATCAAAGAAGGCATATGATAGTGTGATACTTTCAACGACTGAAATTGTCTAATAGGGGAAAGGTTTAGCTTCTGCTTAAGGTGCACTTCAGTTAGAAAATGTCATTTATATCCCTCAAGATTATTGTTTGGGAATTCAATGTTAAAGTCATTGAATGATGGCTGGAGTGTCTGTTGGTTTTCACCATTAACATGCTGACTTAACTATCTGGGAATGACAGATTTAGCAATCTTGAGAATCAGAAGTTGACAACAGAAATATCCAGTTCATATAACTTCGTTTCTCCGGGTTTTAATGTCGGAGGAAAGCAACAAATGGTGTGGTTTTCTGGTCGTTCCTGTTTCGACAGCTACCAAACCCGTAACAACTAATCTGAATATTCTGAGTTGCGTAGAATCACTAGCAGAAGCCCCTTGCCAAATAACTCTTATCCATGGGTGTGCAATAAAACTTGTCTACACGATCAGCAATGACCGTAAGTAGAATATAATTTAAACAGATTAATAATGTTTTGATTTGAGTGAGTACCTTAACAAGAGTGATGCTACTTGCTAGCTTTATTTGGACTCAATATGTGAGAATGGAGTTGAGGAATAAGTGTAGCAAAGGGTTTTGTTTGCCAACTTGAGTCAAGTGTTCTGGTTCATTTGGAAAAGACCCGTCATTTTGTCTAAACGAAATAGGTCTCCGTTTTCATTTAAGCACAAAACGCAGATCTGTATCGTTTGAGAGCTGATTACCATCCGTCAGCGGGCCACTTAGCCTCTATTTCGCTCGGCTTATAATAGTAGAAATTTTTCCAGTAAACTTTTTTAATAAATTTATTTTAGAATTTTTTTTAAAAAATTAATTAATTATTTAGCTTTCATTTTAAAAATAAATTTTTAAAAAAGCTTCGTACAAGAGACAGTTTGATAACATAAAAATAAAAAATACTTTTAATTTTAACTATATTTTATTTTGTAATAAAAATTATATATGCATATAAAAATTATTTAAAGTACATTAAACAATATGTAAAACACAATATATTAATTATTATATAATTTTAAACCAT
>JANITW010000003.1:20378255-20390499 GCA_027564335.1 Erythroxylum williamsii
TTGAAATTAATGAACTGAATCAAATCAGATTAAATAATAGTTTATCTGGGTCTAAGTCAACCTTTTCCCCTTAACTCGTGCTGCACCCTTTGATCCTAACGAAAAACGAGTGTGCAAATCCTTCCTCGTTGGAATACTAATTGAGAACCAGAGACAGAAAAACGGTGGTGCAGTTTTCCATAGCCATGGCATTTATTGAGGGGCATGTGCTGGATTAATGTAACCTATTTAAGAGATAATTGACTTAACTTGGGGTCCCCTAATTAAATTGCCCTGTTCATCATCTTCCCCAGAGTTGCAAAACAAGTAGAAAGCTGCAATTCGTGTCAATTTTCCATGTGTGGATAGAGAAGAGTTAAAGAAAAGGAACTCGCAATGTATTCACTAACATTTCTTCTTCTTTTTCTTTTCCACATTTACTTACACATAAGTCCCTAAAGGAGGTATAATCAATAAATGACGTGTTTGTTAGTCAAGGAAAGGGGGCTAAGAGAAAAGGGAAAAAAATTGATTAACAGGGAAATAAATATAAGAATAAAACCCAACCCAAGCTCACTGATCTCGAGTAGAAACCCATATCACCCACAATAATTATAAAAAAAAGAAAAATTATGGACCAATCCTGTACCGGATTCCCTTAAGGACACTTGACATTTCTTCCAGGACCTCCATAGTAAAAATAATTGCCCCAGACTCTGTTGATCCCTCCTTGTATATCATAGCAATTTGGCCGATCAGCCAATACTTTTAGATTTGATAGTGGGATTAAGTTATTGTCCCAATCAACCACTTGCAAGTTCCTGAAATATGAAGCTTTTCCAAACCCTTCTCCAGCGAAATGGCCACTGCCCATTTGTGTTGGGGTGTGTGATCCTGAAGGACCTGTGTTCACTATTTCTCCTCCAAATTGCACCATAGTTGCGGAGTCCCTTAAACGAGTGAACAAGAATGATGGCCAATACCCTACTAAGACTCCTGATCCGAATTGTAGCCACCAATTTCCATGCTTTGGGTCCTGCGGGGAAGTGAGAAGGTTTTGTTATATATAGTTTCCTTAGTGATTAAAAGGTAGCTATGTGCATCCTAATCATGGTGATATTTTCCTGACAACAAGACTCAGGAAGCTGTTTTACTTGGAAAGTAGAAAAATAAATGGGAAATTTTCAGGCACATTTCAAGCTACTATCGCACGCTCATTTCAGGCATGTTTGGAGCTACGTAGCTTTCCAAATGTCACATGAAAGCGTATGATGCCAGTAGATGATTATGCTGGAACTTTGGAAAATGACCATTGAGTGGGGAGAAAATTGTAGCCCAAGTAATCAGATCATATGATGCAAAATCATCTGTCACTAAATTATACTCTTTCGCCTGGTGGGGCAACAAATCATGGCACGAGGTACTGGATTGCAAGTCAAGTATATAATCTGTATATACTTCATAAGTGGTCAGCTGGTTAGATAGCTAAGCTCATCCCAGCTGGACCATTAATTAAGTCAAATTTATTTCAGAAAACGAAGAACGAGACTTTCTAGATCTTCAAAAGGAGTTTTTACCTTCCAAATCAATAAGCTTATATCGAATTGTCCTCCATTATACGAAGACGTAGGGGAGATTGCAGCCCCTATTGCGATTCTATTATTTGTTTGTACGAAGCCTGAGCATAGTAAGTTGTAGCATCCAGTTGCTTGATACGAGTCACTCTGCAATCGGAAGTAAAAATCATCAAGGATTAGCTTAAAATTGTAGGCAGGAGTAAGTAGGACAACCGAGGTAAAGACAAAAGTTCCTTAGTATACTTACAGTCCAGTATGTAAAGAACCTTGGATGGTAGTCGCCGTACATTTCTGGGCTAACCTGCAGATAGAGAAAATTGCATTAAAGTCCACTGTTTTACAGTACAAAAACTGATGAAAGTGAGAGGTGGTTGTAACTGTTTCAATGCTTTAAATATGGAAGCTTTAATCTGATGTGTTAGAAGGTTGAAATTCCTAGTCTCCAGGACAATCCCCTAATGAGTGTTCTTTCATCTAAATTATTGGCTTCGGGTTTCTATTTCTCACATGCAACTTGCTCATTTTGTGACTTTCATGCACAAAAATGGAGTCTATACTAGCTACCCCGATTTATTTTCATACTTTCTCCTACTAGTAAACCGTAAAGAATACAGTATCCCACCGAAAACAGACAGAGAAAACAAGAATTTTCAAATATGTACTTAATAGTAGTTGAATACGTACCTGCCAACCAGCTTCAATAGTGTTAAGATCATCTCCAAATTGTCCAGAAATGACCCATATCTGTGACAGGCTGAACTCATTAAGATTAGCAACTTGAGGAGCCCACACGTTGATGCTAGCTTTTGCACCGTAATACTGATCTCCAGACACAAATCCAACCGCATGCTGTCACAACGCAACAGCAGGAAAGAGAAGGGCAGTAAATATTCCATTGAAATAGAAAAACTTGTTTCTTGCTATCACTTTCAGCATATTACTGGAGCTACTATGCCTTTAGTTTTGGTAACTTATATTCCTCCTGGTGGTACAATACATACATCGAAGATAGAACTGTGGCTTTTTCCACTCGCCTTTTCCTTTATTTTCTTTCCCTTTTCTTTTGCATTGGAATCAGAGGAACCGTCCGGTTCACTACCAGAGTTCAAAAGAATGGTCTTATGAGATGCAATATATTAGCATAAATGCTAAACAAGGAAACCGTGTGATATAGGAATCTGATTGGAATTATAGAATATTAAGGTTGTAGAACTTAAGATGTTGAATGGCTCTTGTGGAACTGAAAGAGAAGGATCTATCGGAAGAAAAAGACATCAAAGTAAAAGCTTTTGTTTACTGGAACGAGCTGCAATGTGGAAAAAATCAAAAGAACAGCAAGCCACCTTCTTAGTTTAATAAACCTGATTTTCCTCAAATAAAGCAGTTTTTTGTATCTTTAGTCTTTCGATCTCTCTTTGTAAATTTAATCCAATATTTCTTCTTTTTAAAAGCAACTTGAGAAAAAGGACAATTGCCAGAGGCCGGCATCACCATGTTCTTTGACTACTTTCAGTTTTCGCTTTTCTTTTTTCTTAGTTGTCAAGTTGATCAGACTTAGCCAAGAAGAAGGAGGAAAAGAAAAATGGCAACTTCATTTGATGAGCACCTACCTCATGGCCATTGCTGTTGGTGTCTCTTCTAACATGTCTTCGTAATTTCCTTCCATATCTCCTGTAAGAACTAGCTCTTAACATATCTTCCTCGGTTGTTCTTCTGATTGGTATTGTCCCTTTTGGACACGATTCACCAGACATGCTCCATAACTGAAAATTCTCTGCATCCACGTCTGTTGGGTTGTGCCCTTTTGGTCTCTCTGGTGGTTCCTGTAGTAAATTCATGCGAAATACACAGTGTTAACATTGCAAGTGTTTTCCTACAAAACATTGTCTTTTTCACAGAAAATTCCGATGCAGTGACATGATAATAATTCAAATACCAATGGTTTCTGTCCTCTCAATCGGGGGTGGTCGAAAGCTGGTTGGCGATGAGACAAAACACAGTCTATTTGATCGCCATCAGGACTCTGTAGCAAGAAACAAGTTGTCGAGCTGTTAACAACTTTGTAGCTCAGAAAAAGGGGGAAAAAAAAAAAACAAACAGAATTGAAAACAGGGGAAATGAAAGTCGAATCCAAACGAAACAACACTATATGTTCAGGAAGCGAAGTCAAATGCCTGAATCGTCTTGACTGCAGGCTTGTTAATCTTCTTCAGACGTTCTCTTATCATCTTCAACTTGCGTAACTCATCTTCTGGCCTAAAACTTTGGTTCTTTGCATGGCTGTTGTCGTATTCCGACGAACGAACAGGACAAATTGAAGAAAAAACGAGAAGAAACCATATAGACATGGTAACAAACGGTGAGATCCCACTGTACCAACTAGAACTCATGTTTGAGAAATTCCTTTGTCTTGTTCTTTTGGCCAAGTGTGTACGTGCTTCTTCTGTACATTGATGTCGTCTTCGTCTGTGATGAAAATAGGACCCCATATCTCTAGTTTTCGTTTTCACCCAGCATATAATCACCATTCTAAGAAACCTCAACTAAATCTCTCACCAAGTCACCATTTCCAAAGCTCTTGAACCCCAAAAATAACACCAACTCTCTTCTCCATACCCCTTTTTTTCTCACTACTCCACCACAGCTTCTAATTCTCTCCACCTTGGTTTTTATGTTCTGACAACCGTGAACTCCTAGGCACGGAGTTGAATTAAAAAAGGACACTATTGGGGTTGGGTTTTACTTAAAGTCTTACCTGTGTAGATACGGAGCTATAAATACTGGGTAGTGATGAAATCATGCCAAACTTAAAATATTCTGAAAAAGAAAAGAAAATGCATATATATGTATATATATCTAAGTCTATACAATTACAGAGAGAGAGAGAGAGAGAGGGTACAAGAAAGTATGTTTCCAGTCTCCAATACAAAGACTGAAACTTTAACTTTTTTTGCGTTAAAATTATATAGGGCAAAATGGTAGCCATTTCTGTTATTCTTTACTTTGGTAAGGAGGACAGATAGGAATTACACTTGATTCAGGTTTTCCAAAGTTCTTTGCTTTGAGCCTTCTCTTTCTCACTTCCCCAGATGTTCCTTGTGTCAGCTCGATATACGTCTCCCTACCTTTGTTTACAAATCTTACCGTATCGTTTTTCAACGTAATAAAGCTAACGCACTTTGATTCAGCACAGGGCTTTTTATTTGGAACAAGATTTTTTTTTAAATAATATTACTCTATTTTATTCTACTTCATAAAATTTTAGTTATTTATTTTATAAAATTTACGCGAGATTCATGCGAAATTTATATAAGACCCACATAAATAAATGATTGAGATTCATTAGACACAGTAAAACACCATAATATTAAACAAAAGATCTGAATTCTTTTTTTTTTCAGGAATGTATTAATATTTTTATCACTTGAATATATATTTTTTGCTGTCAAATTATAATTTATAACTTATTCAAATGAAGGCGCAGTTTCCATTAGTTTCGACTAAAAAACTAGGGTTCCCAAGTACGACAACCTTGTAAAGGTGTCGTTTTCCTTGGGGAAAGCCACGCAGGTTTTTTCCTGTGTGTGTGTTGGCACGCGCACCTGGTGATTCTAAACACCATCTGCATGCTTCTGCTTAATTACATCAACACACGCGTGCATGCATGTCCATATTGTTCCTTCCTTAATTAATCCTTTGATTTCATACTAATCTTTCTTATTAGTTAAGAAAATCTCAAGTGAGAATCCTAATTCTAGTATTGTATCAAAACGAGATACATACACGTTGGTAGCTGGGACTATGATCCTTTATTTGTGTTTTGTATTCCCATTCCATGAGCATCAATGTATATCATGTGTGTATACATTTACCTAAATATGTTCATTTTACTTTTTAGCTATTGTAAAATACTCCCTCTTATTTAAAATAAGTGTCGTTTTAGAGAGATACATACTTATTAAAAAAGCTAGTGAAATATTTGATAATGTTTGATATACTCTTATTAATTACATGTTAAATTATCTTGAAAATATAATTTATATAATTAGGATGTGAGAGAAATTAAAAGGTAATTTTGAAAATAAAATTATAAATATGCATGAAAAATCGTGAACGACACTTATTTTAAATAATTAAAACCTCTGTAAAACGATACTTATTTTAAATAAAAAGGAGTATACGATAGGAGAGTCTTCAAGTGTGATGTCATGGTCAAAGGGACATGACATCGTTAGCACAAGTCATGGAGTTTTAGATATTATAGAATGTGGTCCAATCGTCTTCTTCTGCCTACTGTGGTTCTGAACTAAATCTAAAAGCATCCTTGTCACTAATTACTTCTTAATAGCTAATTACAGGTCTACTACTTAATTTAATTACTTAGAGTGGTGAAATTGGAACGTATTTATGAGTATATGACACACCGAAGTTAAGAAAGGTTGGGATTTGGCTTTACAAGTAGCTCCACTTTTTGATGCCCTCTGGTCTGGCAATTATGTCTAGCGCCTACCTAACACACACACACAGAAACCCCTTTTCCTTCTTCTTCGTCTTCTTCTTCTTCTTCTTCTTCTTTTTTTCACTTTATTTGTTTTCCTCTTCCTAATCCTTCTCTCTAGTAAGCCCAACATAGGCTCACCTACTGACTGCACCAACAACCTTCAGTGGTCATCTAAGAATGTCGTCCCACGAGGTGTCAGCTCATTGCGACCCAAAATTCTACCATTCCTGAGTTTTACAAAAATAAATAAATAAATATTCTCTCTTATATAAAGTAAGTATTGTTTTAGAGAGATACACACTTATTAAGAAAGTTAGTGAAATGTTTGATATACTCTTATTAATTACATGTTGAATTGCCTTAAAAATGTAATCTGTATAATTAAGATGTGAGAGAAATTAAAGGGTAATTTTAAAAATAAAATAGTAAACATGCATAAAAAATCGTGAACGACATTTATTTTGAATAATTAAAATAACTCTAAAACAATACCTATTTTGAATAAGAGGAAGTCCACATTAAAGACTCAACAAACAAAGAAGACTTACCAGATTCATCAAATAATTTAACAGCCATTTTAATTCTTTTCAATGTAATTAATTCAAATATGAGAAATTCAATTTCAAAGAATTCAAGTAAATGAAATTCAAATAACATTTCAAAGTGAGAGTCGCTAGCTATATTGCATTCCACCATTGGAATCATTGTTATAATTATGTCGGGTTATCTGAACAATTCGCAATTTAAAACAACTTGAAGTGAAGTATTATTTCGTTAGGTTGGGAGGTTTTGAATGACTTGAGTTAATTTTAAGGTGGATAACGAGGGGCATAAGAAAGCAGGAGCAAACATTGTTTGGTCTGATCTGAGTTCTCCAGAAACCATTAGAACTGGCATGGTCCCCCGGATGTACCACAAATCTCACACTCCAACACCAACAATAAAGCAGCATCCTCAGACTTGGTCTCCGAAGCCAAAGCAGACAGGTTCATTTTTTGACCAACTTATTAGCGTGAAGACAATATGATCTAATTTGACTTTACTCTATAACCAAGTAGTATGCCATTTTATATATACTTCAATCAACCTTTTACATTCTGAAGAAAATGTCACAAGAATGTCCCTTGTTTTATTGTTTCTATCTTACGCCAAGGATAGAAGAAAGTTGCTATCAGGAATCTCACATCGGACAACTATAAGAGCATTAAATAATATATAATAATATGCAATCCTCCTTCTCTTGAATTAACTTTTGGGGATGAGTTAGACACTTCTAACATGGTATCAGAGCCAGTTTGTCTCGATAATTTGAGGCGGTGTCCGGTTATGTCCCTTTGTCCAATATGTCCATAAGATGTATCCAGTCCTGCTCTGGACTGAGGGAGGTTTGTCAGGAATTTCACATCGGACAACTATAAGAACATTAAACAATATATAATAGTATGCAAACCTCCTCCTCTTGAGCTAACTTTTGGAGATAAGTTAGACATTTCTAACAGTTGCGCCGTCTGAACTTAGACTAGCTAAACGTTGAACTTTAGCCATCAGCACATGATATATATAAGGATCTGTGTCACTTTCTTCAGAGAGAAGAAAAAGACAGGCAACCCTTTTCTCAGCAGAAGCCATGTGATGATATAATCTTAATTTGTGATCGACACAACAGTTCCCTTTTCGTCAACTTAGCAGAATAAAAGCTGAAGTTACTCTAAACGCTTAGAGATTCCTATAAACAACAAACTGAATGTAAGTGAACATTTATTCAGTGCTAGACCGTCTAGAAGGATGTTTAAGCACATGGGCTGGGTCTTATGTTTCTATAAATTGATGAATTCACGGGTCTCAGTGCCTCACCTGGGAGATTTCCATAAGCTGATGGTATCTCATGCATGGTTTCTAGCATGTGATGGTTCTAAAGAGGGAATTATGATTCAAACTTCAAACCTGCAATCCACCAAACGAACCCAGAAATCCGAAACCTGTTCATTGGACTAGAATTAAAAGTGACAAGAATACAGTGCATTTTTCATTATCATTTTTAAATGGTCTAAGATTTTAAATTTTAGACTGCAACAGTAGTTATAATTATATTATTATTTTAAGACGAAGACATTATCGCGATTTATCATATTTAGTCTGCATTATTTTTAATTCCTTTGTATTATTCAAATTGTTGCAATAACTTTTGATTTTGGGTTTTGATTAGGCAACCGGATAATAATATTGCATGGCTCCTGTACTTAATTAGGATGGAACTCATGTATGTGTCAGCAAGCAATCATGATGTCCCCAACTTGACCCCGTCAAGTAAGCTTGATATGAAATAATGTTTAAGCAATTTTACTAGCAGCATAGAGGACCAAAAGGACCAAAAAATGCACATATATATATATTATCTCTAGAACAGTGGGAGCCATAGTCCCCCTTCTATGGGGGCTATAATTCTTGATGGTTGCATTGACTCTAGAAGAAGACCGATTGAATGACATGACATGAAATCCCACTTAAAACTTCTCATGCTTCAATTGCTCAACATCTTTATTTAGGATATCTGATCTTTTGTACCATCAATACTGGCCTTATCCTGTGCCACTCTATCCTAACCACCCATTTATATGAATCTCACATAAATGGGTGGTTAAGATAGAGTGGCGCAAGGTAGGAACAGTGTTGGTGACACAGAAGATTTAAAGGCTTTATTTAGTGCCATGATATAGTGGAAAGTCAAGAAGATTTGTGGGATTTTGGGAGTGGAACCACTGGAACCGAAAATCCATGTAGCTAGTATATATGGGTCATTTGATTGTTCTATGCCCTCAAAGAAGCTGACATCCAAATTGACCAGTGCCCAATTTTTCTTGGTTAATTATAAAGCCAGTTGACTAAGACCTATCAGCACCTTATGGCTAAGAGACAGCATGACTAAGGCCCTGTTATTCTGATATGGATTGATCAAAACCCCACTAAGAACCAAAGTTGCTCTTTTTAGGCCAAAATATATTCTTAGAAGCCTCGAAAAAGATGAGCAGGAATGAGATATGGAATGTGAAATGAGAAATAGTGGCTTTTCCCTCTCCATAATGACACATAGACATAGCATGGCTTGAACCCTATCCTATGCTGATAGAATGAACAATCCTTTACCCCATTAAAGGGTCAAACTTTGTGTATAGGTTCATTAGTTTTAACAAAGATTAAAAAAAAAAGGACACCGAACTAATATACATTTCGATGGTACTGAAGTTGGTCTCACGATTACAAATTAGTGATCTAATTTATTTTTTTTTAAAAAGAATAAGAATAAGAATAAAGGACTATAAAATATTAACAATTTTCAAGAAAATCGTCAAAATTTATTTAGAATAAGTGTGAGATTATTACATTTTAAAAAATAACAGGTTAAAAAAATAGTAGTAAGTCACGAAACAAAAAAAAAAAGGTATTAAAGTTTTAAAATTTAGGGTTACAAAGTTATGATGCTTCCCTGTCTTTTCATATATTGTTTAAACAGAAAACTTTGAACAGGATAAGAAAGTTTCATAATCTAAGGCTCAAACAACTCCTCCAGACGGCTTCTGCGGGCCTTCACGTTCAGAACTTTGTAATGATATCATAGTTGTAATTACTTGACTTTGATATGCTCGAGCCGCTGATTTTGGTCAAGACTCTTTGGTCGGTCGGTTTCAAGTTAAAAGAACCCTTCAGCTTTCACATACTAATCGAAATAATCAATCCCACATCAGGAAAAGATGCTTATTTCAAGGAACATTTATTTCAACCAAAGCCAATACTTTACTTGGTCCTCACACAAGAGTTACCAAGTCAAGAAAAGGATTGCCGTCCCTTAATTAATATCTTTAACGAATTTATATATTGCAGTTCAAGAGCATAGATTAATGGTTCTGAGAATTTCTGCTTTTTGCTTGTTTCCATCAACTCGGGAACAAATTAAAAGCAAGCGAAAGAATAAGGAACAAGCTGGCTAGCTATACATGAATTGATGACATTGATATAGATTGCATTTTTGATCTTGGAAGAATAAGCATCAAAGCATCTGGCTTTTGAATAGTAGTTAAAAGGTGGAATAATGGTAAAGTGAATTCCACTTAGTCCCACATAAAAAGAAGAGAATAGAATCATGATAAAGAATGGTAGTAGTATAGAGTGTAAATGATGAATTTTAGGGCCTCCATTGGACACCATCCTTTCTTTTTTTTGTTTCCAGCTTCATTTTTCCTAATGTCTCTCTACGCCTACAATTTGTATACGTAGCTCCATTCATGGCATATGGTTCCACTCGATGATCCCTTTCTCTGTATGTGTGTATCATATATTAAAATAAAAAAGGCTCTTGAAAGGTGGAAAAAGGAATGTTACAAAAGCTTCCAGGCATGGAATAGTGTTTTTAAGCAATGATTTTGTCTCGAGGGGCATGGTCAGCTTTTCAAGCAATAAGAAAATCCCATCACCGTTTGCATTTTGCAAAGAAACATTCCCATGTGGAATATAAAATGCCAGCCCCTCACCTTCTCAAATTTGGTTATTTCTTAATAAGAATAGAAACAGCCTATAACTTTTATAGATTAAAATCTTAAGAATGATCTCAGTATATGTAACTATCACATTAATTTTTTTAAGTTCTATAGTTAATCATTTGATTAATGAGTTCTCCAAGTGCAAGCATACCTAAATACTTTGTTTTTTTCCTTTTAAAAGGAAGAATGTTCCAATTGTGTTAAATCCTGGAGGGAGTCTCTTAGTGCTTAAGGTATAATTTTTTTTTAGGATACGTGCTTAGGGCATAATGCCCTTGGTCCATCACTCCTCACGGCAAATCATGATGATGTTGCTGTAACAAAGTACATTTGAAGGCCTGGATTGTTGAATTGCTTGCAATTGGGAAGACAATGTTGTGATGCTCAATCATGGCCATACGTTGCATTGATTTATCACCTGCAAGATTGCACATGTCGTCTGATCATGTCAGTCAGTCACTTCGTATGTGACTATCAAATCTAAGCTTTGGATCATTTGCTGGTAATTCGTAAATGGATGTACGACAAAAACAACTGGGTTCTCCTTGTGGTGATCCAGTGGCTATTGGCAGGCTTGTTATTAACATGCTAGCTTTAGTCTTAGTCCAATATTAGGTCCGTTGCCAGAGTTTGGTTTAGCTGAATTATCAACATCATGCTCATGTCTTTAAACCCAATGGGTTTCAGTTTTCATAATCAGCTTCCTTGTGGATACATAACCCTTCATGACCATACAAAACATTTAACATGTAATCCTATCCTACCTTCTTTGTGCTTTCCACAAAAACGGCTCTTCAAAACCCAAATTTAGGGTTTGATTTTGGGGTTGGTCATAGTTTGATTTTAGAGTTTCTAGATCTAGAGATTGCCACTTGGCACATAATTCTATTAGACAATTATTTATATGTCCAATAAAAATCTGACTTTACTGGTAATAAAAAGTTCTTATATGAATTGATTGGTAAACATGTAACGATTGAAGTTAAAAAATAAAATAAGACACGACGTTAACTTGGAGAATATAAAAGTTTTTCATTTAGGGTGAATTGATCTTTGTCTAGTATCTTCATGACATATTGTATAAGTGGCTCTATCAAAAACAACATTTCTACTAAGTTAGAGTAAGACTGTGTACTTTTAGACATCTCTAGATCTTACCGTCAACAGAAATTTATAAATTTATTTATTGATTTAATAATTTTAATCAAAATTGATAATATTAACCCACATAAAATTGATTTGGTGTCAATACATCAAAATTGAAGTTGAATTAATATTTGATGGACTAGTTCAAAATTTGACTTAAAATTTTCAAAATTCTAATTCACTACGGAATTGATATTATTTTAATATAATTTATTTAAATAATCAGATTTTAGCATTTCCATAGTTTAATCAAAATTTGAGTCCAACTTAGAATATTAATAATGGGTATCAAATTAAATTAAATCGAATTGATAGATAGTTACAATCATTATTAATAAATATTAAATAATGATCACCTAATTTTAGAATAATTATTAATAATTATCAAATAATGATCACCTAATTGAAAGTTTTGGCAATGTAGTACACAATATCTTAATTTTCTTATTCAAATCTTTCATTTTTCTTTAAAAGCAGATGAAGAGCAATAATTTACATATAATTTA
>JANITW010000003.1:20393407-20411730 GCA_027564335.1 Erythroxylum williamsii
ATAGCACAAGATAAAACACAATCAAAAGACTGTTAACGTAGTTGCAAGTAGCAACTCTCTCCCTAAGCACTCAAGAAGTCAACAAGCATTGAAAGAGAAGCCTCAGAAATTGCGAACTTAGGTGATGACTTGACTCCCACGGTTTGCAATAACTCAGCAAAACTCCTCCTTTTCTGTACATGCCCTCCAACCTTGACAGGCTCAGTGTTTGTGGGGTTGGAGTCTCTTTCTCTTAGCTTGGCAAGCTCACTAGTCCAAATATCAATAAGTGCAGACATAACTGATAAAAAAGGAATCTTGAAATTTTGAAGACTAAAGGGAAGATAAGACCAAAGTGACTAGGCGTCAAGTAAGATATTTGAAGGCTTTGAAGGTTTGAGATGTTGAGAGGGTTTGGTTTCATGGACTTTATATAAGGAAAGTTGAGCAGCGGGTTTGTTGGTTACCAAGTAGACATGTATATCTGTGTGCCCCACTGGTCCCTAATGACACCTTCGCTGTTTGTTTCCAGTAGAATTTGTTAAAACTGGGGCAAGTTGGTGGTATTTGGGATTTTTATAATCTAGATACAGGCCCCACAGGTTCTCCAGGATTTTGGTGCATGTGAAAACATCTGTTGGTGTTTCAAAATTTCCTGTTTCATCAGATACGGCGGGCTGCGGGCATTGACCTGTTTTTTGTTTTTTGTTTTTTGTTTTACTTATCTCCTCTTTTTCCAATCTTATCATCTGTGGAAAAGATACTTTAAGAGGGTTCTAGAGATTAATTGGCTAGAGCAGAATAGAACAAAAATGGGTGAGAAAGAACTCAAGAGATAGGATTTGGAATGTTGGTAAATATCCAACCAATAATTACAGAAACATACTACAGATATGCTTTTCATGCTATGTATCCAGAAATTTGACTTGGGGAAATTTTATTCATCAGAACACATCATAAATTCGTACCATACTAGCTAGGTTATACTAAGAATATATAGGCCTTTTTTTTTACAAAGACTAAAAATGTGATACAAATAAATGTAACGCAACTCCGAGAAAACGCTCTGTACCTACTACTGTTCACTGCTACTGTTTATCTCGTTTTTGCGATTTTTTTTCTGTTCCTACGTAATACTCAGTGGTTCTCATGGCAACCCTAACGCATGAGGGCTACCTTCCCAAGAAGGTTAGGCTTTGCGAACGTGATGAGGATCCTCCCCTGACCCCAAACCTACCTATAATGCGGTCTTAGGAAACTCGACGGTGGACGTGGAACCAGTGACTTGTCCATGGCCTATCGAGGAGTTTATCGAGCCAGAGGAAGGTGACATAACTCATCTGACGGGGGAAGCTGGTACCAGTGTTATGCTATCCCACACTTTCAAGGAAAAGCTCGACAAGCAGTGGGAAAAATCTGTGGTTATCAAGCTACTTGGACACCGTATTGGATATAGGGTTCTCTGTTCTCGGTTGGCAAATTTATGGCGTCTGAAAGGCCCCATGAAGGTTATAGATTTGGACTATGAATATTTTTTGGTGAAATTCCTTGACAATAGTGACTTCATCAATGCCCTCACTAATAGACCTTGGGTAATTTTCGGACTTGCTTTGTCTGTCCAACAATGGAAACTGGATTTTCGTCCCTACCAAGGTAAGGTAACAAGAGCTGTTGTATGGATACGGTTCCCTGAACTATCTATTGCTCGATATCACCCAATGATACTCTCAACTTTGGGGAATCAAGTGGGACAAACCGTGAGGATTGATGAAACGACCATGCAGACGTAGAGAGGAAGGTTTGCGCGAGTTGCTGTTGACGTAGACCTTACCGTCCCTTTACGCAACACAGTAGAGCTCGATGGTGAGACCGTTTTGGTGGCATACGAAGGACTCCCGCTAATATGCTTCAACTGTGGTATGGTTGGACATGAGTCTACCAAATGCCCGTCGATCCCACAAGACCAAAACGTTAACCCATCGTCGACTTCAAGGAAAAATGATGGTTCCACATAGCAACGAGGGCCGAAGGGTACAGGGATAGGTTGGTGAGTGCTAACGGGTATGGTCCTTGGATGGTGGTGCAACGGCGAGCTACTCCTGTCCCTGTACAACGTTAAAATTACCGAGAAATTAATAAGCAAAAGATGGTTTCGAAGGTGGGCGACTCAAGGTTCATAGCTTTGACAGAGATAGAGACCATGGATAATGACACTGCTGCAGAGAGGGAGCCCACTGATCAAGGAGATTTGACAAGAATAGGGAATCGTTTTAATCTAGCTGACTTAGTTAGTGTGGGCCAGAAAAAGGGCAAGGATGGAGCATCCACTTCCTATAACAGTAAAAGAATTATAAGGGCTGCTTCAAAATACAAATCTAAGGTTACTTCCCCACTAGTTAATAGCACGCTTCCAAAGTCAGACGGACGTCTAAAGGTAGGTGTGACCAGCAACATCGAGGTATCCCTTATTCCCACAGCTCAGGATAAACATATTGCAATTACTATAAATTCACATTTAAAGATGATTTGTGATAACAATGTGCTAACTCCTAATGATATAGTAGAATTAGAATAACAATGGACAAGAAGCTCAACCTTTCATTGATCCTTAGCATGATATATATACACATGTCTATAACAGAATGATAAAGCCTATCTAATCCTAACTAATCTCATATACAAATCATTGCTAGCTGTACATATTATCTCTTGCATTATAGGAGACTGTTCTAACTAACTATGAGAAGTTGACGCGAAGAGACTTGCGAGACTTTCGCTAACACCCTTTAAACCTGCTTAGTATCTCGCAACATTTTCTCTACTTGTTTCCTACTATTCAACACACGTATACATACAAACGGTTTAAATAGCAGTAGCATCCTGGAATTGTGGTTCTGTATAAGTTGGTGTATTCCCAGTAATGCATTGTTTTTCTTGGCCTTTTTTCATCAGGATTTACCAATACATTCATGGGGCAAACCTTAACAGATCTCAGATACCGATGACAGCTCCTGTTTTAACGACCATCACTCCATGGCAACAAGGGACGTTCTCCATGATGTACGGTGTAAGACTGTTTGTCTCAATCCATTACGGAGTTGCTCCTCCTCAGCCAAACCCAGAACTTAATTTGCAGCTAGATAAATGGAGGGCTCGGTGCGTGGCGGTGAGGAAGTTTTCAGGGTTCGCCGGAGACGATAACATCAGAAAAGAACTGGAAGCTCTGGTGAGCAGCATAAAAGGGCACTCGGGTGCTGTTTTGGAAGATAAAGCTTCCTATAGTATAGCTCAGGACAACAGCTCTAGCCACCTTTCGGAGCGTTTGAACGAGGTGTGGATGTACGTGGGTGTAAATGCAAAGGGGAGTTTATGTTGATCTGTAACAGAATGTGTTACATGAAGCTGAAGAATAATGTAGATAATGTTTGAGCTTGTGACTTGCGATAAGATGGATATACTGAGTTTGAATTCCGGGTCCAAAATTGCTCTGTCTTGTTATGTTCATCTTAACTATTTATTTACGCGGAACCTATATGAAACTTATATAAATAGACAAAAATCTACATAAATAAATGACTAAAATTTAATAAATAAGATAAGACAGAATAATCTTGGACAAAAAATCCTAACTTCAATATAATAGTGGATGAAACAGATTTTATTATTTTAAACAGATACACAAGAAGTTATGCCTCCGTACTCCGATTATTTGGTACAACTTCCCGTCTTTATATTTCCTCTTTTATCCTCTTCAACTCTTTTATGCTATATTTTCACATACACATTTTTATAGGCCAAAGCCGGTTTAGAAAGTACTGTGAAAGGGAAATATAAAAGAAAAAGAAAAGGGAAGATTACATCTGAGGTCTTGTCTGAACAACGTAGACCTTGCCATCTCGTATCACACCCTCAATGTCTTGAGGCGATCCGTATAGCTCCTCAATTGCACTTCCTGCCCGAGCAATACTTGATAGAATTGATTTTTGGAAGTTGTTATCATTAATCAACGGATCAGAGGAGTAATCAATCACAACTTTCTCTTCTTCATCCATTGGGACACTGCAAAACAACATCATCTACATCAGAAGAAAGGAAATATCATATTAATTGCTACATAACAATTATCCCCTGTGCATTCCATAATTGGATCCGCTACATTTTGTGACGAAGATACCAAGGATTTTTACCTGTCATAAAGGCCTGCACCAGCATAACCTTCCAAGTCTTCTCCATTTGAGTCGGATCGGAAAATAATAGACCGTCTTATAAAGAGACCAATGGGTTTACTTGGGTAACCCAACACCTGAAACATATCACAGTCATAGTTCAGATAGGTAAATATAGGCCACAATGCACGATGGTTTCTTTTAGGAAATCAATAACCAGTTGGCTGATAACACTTCTCTAACAGGAGATAAAATTTCTACAAGTACGAATAAATTAAGCAATCATTATCGCACTTGTCCTTCCTCATGCCTATGCCAAATCACATCCTGGTATATTATAGATCTTCCTTACCTGAGGAGAGCTCAAGTCATTCTTCTTGCAGATAAAGCTCAATGCACGGCCAGGATATGCTCCAACAAGAGTTTCTCCGAGTCCTTTCACGACCTATACAGGCAGAGAGAATGCGATTTAGATGTATGTTTACTTCTTTTCTGTAGGATGATTCAAGGTCCAAAAGAAAAGCTGTATTTAGATTGCTGGAAATTCATTACTTCTGCATATATCTCTGATGAGTCGCCTGAAGATGGATTAGTTGTGTGGATAACAAACGCATAATCAGCATTTATCACTTCCTGAACCAGGACAGCCATACAGAGATAGTCATGATCTAACTGCACTTTCCTTGTGCTGAAGTATGCTCTCTCATTCCATTTTGAAGCCCAGACCTGATAAAATAGTAGACACAAAATCAACACAGGCGTAAGAGTTAAAAGCAAGATGCCTGTAGGAGCCTGGGGCAGGTGGATGCAGCCAGGCATGGCTATCACCAGGTCCAAGTATGTACAACATTATCACATGCTCTCTAAGCTCGTCAGAAAGAATTGAGATTTTACCAATATTATTGCTTGTCATCAGTCATACACAAGTAACCTCTGAAACATGCATGACGAACATGGAGGAATACTAACTCTAAGCATTCCCACGGACCACAAAAAATGATGCTTACAATAAAATTACTACAAAAATAATGCAATCAACAAAAAGAGCAAAAGAAAATTGTGCTTTACTTCCATATACTAGGCATCACAATGTTGGCACATGCAATTTTGTCTATGATAAGCATCCAACCTTCTTAATGGCCAGCCATGCTTGCTCCCATCGCTGCTCACCTTCATCACCTGGCCAAGGCATCCCAGAAGCTTTCGTCTTGGTCTTCAACTCTTGTACCTGTAATTGACTCTAGACCATGATTTATGGTTTCCAAATGGATGTACAGTACACAGTGGACTTCTTGATTTATCTTTCTTGATTATTCAACTTACATTTAATAAGGAAAACAATAAGAAAAGAAAGCCCGAATCTGCTTCTTTGGAAGGTGCAAAAATCAGATGGTACATGCATCTTATAAAACGGGGGTTAAAAAAGGAGTCAATTCACACAGGTACCAAGATACAGTTCCAAGTTACGTCTATTTTTAGATCCATCAATAGTTTGGATCAAAAGGGGATGTCTGAGAAGGATGAAGTTGGTTAGCCAAAAGCTACAGCAAGTTAGAATTGATTAAAGCCTTTTTTAAGATATCCAACTCTTTGAAGCACTCGTTATCACACGCTGTTGCTTGTGACATAGGAAAAAAATAGCATCTGAACGATTTCATTTTCTATTCTTTAGGCTGCAATTTGGTACAAAAGGGAGAGTTATTAACTTAACCGTTTATCTCAAGCACTGAAGGCAATCTCAGTACAGAGATGTACTTACTAATTTCAGCTACAACAAACATCAGATACTGTTAATGAAAAATACCAGCTGTGGTGGTGCAGTCATCTGTAGAACTGTCTCTCGGATTTTGCTAAGGGCACTATGTTCTCCTTCTCTTAACTTTTTCTTCAAAGATTGCAACTTGTTGGACACATCCTGCCAATCAAGCACACATAGGGAGACCATGTCAGACACAGACAAGACTGCCACAGAACTTGCCTAGATTCGGAAATAACCAGGACATAATTGCACATAGTACCAATCAACCCAAGGGTGGATACAAAAAGCAACTGAACGTGGCAATGAAGTTGGACCAAAGAAAGCAATAAGATTCAATGTATAATTGAGCATCCATTGGTCCAATTTCATTGCCACGTTCAGCTGCTTTTTGTACAAAGAGTATAGGAAACGAGCAAGGGAATTCTTATTACATTACAAGTCTTATTGCTTCCTTACAAAGAAAGAGTTGAAAGATGGTAAAATTTTCCCAGCGATCAATAATATGAATTTGTAACATAAAACAAATACGGGAACTGAAAACACAAGGAAACTTGTTATAATTACCTTATTTAAAACATCTGAAAGAGCTTTCTCAAAAACTCCAAATGGTAAAGCAACTGAGGTCGGGATACCAACCCAAGATGGCACTTTACCTTTAAGATATGAGATATTCCGTGATTTCGCACCAACCTAGTGGAAGGATCCAAATGAAAATTTAAAGAAGCTCATAACAGAAATCAAACAATGATAAATAAAGCTCTTTTTGAACCTTACCATTTCACTGGTAAATTCCTCCGATGATATGGCATATTTGCCAGCAAAATGCTTTCTGATCAACTTCACAGGTGATGGGCCAAGGTCTTTCAAATGAGTGGGAATTGGATCTGCCACCTCACGCTCTTTTAACTCACTGCCAATGAGCATTAATTTGATAATTATTTATGCAGCCATGCACATCTTTAGACATAGTATGCAATCCAAAATTAACATAAACAGAAGTACCAATAAAACATATCTGCAGACGTAGGTTTCAGCTGCAAAAATTTTCCTTCTTTTGCTTGCAGGTCCCTCAGAATATTTGGATCAAAGCAAGTAGCAAAGCAGACCTATCAAAATGGCAGTACACAACAATCAGATGTCACCCATGGTATTGAGCCAAAGATCATAATGCTGGATGTCAATACCTTGCAATTTCTTGCTCTTACAGAAACATGAGATAAGACGTCTGGCATATCAGGAGTCAGCACAGCAACTGCACCATCAGGAATCTCTTCTTCCCCTTTTACTCTTGCTGCCACTAAAATCGTAGGGCGGTCAAAAGTTTTATTCTGTACAGCAAGCAGCTCATCCACCACAACAACATATCCAACAGCCTCAACTGGGCTGATAACCTGCCAGCTGTTAACAACCAGTAAAAGTTAAAACTTGGCCTTATAATTTGTAAGTGGAAGAGTGTATGCTGCAAAATCCAATAAGTAGATCTGACTGTATGATTCCCTTGACAAAAAAATATTGGAATATAACTTAGCTTGTTGGCATTGTTACCAAAGAATTTCAATCTTTTGATGTGCTAACAAATTTCAGGCAGACGCACTCATTGGTTGTGAACTAACCTTCCAAGATTAGCAGTCTTCCGAAGCACTGGATCAAGTCGGTTAAGAAGTGTGGACAGAACTGCAGCTGATCCAGCACGGACAATCTCTTCAGTGAATATTTTCAACTGTAACAAGCAGTTATAAGGACATTGAAAATGTAACAATTTTGTACATAATGGAAGAAAGAGTTCACCACGTCAAAGATAACTAAATACATACAGCCCACTGATCCACTCTGAGTACTGATCCAAGATAATCAGCTGACGGTTGCAAAATTTCTTGGTACCATTCGGCCTTGTTAGCAAGTGAAAGCCGAGTTCTGTCAAGAACAGATTTTGCATACAACGCCCACTGATCAATTTTTCTATTGAACATGGTAAGGGCATGCTTCCATTCCTGCATAACCAAAGGACAAGTATAAAATGAAGATTGAGATTGTAATTGCATATGTAAATGAGGAACAAATATAACCACAATACATCATGACTCGGGCCTCCAGAAAACCAAAAATGTGATTCACCTTCAAGCAGTAGACAAGATCTTCATTGTCATCCGATGATAGAGCAAGATTTTCAAGAACCAAAGAGATGAAATACATTATTTTCTGCAGAATGATCAACAATTAACAAAGAAAAGAATATATGTCATATAATAAGAATAAAGCAGACAACACAAGTAGAAGGAATTCAGACACCAACAGATCAAGGACTATAATGAATGATTCATGTACACAATTGCTGAACATCACGTCACCTCGGGTCCTGCATTGTTCAACTCTTCATAACCTCTTTCAATAGCAGTCCTAACAGCAGAATCAAGTGCGATATCCAAAAATAAAAGATCCTTCAGACGAGTGCTAGGCTTAATCAGTAATGGTCTAAGCTCTTGGCGAGCCTCGAGAAGACCCTAAATTGGAAAACAAGGAAAAAGAAAAGGATCAAATCTCAACTTATAAATTCATAAAACAAGGGCCATATTTGATACATAAATATCCTATTACCTCAAGAAGGGCTTCCACATTTTTATCTTCCAAATGTTCTAGGACAAACTGCAGTAATCCCTGTCATGAAATACAAAAATAATCTGCCTCAAAAATCAGAAGAAAGATATCTCAACTTTAAGATTGAAATAAAGCAAACAATTACTGGAAATCCAGATGGCAAGCCTGGGATAGGATTAATCTGCACACCAACCATGAAGCCTTGACCCTATGGAGCAAGAAGCAAAAGTATATAAATTCCTAATGAAATTTCATTGGGTAATAAAATGTCAGCCAACATGTGGTACTACCTCAGATTTGTAGCCCATACAATTAGCAATAGCAGATTCAAGATCTGCACCTGAGTGAACAGCCTGTAATTTAAATTGAATCAATCTTGCGAAGCAAACAAAAGGGATTAAAGCATATTGTTAAAAGAGGTATTTTCTTGGGAAGAAGGAAATAAGAATAAAGGAAAGTGGCTTTGTTCCTCTCAGCTATCTTTTGGCTACAACATTCTTCCTCTCGTATTAACTTTGTTTCCTTCTTGTTCGTTCATATTCTATTTTTTCCTTCAAAGTGGCTTTGTTCCTCTCAGCTATCTTTTGGCTACAACGTTATTCCTCTCATATTACTTTCTTTTCCTTCTTGTTAGTTCATATTCTATTTTTTCCTTCCACTCGTAAGAGATCTTAACGTCTCAAAATAAGCCAGAGAGAGAATTTTGATTATTAATAATGCTAAAAGTGATCGTAAAAGATATAATTTGTATAATGTCCACCATCCAAAAAGGTGAACCTGTACTCATAAACATATTCATTTCAAAACATATTCTTCCAGTGGTTAGTTGATCACCAAATTGAAATATCATTTCTTATAAGTAGAAAACAAGAGAAGCATGTATCAAACTCCCCTTGCAACGTACGTACACAAAATAAATACTGTAAGAGGTAAACTTCTAACATTAGAATTCTGATAACATACCTTCAAAGTTTTCATATAGTGTCCAAGGTCTCGCAAGAGGCCATCTCTTTGATCTCTTCTGAAATTTGGTTCTGAATGGATGGCACGATCATAGCTCAAAAGTCGTTCTTTCGTTATTCCATTGTCATTCAAAGTTTTCCAGTAAACACTGACGTCAAAGTCACTTTTGATATAATCAATTAATGCCTGCAATTATCATTGTTAGTTCTTACATCTCATGACTTTATATGAAGATATATAGGGCTTCATTCACATTCCACATACCTGGCAGATTATAACATCATCTGGACTAGTGTTGTTATGTAATTTCTGATGCCATTCCTCCATCATTCCACCCTTGCAATCATTATTTCTCTTGAATTAAAAATAGCTTCTATTAGTCAAACATGAACTCGGCGAGAAATCTGAGAAAAGTGAAGAAATATCTAGAGAAAATTCAATAGACAAGAACAGCTGACTTGGATAACAAGGATCTCATCTCGAATACGTTGGCCTACATCCCCTTCACCTCCTCGACCAACAATAGACATAATCATCCTTACTAGTTCTCGATACTGTGGATATCCAGTGTATATATTCTGGAGATTATCTGTAAATCTATCCTGGGCTTTACTGATTTCACTGCAACAGTAGGAAATAGACAACTATAATCATTCAGGATATAGGAGAATTGCAGATGGCTAATCTCAACTCAGTGTCAGTTTGAAGAAATTTCATCACATCTCAATTGTCTGAAGCCCTAGTATATTGATCACCATGATGATTGATCCACTAGTTGAAGTACTCTTACCGTGGTTTGACGTTGTAATTTTTATTCCATATGAGCTGCCTTGTAGCCATAAACCTTATCCATACTAAGATCCCAGCAACACCCAATACGCCAGCATTCTTGGCTTGATCTATCAAGTCTGCAGCAATATTAAAACTAGCAAAAGAAATGGAGAGTAAGGCCAACAGCTTTCCCAACAACGAACAATCTGGAAGCACATTTTATGCTAGCCCATCAAATCAATAAATTTATTTTCTTCTCCAATACGATTAATCAATCAACTAAACTGAAATTTCATGCAACATCATGAATAAATAAAGACAGACAACTTTGTATTTCCATAAATTTGGATCATATGCACAGATTTTTTTCAAGAAACCATATCCAACATGCGCAACATAAAATTTAAATGTTAACATCTAACATGAAAAATAAGATGGGCCTTAATTTCTTAAGGAATGTCTCCTTCGGGACACTTTCTGATTTCCTTCACTTCTACATAAAAACTACCCTCATAAAATTCCTCAAACCATAACAGATCACATGATTGTTTGATACCAAATACACCACTGGGAACGATACTAAATCTACATGTGTACTTGTATGCTTAAAATTGACTTTACAGTTTGCAATTACTACCTAGAACATATGGATGGCTCAAATGAAGTTCATTATGCAAAATAGACTAGAAGAAAAAAGGTACTCAATTGAAAAGGTCAAAATATGATCCAAATGCAGATAACAGACCGGTGCATGAAAGACTTCTGAGCTTCTCCCTCCACTTCCACAATTCTATCCAACAAGGACTTGGCTGTACCTCTTCCATCACCAGCATCCTTTTAATTAAAAACAATCTAAGCTATTTATCCAAAAAACAGATGGTGAAAAAGGCAAAAAAAAAAAAAAAAGTGGATGTTGTCAGAGTATCATCAAAAAGAGACCTTCTGAGCCTGCTTCAATCCACTGTCAAACCCTACATAAAAGTCAGATCCCTTATCCCTAATCCATTTTCCGTTTGACACAAGGACAAAAGGCATCCCGGCAAATCTATCATCTTCAAGCTCTATTTCAGTGCACTGGATCTGAAAATGGATGAGGGGGAAAGTAACATTACATTCACGATTGAACTTGATGTAAACTTTTTAAGTGGAACGCTCAAATTTTGCTTTGAAACATTCTTCACATGTATATTATCAAACTATAGTGAAATAGTGGATTCTCTATTCTATAAAAGACAGGATGCAACCAAATTTTACATTGCACACCTGGCAAGGAAGTTCTCGATAAGACTCATTTGCTAATTGTGTTTCAGCAGCCTCACTAAAAGTAACTGAACCAGGTGGCAACGCGCTTAGTGGTGGTGCCTGAAAAATACTCATAAATTGATATAACCAATCAACAAAATACAAGCTACAACATAGTTTTGGCTGCATCAAATATATATCATCTTGACAAATATTTCCAAGATAACAGTTCTTAAAATCTTACCGACCAATCTCTAGACCTTTTAGACAAACCCCAATGAAAAATAATTGGATCTTTGTAATCAGTTGCCACATGGATTTTCAGCTTACCAGCAGCCTTGGTTACAAGTACCTGAGAATGTTTAGGGAGCACAAAAGTTTAAAGAGAAGTACAGCACAGAGGTAAGAGTAACCTTAACTTTGAAATAACTCATAAATGCATTATTATCCCACCAGAAGCTCCTTGTCTTCAAGCTTGAAGATTTGCTTTTTAAGAACATCACCACCATCTATCTTTTCTTTTTCAATAGCAAAAATCTCAACTGGTTTCAAGACCTTTGATTCCACAGAAGATTCTTCCATGAAAGATTTAGTAGCATCATATTTGGTAATAAGCTGCCCTAAGTCTCTTTCTTTGGTAATAAGCTGTGCCAAGTCTCTTTCTTTCCGTTTTACTCTTTCAACGGTAAAATATCTTTTAGTCTGCAACTGTTTTGAGACCTTAGTCTGTATCTCTCCTTTTGTTATCTTATTTCTTATCTCATCAAGAGAAGCACCTCTCTCCAGCTCAGTCACCAAATCTGCTCTCGCTTCCTCAAATTCTTTCTGCATAGAAAAATGTCATGGAAATAAGAATCATTCATAAGTAGTGACTACATTAACAGTATTCATTTCAAATACACCGCACAACTAATTGGTCAATTCACAGCAGGAAAATGGTTATGGAAGATTTTCATAAACAAACCAGTTAAGAAAAAGTGCAATATTTACCAATTGTTCCTCTGGAGAATAATTGGGTTTCCCTGCTTTTTCCCATCTAATATAAGCTTGTATTTGTACAAGGTCATTAGGTATCTTCTCTTTTGTTTCAAAGACGGATGGCTCCTTACTTTCAAGCTTATCATTTTTCTTAGTTAACTTAGCTCGGAGGTCCTCGATGGAAGTACCCTTGGCAACTTCCTCCAACAGCTCCATACGTGCAGCTTCATATTCCTCCTACAAATTCAAGAAAAGAAAAAAAATAGTCTCAGCATGATCACAACAGGAAAAAGATGTACGATATCAAAGAGGAGTCAGTACTAGTTGATTGAGCAGCTAGCCCATGATGAAAAAGAATACTTACCTTCTCTTGTTCAGGGGTATACATTTGTTTACCCTTTTTTTCCCACCTCAAATATGCTTGGATTTGCACAAGATCTTCAGGAAGGGAGACGCTTGGTATAATCACCTTTTCTTTCATGGGTAACTCAATATGAAAGTTCCGACCATTATTTTTAAACCTGAAAATAGAAAAAAAAAACCGATACAGAGATATAATATTCAAGCAACTAGCTCGTATTAAGTAGTGCAAAGTAAAATGATACTAAAATTAACTAACCATATATTTTGTGCTTCATCAACTATGAGAAACTCTATAGCTTGTATTGCAGGATCCTCAATCTCTATTCTGACATAAGAATCGGAACCAGACTAGAGAAACACGGCAGACAACCAGCCAAAAGATCATTCAGTTGCATTACTTGAAGATTTTCCATCAGATGTCAACCCAACAATTTGTGGGCTTGAGATGCTTACCTTCACAAAAGGAGTTCTAAGTGCTCTATTCTTATAATTTTTTGTTCCATCGGGGTGACGAGATGGAAGCACCCACTTTCTGGAAAATATTGAAAATGATACAGTAAGAGGAATAGAATTTCCAACCAGCTATATTATGAGCAAAGAAAACATGTATACACCAGTATTTTAGCACGTGGACTTACTCCTTTCTAGCTTGTATCACACCCCAATGTAGAAACAAAGGACCGGTGCTGTTAGTAATCTGGATATTTACAGACATGAAGGATCCAGCAGAGTGATTGCTGATAAAAACCTGCTCAGGGACATAAAGAATTAAATATGTTCAAGTCTTATGTCATCCTATATGCTAGTTGACACTAGGCATCAGACATAGGTACTGAAGTTGGATTAAACTAATCAAGCCTCGTTTTATGTCAATGGTCAACAATAAGTTACCTGCAAATCACTATTTCCATCAAGCTTGAATTTTCCAGCAAGTTTCTGCAAGAAAGAAGCTGTTAAACTAAGGAGCAGAAATCAGAAAATAAAGAATTATTCAGATATCTACATCTCTTAGTCCATGGCTTATGTAAAGATTATATTCAGTGGAAAACAAGTAAAAAAGATAAGTTTCTGTTTATCCAACACTCTTGAGAGCTTCCATTACGCAACAAGATCCATTTTGTAAACAACACCATCACCTCAGCACGTAACTCTTGTACCTCCCACCAGGAAAAGTAAATGACCATTTGAATGGAATTTTACCATAGAAAAAACAGAAGCATTAAAGAAAAGCACTTGGTGGCAAAACCAGAAGAGTGCAGGAAATATAAAATCATGATTTGCAGCCGAAGTGAACTTCCCCAGTCCATGTCACAAAACTGTTCCAGGGCATACTTGATGACAAGCTGTTCCCAGACAATGAAGTACAGGACCATCTGTACTGTTATTGCGTTTGGCAAACATGCACACTCCAAGCAAGTATTATCATTCCATCCCATAAGATTACATAAATACATTCTTGTCATAATTTAAAAATCAAGCGCTCAATTTTTTTGAAGAGGAAATCTGTAACACCAAATATTCAATGCTGCCATACAATCAGATACAGGAAGGGCTCTTAATTGGTTTGCAGGTTTGTTAGCACCAACATTAGACAGAGGACTCCGTTCTTAAAGCTTTAGTACTATGATTATCCTATCCAGCTATAAAAATCTAATGACTATTAAAGAGATGCATAAAAGAAAATGCAATCATTAGCTAACCTCAGATGCTGGATCCGTAGCCAACACAGCGCGAGGAGAAATTGCAACAGAGTGACGCATTCCAAAGGCTACTTTTGATTTTCGCAATTTTAACCTGCTGCCATAAAAGTTCGTCAACAATCCAGACCTGTGTATCCGCGAGGCTGGTTGATTTATAGTCGCAGATTGGAACAAAGAGTTTGCAGGAATTCCAAATGAATTGAGTTTGCTTTGATGCTCAAAAACCCCATGTCGAATCAAATTCTGGTGGAATAAATTATGGCCTATGCTATTACTCATATTCCTCTATACAGTTAGCTGTCAAGAAATCCTGGAATAAGAGCACAAATCTTGATTAAAAAAGATCTAAAACTTGAAACAGAATCAGGAGAAAAAAGAATGATTAAGTATAGCTAACGAATGTATGGGAATCGTATCAAGATTCAAAAGTCACGAAACAAGTAAAGACAGGTATATGCGGCCTAAATACAAAGCCTATTTGATCCTCGGCTAAGCTTCCAAAATCTGAAGAAATGGAGCTGCAATTTTCAATCAAACAGCTATGTCCAGCTCTATCTTATATGAATCACTGTAGAACTAACCTCCACAAAACTGCATTAACATGTACTAAGCAGCCTCAAAAAAAGAAAATATTTAAAAATTCAAATTGTTATAGTCGTAATTTAATCTTCCTCAGAAGAAAAAACAGTTGAAAACAGTTAAAATCCAAAAAGAAAAAAAGACGGCAACAAGTAAGTATTCGGATCAGCTACCACTCCCATGCAGATTCAGAACAAGTACGAGCACCCCAAAACAGAAATTGCAAGTAAAGCTCACAAATATAGGCAAATCATGTCAAGAAGAATCGGATTTAACTGATGAGCGTACCTTCCTATATTGAATTTAACGAGAATATAAGATCCGATTCAGAAGTAGAAGAACAACAAGCTAGCGAGAGAAAGAAAAGAGAGTGTTCGGCTAATTTAGAAAGTTCGGGCGGGTCAGTGAGTGAATAGAAATCGAGAGCGGCAAAGTAGGCAACGTAAGTGATTCGGCGCTTAATGATGTCCGCAGGACGCGTGTGGACCCCTGATACGGCCACGTCGCTCAAATGTCAGAGATCGAAGAGATTGTCACGTGCGATATGTTGGGGTTCAAGCGTTGGGTCCGTGAGCATCGGAGATTCTGATATTTTTAATACTTTGGCTCTTCGTTGCCCCGCGCTTGTCCGGTAAATTACTGTATGGGCACTGTACTCCTGAGATTTTATAGCGTATAATGTGTGTATATATATATATGTCTAAAAATATTTATTTGATTTGCTTCAAAAAAATATTTATTTGATAGTTAGAAAAAGATCTTTTGTTCTTTAATGAAATAACGAAATTGGTTCAATTATTATTACAAGATATCCTTTTAAAGGACACGCATTTATAGACAAATCAAGCTAGTTGGTATTGAAAATAACTCATTTGCAATTATAATAAATTGTTAAATTTTAAATATATGATTTACCAGTTATGGTGTAGTACAAACTTTTGGTTAAAAAAGCTTGAATAGTGATTAGCATAATATTTTAATAATATAGGACAAGTGCCCATTCTGATGCATGTCTCAAGTTGAGCCAGTTGATGGATCCAAGAACGGTACATATGGATCCTTTACCTGTTTTTTAAGCTTTCTATCACATATTGCTTTTAAATATCTGCAAGCGGAAACTATAGTGAAAATAAGGATGGTGACTCCTAAATATCTTTTCTTTTCTCGTTGTGGACCAGTTATTATTATTATTATTATTGTTAAACGAACGGTGTGGTTTGAAATCTGGAACTTTTGCAGAGGGCTACGGGACAAACGGAGAAGCCGACGATCTACGCAAAAGAGTGCCGTTCTCGACGTTGACAATAATCGAACGAGAGGGAGTGAACCCTTTACCTTACCCATCCACGCTAGCCTGTTAGTGTACATGCTTTTACTCGCGCATTACACGTGATGTATACGGATAGCTATCTCTAGATTTTTTGCTTTCGGCTGATTCGATGAACGTGTCGTGGATCAACTAACGTAGAGACAGAAGAAAAATGGGCCCCGATGGAAAAGAGAATTGTGACACGGCTGTGGAGACGGCGTTGCAATAATTTTTTTCTTTTTTTAATCAAAGAATTTGTAAGTATCAAGTTAAAAAAAGATAAAGTAGTCGGTGTATGAGCGTCGCTTTGCGAATATTTAAAAGATAATCATCAATCAATGCATTTTTTTGTTGTATTTTTTTATAAAATAATCATTTTTATAATTTAAATTTATGACTTTTTGATAACAAATGAACAACTTTTATCCATTACTCTTACTTTTATTATTTTTAAATATATATTGAATAAAATTTTAATAAGTAATTATTAGAGTGCCTTAATCTAATACAACATTTTTAAAAAAGTTTTGTGAGATAACAAATATTTTAATACAAGACTTCTCACGAACTAGTGATATTCTTAAAAGCAATCATCAATAACTACAATATCAAGATCCACATTTATTTAGAGCATTAACTACATAATAAATAAACATACCTCTAATGTTTGACATGAAATCTTGATGCATCTCTTCATTTTAGATACCACAACTTATCAATATGAACAAATCTTGTGCACGAGAGAAAATTTATGGGAGAAGACCCACTTTTACTACACACCCACGACAACAACACAAAAAACTCACCATATGTTATAGTTTTAACATGTTCTTTCTTAAGGGGTAGAAGGAGACTAATTGTATCATTTCAAAGATGTAATGAATTATAGTTTAATGAGTCAAAATATTGTTATTAGGGTACTACCATGTGTCTCAAATGGAATTAGTAATTTATTAACCATCCCATTATGGTTATAAACATACATTAGGCAATTTGATTAATGGTTGGGAATATGGAATTAATATTATGAGTATATTAGTCCATATATTTCTAACATTCTCCCACTTGGACAATATAATCAAATCACCATACCAATCTTCATCATTCAAAGGTAGTCAAATAAATCATATGCAATATCATATCGACGTGATATATTTACTACATATGATTCCCGGAGATGTTCAAATACAATAATAACCATTAAAACAACATACATGTAGTACAACAACTGAGATTAGGCATTTGTCTCCTTTTGTACCTGTCATTTCGTCAAACTACATATATATGTCAATATCAACAAGAAGTGACTGTAAATATCATTATGTATGTTTCGTATATACAAGTCATAAGCAATTCGCACAAAGTACTAACATGTTCAATAGAAAATAGCAAACTCTCACTAATTTTATCAAGCTAGGCTCCTAACAATCCCATACAGGAGACATGTTCTACAAACACACATATAGGTAAGCTTTTTATAAGTAAATATGCTAACATGCTAGCTATAGGCCTATACTCAACCATAATGAGGGATTTAACGATTTTTTCTTTAACAAAATAGTACTTTATATCAATATTCTTTGGGCGAGAAGTATTTCTAGTATTTTTAAAGAAAGCTACAGCTACAAAGTTATCATAATATAATTTCAGTGGACTCGAAATGGAGTCTACTATACCCAATGTTGAAATAAAATTCCACAGCCATATTGCTTGACAAACTGCTCATAACACGCCATATACTTTGCCTTCATTATAAAGAACGTTGTGAGTGTCTGCTGTAAGTCCTAATCCAAGTTAGCTACACACGAGAGTAAGATTTTGATTATATTCATCTTAGCAACTGGAGCAAAGGTTTCTTAATAGTCCACTCCATATGTTTGAGTAAAGCCTTTATCCACTAATCTCGCCTTGTACCTCTT
>JANITW010000003.1:20550717-20563428 GCA_027564335.1 Erythroxylum williamsii
AATCATTTGTTCCACACCAATTATCTTATGCAGTTCATGAACGAGAGCTTGTGGCATTTCTCGAAAAGAATGTATCAGTTTATGAAAAGAGAATGATGCGGATGGATGTATATTTACTTTAACTGAAGTAAACCCATTTCAATCTAAACATGCTAGGATATTTAACAATAACATGTGGATTAGGAAACCTGAACAGTCCTGCTAGAGTATCTGGCATGCCTCTGGGCTAATTCATAAGCTCCTGAGACATGATTGTAGGATCATCTTTACTGTGAATATTAGGAAAGATGTTATACCTGTTAAGAACAGTCTGTAAACAAAAATTGTATGAACGCTACATGAATGCTCAAAAGACTTTTTATAGTTATTAGCTGAAAACTAAGGGAAAATAGCCTTTTGACAAATTGACCAAAGAGCAAATCTTACTACCTTGATATGATTCCAGTGATAACCTTTAACAACAGGGTATCTAAAGAAATTGCACTTTTGCGATTGATTGCTTCTCCTGTCAATGGCCTATGGATGGGAGTGTTTAGTAGGGGGCCTAGGGGCTGAACTTCATCTCCAAATAATTCTATCTGGAAAACAAAAGGAAAGTTAAAAAGGGCAAAATGTTTTTGACGTTTGTGTATGGTCCTGTAATAAGTTTAATTTTGGGTCCCTTCTTTTTATCCCTAAAATATTATATAGGTTATAATATTTGCATAAAATTGTTTTTATTTTACAAGATTTAAAATAATTATACTTTAATTGTTGCTAGCAAAGTTTCTTTGACTGAGCTTTAGATTAGGCTTAAATTTTATTTAATATTTTAAATTTTGGGTCAAATTCAAATTTTTCGGCCGAATCTGACCCAAAAATTTAAGAGAATATAACATCATTTTTGTTTTTAAAAATAAAAATATATTTAATCAAACACAAAATTTAAGGCTAAGTTTAGACTTGAGTGGGTCCGAGCCTGGCTTAAAGTAGCAACAATTTTGATTGTTGCATGTATAAAATTTTAAAGCAACTATATTTTTATTTTGTTGCCTTTTAAAATATATGACAACAAATTACTATTATTATTTCCTTTTAATATTATTAAAGACAATATTTTAAAAACTATTGTATTATATTAGTTTTAAGCAATTATATATATATATATTAATTTAAACTAATTAAGTATTTAAATTAATATTTATACAATTCAAACTTATGAAAACCATTGAAGGATCACGAATTAAAAAAATAAAAGAAAATTTTACATTTAAATTGGTTCATAAGATAGATTATTTTCGAAACCCAAGTGATAGAGTAAGTTCCTGTTAGAAATTAGATGGACCTAATCCACGTTATGGACGTCCCCAGTTTATGTATTTGATATGGGAAATTTTCCATACTTGTTTAGAACTAGTTGGAAGTTTTTATGGCCAAAAAGCTCATATGTATGTTAAACCCTAGATTCCATCTAACCAATGCCACAAGAATCTCGATTAATCTTCCCTAGAGATTAAGAACTCGGTTAAAATTTAGGTTTTACTTGTATATATTTTTTTTATAATTTTGAGTTTTTGTTTTCTTAAGTAAAAATATAAACATATTTAGTTATTAATGTCTAATAATTATATAATAAATAATAATTAAAAATAATTATTTTATAAATAAGTTTTATTTGAATTTCTTATATCATATTTATTCATGAAGTTTCAGTAAAATTATTTTTTAAATATTTATTTATAAATTTATATTTGTTTTACTTTAATTTATATTTTATTATTAAAACAAAATTTAATATTTTAAAGAAACTCTAAATTTAAATTATATTTATTAATAATTTTATATTTTTAAATGTAGTATCTAAATCAATTATATAATTGAATTAAGATATGAAAGTAAATTATTTATAATCCTTATTAACAATTTAATATATAATATTGAATTAAGTTATCCATAACTCTTATTAATAATCAATACTAAATAATTAAATAATATAGATTTGGTTTACAGTAAATGATTCTATATATATATATAAAAAAAACATAACTTACTTTTTAATTGTTTTCATATATAAAAACTGAACGAAACCAAAATAAAAAACTCAAACAACTATGTTAGTTTTTTAAAAATAAAAACATAATATAATATGATAAATCATGCAAACTTCAACACACTACTTAGTAATTATTTTGATGATATTTATAATTATCATACTGAATATTACATTATTATATTTAATATTGCACAAATTATCCTTATACACCAATAAATAATTTATATTATATAAGACTAACAACCATTGTCGGTTCACATCCACCTAGTCAAGTTTAGCAACCAGCAAACCCGTTGCAGCTGTTTGTTCCATACGGCTGTCATCCTTTTCCAAAGGAGAAGGAAGATCGAACTCAGCAAAAGTGTCTTCGCAAGTCGAATAAGAAGCTATACAGGCCGATAACATTATGGCACATTTTTCCTTGTCATTACCCTTATAAGCAATCAAGGCCTTGTTCAAGCTATCAAGAGCAAGGTCGTAGTTATCGATGCAAACGTCGAGTTTCTGGTCTTTGCCCAGCCTGGAAGCTAGAGACTTTGCATGGGTTGTCTGCCTAATCAAATTGTTAATAATGGCCTCTGTGGCAACTGCTGGATTGTTAATACCCTTTAAAAGAGACTTGCATAATGGTTTGTAGTCGGCGCCGGCGCATAGGTCGGTGGCGACCACGACTTGTCCAGCCAAGAGGACTGCGGCTGTTGCAAGAAAGACCAATAAGAAGGACCTCATGTTTGCGATATTGTCTTTTTCTTTTAATTGTCTTTTGCCTTCTTGAGTTGCCTTCTCAGGATCTCTCTTAACAGTCGGCGGGCATTTCCTTCTAAAACATCTGGTTTCCTTTGTACTTTATACTGCTTCTGGTTACATTCTTGTTATGTTCTGCAAGCTTCGATTCTTGTTTCTTCCGAAACCTGTGGCTATCTCGTTACTACTATTGGTGAGTTGGAGGACTTTATTTTTGAGCGGTCTACCTTGATTGCAGCAAAACTATATTCACCTTTTTTCCTTTTGGTTAAATATATCACATCCTCTATTAATTAATAATTACTAATTTCTTTCATATAATTTCTTCTTCAAGGTTTTTATGTCACTCAAACTACCTCTTTTTCTTTATTATCTATATCTCATTTTTTATTAGAGAGCTATCAAATGAACATTTGATTGTATATATTATATATTATGTAAAGTTTTATCAAATCTTTAAGAGAACATATATAAAAATAAGAGCAGTGGCAATGTCTCAATAGTTCGTACAGGATTAGAGAAAGCAGTGGCAATGTCTCAATAGTTCGTACAGGATTAGAGAAATCAGTTATTTTAGAATAGTCATCAATTCCAAAAACAATATTATTCAATCAGGTATGCATATGTTTGAATTTGGGTTCCTTATACCGTCTAACTTAGCAATTTAAGTTCTACACTATTTGTTTCTTAGGTGAAATACATATTATATGTGGTTCATCTAATTCTGTGATTCATACTGTATCTAGAGAATTATTCACTGTATCTTCTACTAGTTTAGTTAAAGTCAAGAAGTTGTTGATACAAGTTTAGTTAAAATCAAGAAGTTGTTAGAATAAGGTGTCAATAAACCAATATCTTAGAGAAGATCTTTGACTATTTCAATTAATGCATTTGAACGTACAAAGAGCTTTTTTTAGAATCCAAACATAAGTTAATCTTTTACCGTTTCTATCGAGTCTTATGTCATTTGGATTCTAGAAAAATAATCATTTATTTTCCTTTTCGATAAAATAGGCATGAAATTTTATTTATTATTTTGTCTGTAAAAATTATTAAACTTTTAATTAAAATCTTGTATTACTTACCGTGTATGTCATTATATTATATTACTTACCATATTTCAATATTATTGTCTTTTTTTGTAATGACCATATATGATCATCATATTACAAACTTTATTTTAAAACTAATTGCAAATTTTGTGACACTATAAAAAAATGTCAAGTCATACAATTTAAAAGCTAAAATTAAAAAGTATAAATCTATGTAATATTAATTAATTTTGAGTTTATCGTTTTATAAATTATTGAAATAATTTGACAGTTTTGATAGCTAAATTTATTTTTACACTTAAAATCATAGTCAATTGTTTGAACTTTTGGTGACAATTTGATAAATTCGTCGCCAAAAACATCAAATTGTCGCCAAAAGTCTAGCTTTTTACATTTTCAAAATTTTGGATCTAGGTTAAAGATATCATGTATGAACTAGCCCATAATTGCTTGATGAGTATGAGGTTGTTGTTGTTCACCAACCGATCGTGAAGACCCTTCAACAGAATCTTTAAGCTTGTCTCCTGACATGGTGATTAAGGTGTTTGCAGGAAGAAAATACTTGGATATTTTTGGCAAAAATTTAAAAAGGTGGAGACTATCTAGCTAGCTAGTTGGAGAAATAAGAAAGAGAGGTGGAAGAATGGTGAAGTACTGCAGAGGTGATAAAGTTTAAAATCACATATATGGTGGGTCTACATAGGAGTCATGTCCTTATGTTTTGGGTTGGGTGGTGAGCTCCATTCATAGCTTTGCAAGTTCCTAGATGTTATGTACTAAACTAATAATGGATACAACTGCATAAACTTGCAAGACCAAAATGATAATAACCACTACCTTAACTTTCTTCAAAACCATCAATCTCTTCCAACTAATTCTTTGACAGGAAGGTGTTAATGACACACATTAATTAACTCTTCTCTTTTTAATGGTGTTTGTTCTTTTTACTTCTTTTCAGCATGCATTTTCCAAGAAATTTTATGGGTCTCTAACCAAATCTTACTATACCATTCTGAGACTAGGATTCATCATGGTATGTTATTGCAACTCTCTGTTCCTCTTTACTGTAGGACTTCCTTATCTTATTCAACATGCACTAATAACATTCACTTGATAGACTCATTTTGGTGAAATCCTAAAATTGACTTCCACGTGTACATAAGGCTGTAGGAATAATAGAAAAAGTGTTGTCATGATTCTATGTCTATGGCTATGCAAGTTAGAGTGCATATTTCTACATCGCATCTATTTCTTTCATTGTAAGTCATTCGGTGTCAAGAACTCTTATACATTGTTTTTTTTTCATTTGCTGAATTGTTTCTATAATAAAAATGTGTTTAAAGTTTATTTGTAACAATTAACTGTCTCTATTGCTTGTAGTTCACATAAATAAGAGGCTTGTTTCTATATATTTATCAACAATGATATTTGTTAAAGCACTTTCATTGCGTGATAATTCTCAATCATTAAAACCTTGCTGAATGAGAAGGTTCCCTTTTCCTTGTTTTTATTGGTTGTTTTGGTCAGATTTTGATCAGTGGTAGAACAAAATCATAGGTTTCATTTTATTTAGTTATGACTGCATAATGCAAAAAATGAGAGAGTTGATATAAGTGGACACTTCTAGTTTTTATCAGGATTAGTTAAAACTAAAGTTGAATCGTCTATTTTCTATATTATCTTCAGCACGCTAACAATTTTACTTGTGTTCTTATATTGCACAACTCTCCTTTCTTGTTGTTATAATTTTAAATGCTACTTCTTTTTATACAACTCTTCTGCATGATTTTGTTTTTCTAAACTTTTTGTCTACATTTGCAACCAAAATATTAGTTTCATTTAATTCTTCAATGCAACTATATATGGGATTCTCATAGTTAAACATAAAAGTTTTTTCAATTAGTTAGTAATTACTTGTACCACAATTCATGGATCTTCAAAAATAGATTATTTGATATTTTTAAATTCATGTTTTTGTTATGATCTTAGGAATAGATCGCATGTCTATACTAACTGTTTATCTCTATTGTTATGATCATGTTCTATAAAATTTACAAATTGTCTTTTTTATGCAAATATATGAACAAAAATACTTAGCAGTTATATGCTCTAAACTGCTGGTGGAGATCAGATCTCTAGAGACTCTAATAACTTATCTTTCTTATATGATGGCTGAGCTATGGCTCTCATCAACATGGACAAACCTACCTATTCGTCCTAGTTACGTTATAATTTTTTTTATGATCTCATCATTTATAATTTGTAAACTGGTCTCTGTACATATTATTTTGTCTATAAGAATTGTTAAGGGTGTAATTAAAATCTTATATGTTAAAATATTCTTTTTATTGATATAATTTAATAATATTTTACTTTCCATATACAATGTTTCAAATTATCAATTATTTTTGCATAATAAATTAACAATAAAAATCTAAATATTATATACAACAATATAGATTAAAAATGTCACAAGTTATTATAATTAACTTGGTATAACATTTTGTTAAAATGTATATTAAAAATTTGACTATATTTTATAAAATGTACCTAAAATCATTTGGTTACATTTTTAAAAACATAGGCATGGATGGAGCCACAATGGGGGCAAGTGGCCCATTGCCTCCAAAAAATTTTACATAAAAACTTTTATTTTAAGTTTTTGGTCCTATAAAAAAATAAAATTTTGCTTCCATTAAAAGTTTTGCCCCTACTAAAAATGAAATTTTATTCATATTAAAATTTTTTCTTCACTCCTTCTCAGAACGTAGATAAAACTTTTTGTATACTTTTTCAAAAACATAACTAAAAACTTTTAACTACGTTTTTTAAAATGTAGCAAATAATTTTTAGTTATGAAAACTAAAAGTAGCCAAAATGTATTGGCAAAGATTTCTCAAAACATTGCTAATAGGTTTTTGTTATGAAAATAAAGCATAGGAAAAAATTATTAGTAACGATTAGCGAAAAGCGTTGCTTATAATTTTTAGCTACGAAAATTCAGCGACTTTTTTGTGACGAATATAAATTGTTGGTAATAGTCATCAGCTACAATTTTTGGACTTTTAGTGACAGACTTTTTTTGTAACCAAATGTGATTTTTGTTGTGGTTGTAACTACATTAATATTAATCAATAAAAATTATATTTATACTTAAAAAACGTAAATCATCTGCTAGCTATAATGATTGTGATATGGAGAAAGTGTGCAGAGGACTGGCCTCTTCATAAGACAATGGTCCTATAGCCATAGTTGCCATTGCTAGCTTCAGCATACAATTTTCAAATTGTATGTCAATAATCGCAGCCCACCCACAACTTCTTCAGCTTTAGGTTTTTTTATCTTTATAGCTATAGTTTATATAAACCACTATAGTGACACCTTTAGTTCTTCCTTCTTAAAAAGTAAAACAATTGTATAGATATGGTCGCGCGCATGCTTAGGAGGGGATTGATTAAAAGAGTGTTGGGACGGTGCATGCAGGGTGAATTCAGCGAACCACAACCACCACCCTCCCACTACCATCTTCCTTTTACATGCAAACTCAAAAACATGGTGTTTAGCACACCCAAAATTTATGTTTTTGTTCAAGGAATGCCATATGCGTCCAAGGAAGACTTAATTAAGCGTTTATATATCTACCTTTTATTTATTTAAATTTATTATACATATGCAATTTATAAGATTTAATATAATAAAATCGGTGTCTTTGTGAAAAAAATCTCAACTGAATGACATTAAAGCTTAATACTATAGTTCATAAATAAATAGTAGTCTCATAAAATAAATAATGACACAATTTAATATCAAACTAATCGTAATATATTACGTCGGTGGAATTTCGAGGATTTTTTCGGTGGAATTTTATGGATTGGTAGACTTATGAGTTAATGTATTCTTACTAATGACTACAAAGTATAATCGGGGATTCGATCTTAAAAGTTTAGAACTATCTAATGTTTTGGTTCAATTTTCAACTAATTCAATTTACTTGAATTACTCTTATTATTAAAAACTAATTAATCTATTAATGAATCAATTAATTTTTATTAATTAATAAATTCTTATAAAGTAAAATAAATCAATTGATTGTATTTAACAATTTATTTTTTAATTAAACTTTAAATTTTTACGATAGATAAAAATAATCTTTTTTAATCATATTTTAAAATTTTAAATTTTTTTTAATTTTTAGTCAATTTTATAATTGTATATTACTGATTAAATCTTTTAAACATCAAATATTTTATTTCTTCGTTTAACTTCTCGTATCATTTTAAAACATTAATTTCAACAACACGCCACCTGCACTTGTTGTTTGTTTCCTTCTCTCCATTGAGAATTTTCACTTGACACAAATCTCAATCTTCATCTTTTAAAGCTTCTCATGTTTGTTGTATATATGTCCATCCTCCTGTTTGTAGAAGTATTAGTATCTGCAACATTTCGTATGAAGAAGAGAGCTTTCCTCTGTCAGCGAGCGGGAGTTTGAAGGCATTGAGTTGGATCTGTTGATTGTGTTAATCGCTACTTTTGTCTCTATGCATTGGTTGACCTTAAGAACAAACTTTCTGAATTTGGACAACCTTTCGTCTCTTTTACTTCTGCTACAGAATGGCAGTTTGTACCTCCCACAACCCTGCTTTCTGACTCATCACCACTCTTGTGCCAACTTTCTGCTTTCTCTCCTACTCGCAGACATGGTTGTGACCTAGATGGTTCCTTCCTTAATTTAGTTGGTTTAATTAGCAGCCACTATATATAGAATCACACGTTCACAATCCTTGTAGTTCTGAGGTATTATTCTTCTGGGACATTGAAGTCAATGACCTAACTTATTACGTATTGTCCCAGAAACGTTATCTGAAGAGCAAGTGGGAAAAAAAGTGTGAACCATGATAATCCTAATTTATAAACTTAAAATTGTAAAAATAGGTTAATTAATTAAGTTTTTTACAGTCATGTACTAAACAAATAAAATTTGAAATAATTTTTATTCAAAAGGATTTAAAGAATTAAGACTTTTTAACTTTAAATTTTAGTATGTAAATATAATATAATTAATTTTAAATAAAATATAGTCAATTATTAACAAGAGTTTAGTTTAATTATAAGAAGATAAAAATACAATCACATCATAATCTATGTGTATATATGATTTTAAGAAAAAATATTTTCAACTCAAATAAGAAATTTCAAGTTAATTCCTAATTAGGGGGATTTAGATCATTATTAATTTCAGCTAGTCTTTTTTATACTAGTCCATAACTCCACATCCATTACCAAATTCATAGCCACAAGGTGCTGTTCAGATACATCGCATGTTTCTCAAGATCGTTGTATAGTTCAACCTACACAAGATTACGTTAAGGTCTATAAGCCATATTATTTCAGTAACAGCGCTATTAGTTACAACCCCTTCCCATTAGAAAAATTATGCAGAAGGGAACCAATAACATTAACTGATCATAGCTAACTAGGGCAAGCACAAATGCTCGTGTGATCTTGCTATTCTCTTAACCATACCACTACTTCTCCTTAAACAATAATCTACGCTTGAAGGTAGTAGGGGACTCTGTGATTTCCCATAAGAGTTCCAGCACAAGGCCTGCTGTGAACCAACGTACCCCTTAGAGGGCTTCAGCTGAATATCATTAAGGTCCACATCAATGCATGGGACGTCGTTGCTACAAGCTAAATGAATGGGTTGCACCAAATAGGTCCCCGTGATTTGATCGTAGTTTACTCCAGATATTGCCACAGCTTCTGTTTGGTTCTTGCAGGTACCCTTGTCACAGTAGAACTGATCGATTATAATTGGATACTTGACGTCTGATACCTGAATGTTGGAGAAGGACACGTTCTTAACTGATCCGATACCTCCCTGTAAAATGTAATTTCGAACGAGTAAGTGGTTGGAAGCAATTAATAACTGATAATTTATCGAGTAATTACCTGCCATGTCTTTATTCGAACCCCAGCTAGGGTACGTTGAAGTGAGATGTTGTCGACCATGATGTTAGAGACACATGCAACGCTTTTATCGTTCCCAAGACTTCCTACACTGCTTCCACAACAAAGTTTTAATAAAAACTAATTGGTGAAACGCCGAAACTTACATATCAGTGAACTAACTTCTTTATACAAAGTGTATAGGTGGGGATTTACCTTATACCATGTCCAGGGCCGCAGTTGATATGGTGAATATGGACGTCAGAGCAACCAGTTTGTATGGATACACAGTCATCTCCTGTTAAAAGCGGTGATCCGAGAATCCAAAAATTAAATTAAAATTAAACAATAAAATAGTAATTTCTCAAATGCTTTAAACTAGAGCCACTCATGCTCGTAAAGTGAAAAGTTGGTCATGTTGGCACTTTTTGTTCGTGCTTGTCTCAAAAGTTAGTTTGTCGACAGTTAAACCGTTTAAAACCAGACAACTTTTCCCAATCCTGTAACCTTTTTCTATGCACATAACTAACGTGCCAAGCACCATCTGGGGCCCTAACTCAACACTCAAAAGCTAAGTATGGCCATCTCTTCGGGTAAATGAACTTCTAGTTGAATTATAAGTTTTTTTTGTTCAGAAGATTGAAGATTCTATTCTCCTCTACGATAGGGTTCTAGCATTTCATCCTGAAAATTCTTACCACATCCAATGTTTGAATGCTGAATTTCCACATCTTTTGCGTTTTGCAGATGAATGCCATCGGTATTTGGGCTGCTCTCTGGTGAAGATATGGTGATATTGTCAATTTGGATCCCTTCAGAACTGTCAAATTTTAGATGGCATTGAGGGCTATTTAGGATGTTGATGTCTCGTACAGTGACATTGAAGCTGGCATAGAATCTTAAAGCCTGTGACAAAGAGGGAGAAACATATATATTAATGTACATTATACAACGTAAAATAGAACAATCACAAGGAAGAAGAACACCAAGGAATTAAATAATTTAGTCTTACTGTTGGTTTCATATCTGTAATGTGTTTGGATCTCTTCTGCAGAAGTGCAAAGTTAGATTTTAGCTGCTTTAGTTGTATAACTTTCAATGCTTGAAGGAAGAAATTGAGCTACCCAAATTGAGAGTTAACCTGAATATAATAGGCTTTAGAGGGATTCCACCATTCAGAGCCCTGACCATCCACAGTTCCAGAACCTTGAATGGTGAAGTTACTTAGCCATTTGAAGTTTAGCCATTGAAACAAACTGGACTTAGGCCATTGACCAACTTCAGCAGGAGCTAAGAGTGTTCCATCTATCTGTGGAAGTCCACTTACTTTACATCAGCTTTTGTGTGTAAAGCAGAGATCATGATAATAGAATACTCAACATTGTCCTTGATTAAGATGGTTTAAGCCTTAAATTTTTATGAAAGGGCCGGCAAAGGAAAGAGTGAACCTCTTCCCCTTCTCCTCCACTTTGATTAATTTACCAATGCTGCTCGAAAATCGAAGGAATTAAGTTTAAAAGGTAATTTAGTGAATAAAGAAGTTAACTAAAAAGAAGAGAAAGCTAACCTGAAGAGTAAGGTGAGGCATGCATGGACCTTGTAGTGTTATGGGCTTGATAAGGAACTTGAACTCTGCAGGGATTTGTAGAGTAGCTCCTGATACTTTGCAGGCAGCCTCCCATGTTGCTAGCAATGCCTGTTCAGTTCATAATTTTGTAACAAGTTCAAGTGATTACTAACATAAAAATGTATGGTCGGTCCCTCACTGAATGTTAATTCTGAGGAAAGTTAGGAAATACGAATGAATCAACCCATTTTTGGTTACTACTTACGTACCTCTGAATCGTCAGAAATTCCACTACCCTTTGCTCCAAAAGACAAAACGTTGAAGATTCTCGTAGTCGGAACAGGGGCTACTGCTGGACTCGGCATAGGTACTGAACCTGGAGTGTTATCCCTGCCCTTAGTACTCTTATCTTTTAGGTGCTTATTATGAGGCCTTCTTTGCTTGTTGTGGTGCATTCTAGCCTCAACTGGAATCATACAAAATGTAACGAACACAGCCATTAATGTAAGAAATAGAAATAGAGTACTAGAAGAGTTCTTATTGGATATAATGCCCATCTTAGCTCCCTCCCTCTTCCTCTCTTTGAAGCTCCACTTGGAGTCTAGACAGTTTTATTATGCTTAAAGCGTGGGAGGTATTTGGTGGTTGTAGACAGCTTATATAGCTACTTGTGCTATAACTATCCTGTATTTTTATATGGCAAAGTTGAAATATTCTATCAGCATTTGAAACCCTGATAGAATACAATTATTCTGCTTTAGCACATTATATAGGTATGAGGAGAACACGCCATGCAGGAAAAATCTCTAAATTACTTGCTACTTTTGTTATAAATAATTATGTACCTCCTCCAGGTTCCAAGAGTGAATGTTGTGCACCACTGACTCATACCAGGTCCAAGTAAAAGTTATTTGAATTTTTTTCTTTCTTTTTACATAGAAAAGAACCTGTAAGCTAATATCTTAGAAGGTGCTTGGTTGATGGATTTAAAAAGGGGTTAATGAGTAAGGAATAAAAAGTAAGTGGTTGGTTGTTGATTATGATTACAGAAGTAATAGTTTGATGCCTCACTTTAGAGGAATCCTCCATACCTCCCATTTAATAGAGAAATGAAACTCATTCCTTAATAGAGACTTATTTTTTAAAAATATTTTTAATGCTAATCATAATTAATTAAAATAATAATATTAATTAAGTAAGTACATTATAATTAATTAAAATATAATTTATTCATTAATTAAAATACAATTCATTGATTAATTACAATATAATAATTAATTTATTAATCAATTAAAATATAATTAATTAAAATAATATAATTAATTAATTACTATAAGTAGTTAAAATATAATTCATTCATTAAT
>JANITW010000003.1:20563528-20579194 GCA_027564335.1 Erythroxylum williamsii
GCGTGGGGATGTGGTGAAGAAGAGGGTTTACTAGTTTTTTTTTTACAAAAATATCCCTCATTTTTAAAAAATTTTTGGTACCGGTAAATGTCTGGTGGGGGTTTGGGGGAAGAAGAGGGTTTAATGAATTTTTTTTGCAAAATACCCCTCAATTTTAAAATTTTTGATACCGACCAGTATTTAGCTGATATTTTGAATACCGACTAGTACCAACTGAAATAGATTGGTACAGGCCAACACACAAGGCCAATACTGAAATATTACTTTTTGTACCATTTATCATACTGACCGGTATGGTACGAAAGACAAAATACTAATTTCTAGTAGATACATTAGTCAATCCAAGAATCAAGTGAATTTTATTGATTAAAGGAGTACTTTTCAAAGAAGTTTCTTTCATTTCTTATTCGGCCTTGAAGTCAACATATTATTTTCAAATAAAAGAATAGATATGAGTTTGTTAGGAGTTACTATTTTACAAATAAGCTTTTTTAGTTAAAGTAATAATTAATGTTTTAAAAATTGATCTGAAAGTTAAATTATCAAGATAAAAATTTAAAAATTTAATTGATTAAAAATTATTTATAAAATATTTGTAATTTAATTAAAAAGAGATTATTAAATGAAAATAAATTAGTTTATTTTAATTTATAAAAATTGATTAGTTTATAAAAAATTACTCAATTAATTAGTAATCTGATTGATTTCTTTTAAAAAAATATATTATGTTAAATCAAACCAAAAATTAACTGGATGAAGATGGAAGTTTCGAGGCCTGAATGTCCAAGCTAAAGTCATGAAATTCTAATCAAATGTCCGGTGAAGGAAAGGAGTAGAAGAAACTAATGACAAAGACTACACGCAACAGCAACGTACGTTAGATATTAGCTAAGCTTTCATCAAGTGCAAGCCAGGCGTGTTTGAGGTTAAAGCCAAAATTGGAAAATGACGGTAATCTTGCATTTCAGATAAGGTCTTCTGGTGCTGAGTGGAGCCTTTAACTTAACACAACGAGACTCCTCTGTAAACCCATTTCATCAAGCTAAATGGCCAATTCCACGAAAGGACACTTACTGAGTTTCCAGAAGATTAGATGGATTTCTTCCACCAGTTGAATCCTACAAATCCTCATCCTGTTTCATAAATCGTAATGTCTCTTCAACTATCTTTTCTTTTATTTTATTTTCATAATATCAGGAATCATATTAACTAGAAGAAAATACTTATCTACGTGGCTTGTTGACCTACACGCCTCCTAATCTTCGAGACATGAACATTTTGCCACTTTTTATATCGAGATGTTAGTTGTCGGTAATTCCAGCTTGGTTCCATGCACCATTAGTCGTTAATATAATGATCTAATATCTACCTATCGGCATAGCACAAATAAAGTAATATTAACCAAAATAAAAAAATAAAAAGTCCAATGTTTCTCACATGCAGCATTGTCAGGTTAGAGAAACAGCAGGGAAAATAAAGGATAACTTACCAGACATAACGGTACTTCTCTTCCAAAACGTTCGCAACCCTGAAGGTTTGTGGCCAAGTCCAAGTCCAACAGTAATGTGTCTATAACGTGTAATACGTAACGGTACCTTAATTATATATTTCACGTCGAACGTAAAAGGGTAAGAAATAAAAAATATGAAAATACCTGATTTCGGTCTTTATAACTTCAAACAAGTTTTTTGGGACATGTATATCTACCGTTGCCTTCAAGAGAATTGATCTTCGAGATGCGAGTAAGGTCTAGCTACATTTTTCTCAAAACATAAGCTCTCTCTCTTAACGGGTCAAAGAATCCTTATGCTTACGGTTGATATAACCAACTATAGAAGACCTTAACCTTTATATATCTAGCTTCTATATCGGACTTCCTCATCATAGACTCGATATAGGTCCGATCCACATTGATTAGGATCTATTTTTTACCTGAAATTTGACCAATTGATTTAGATCATTTATTGGACCACTTTAATATCTTATCCGAATCAAATTATGTAACTTAACCGATAAGTTATTTAAAAACTGAAAAATACAATTAAAATTGTCCAACTTTATGGGAAATTACAAAAATGTCTAACAATCTCTCATTGGACAATACTTAATTACAGTGTTGATTCTAGTTTTAAAACAATTTTAAAACTCGATTAAATCAAGCTACTGTATTAGTCAACTAGGTTTTAAAAACAAAATATTTGATATGAAGATAATGAAAGTCCATCATTCCGTCCTACAAGACTTTCGATACTGAAAAGTATCAAATGCATATATCATGTGCGACACAGATCCAATACAATCATGTGTACCTAATACCTCACTAACATGAATGGAAAAATGGAGTGCGACAAACTAGGATGATACTTTTATGATCTAAATTATATTATCTTCATTTGTAGGTCTCGATTTCTCCGACTTTATGCTAAACCGTATATGGTAAACTGGATTAGAGAAATCTTATTTGCTCTCGCTGAATGCTAAACAACATTAGAGAAAACTTATTTCCTCTCAACAAATATTAAACTGCATTAGAGAAAACTTTTATGTTCTCTAACTGAATATTAAACTGCATTAGAGAACCTTTATGGGATTAAAAAAACTTATATCTCCCTATGTCATCTCAAACTTCATAGATATCCGTATGAAACTGTATACCTCTAAATGACATAGACTCATGGTCAATCTGTATATATTCCCAATGATCTTTAAGTGCTTAAGATCGACACAAATCTTAAGACTTTTATATGTATTATGACAATATAGACAATATAGAATAACATGTATTACTGAGGACAAATGTATCAAATGTATAAATGTACATGAAGTAAACATAAATGATCCCCTAACTAATAGTATCTAAGGACGTCAAAATACCCATACTGTATACTTGTGTCACAGACACTAGTGGTTAAAGTCCTTTAGTTAAAGGATCAACTAACTTTTCCTCAGTCTTTAAATGCTCCAAATCTTAATGTTACCTTTTTGTATCAACACCTTTATGACTAAATAATTGACTTTTAAATGCTAAGACCCTGTGATATTTTTTTTTTTGTTATTAAAAAACACATCAAGAAGATTACCATAGCATAAACAAATTGGTCTAGCCACTGAATCAACCACAGGCAACTCAGAAATCAAGTTTTTGAGCTAAACCTTCTGTGAAGCAAACCTCTAGCATGCACTCTGCATGCATGATTGAGGAAGTCACCCGTGTCTACTTGACACTCTTTCATGACATTGTACTATCTGCAAACTTAAAATTGTAACCTTAAGTGGACTTTTGATCATCTGGATACATGGCTAAAATCTGAATCCGAATTCCCTACAAGGTTTAGTCTGTTGACTGTGCTATATGTCATCATATAATCCTTAGTTTCTTTAAGTATCTCAACACTCGCTAGACTGTATTCCAATATTTTACAACTAGATTAACCAGATATTAACTAAATAGTCAAACAGTCAATATAATATCCTGCCTAGTACATAACTAAGCATACATTAAGCTATCAATCATACTAGTATATGGAAAATTCCTCATAACCTCTCTTTTAACTTTATTCTTTGGATACTGTGTTAAAGATTATCTCTCACTGTGAGAGATAGGTGTTACGACAGGTTTACTGTTAATCGTATTAAACCTTTGTGATACATACTCAATGTATGCACTTTATGAGAGGCCTGATGAGTTTTTAGATTTGTCCTGGTGAATTTGATTACTTAGGAAAAAAGATGCTAAACTAAGGCCCTTCATGTGAAAGTTCTTGATCAAAAGTTGCTTAACCTTATACAACATGGTCAAGTAATTTAACGTGAGCAATATATCATCCACATGAAGTAATATGAAGATATTTTTGCTCCCCCTAACCTTATTGTACAAGCATCTTTTAACTTTAGTTTCCATTAAGCCTAAAGAGATCATAACCTCATCGACTGTAAGGTATCAATTTCAAAAGGTTTGATGTAAACCATATATTGATCTGTATAATGCGCAAAATATGTCAGTTCCATTTAGATCCTAAAATCCTTCAGGTTGTAATATAGACCTCTTCATAAAGGTCTTGACTTAGGAAAGCAGTTTTAACAGCTATATGATGTAATTCTATATCATCATGAGCTACAATTGCCTTAATCACTTAAAATGTATCCTACGAGAATAATAAGAGAAAAGATAACATAAAGTCAACCTTTCTTTTTAAGTGAACCATTATGCAACTGAGTATGCCTATAAACTATTGAACTTTATCCTGAAATACTTTAGGTCTAATCTTCACTTACAACTGACAAGTTTACAGTTTTGCTGCAAATTAATTGACTCCCAAACTATACTATGCTTTATGGATTACATCTTGTCATTCATTGCATCCCACCACACATTCACATTGGGTCCAGAAATATCTTCAATAAAATTAACTAGATTTAAAACATGTCCAATATCATTGTCTTGTACACTTGATAGACTATATAATCAGATAGGATAGTAGGTCATCTCACTCTGGTGGATTTGCCTAACTACATTAGATCTTGTACCCTTAGGAATCATTGTGTATACAGGTATGGATTTCTATTGCTATACAGGCATGGTACAAAGACTTAGATCCATCGAATCTAACTGTATGAGTAGCAGGTACATTGTGGCGCCTCCTTACCGCAGGGTACACACCGGGACGCTTGAAGGTCATTCTGGTATATAACCTACGATAAGGACGAGCTACATTCGATCACTACATTTACTTCACATGGCATCATATCAGATAATCACATGCGATATTTAAATCAGAAACTCATTATCATCGAACCTAAGTCCGGCATTCAACTTTCGTTGAGAATCCACGTATTATACAGAATTTCAGATCAAAACAAAGCACTTCCAATACCATATCCACATAACAAACTCCTCAGACTTTAAGCCCGGAATTCAATCAAATCATAAATACTTTATAATTGGAAGCTAACACATCAAACAATTTCAAAGCAAATCAATCCTAGGAAATCATCTAGGTTGATTCACAGGTTGCTCCCGAAGCTAATGCCTGGAAGATCCGGCAATGTCTGGAAGTCGACGTCCCATTTTCTCCTCTATAACCAATAGCATACATGATATCACAATTTGCACCATTAAGAGTGTTCAATAATGCACATATATGAGATGAATTATGTACAATGTATGCTCATGATAAATCTCGGGTATCGCTCCTTGATTCTTCTCAACACTATCCCTATACCAAAATTCATTTAAGTATAGCAAACACTTAGGTTTATGCCTCATTAGAACCACTGAAAACACAATTCATTACTCATTGACTTACCTTCAGACTTTCTGAAACACCCCTTTCAGGTTTACTGTTCACATTTAATAAGAAGGCAAAACTTGTGAAATTTGAGCCCACTCTCTTCTAGAAAAGTGTTCCTCTATATTTTATCCTTCCATTGACACAAAAATCACTCAATTTGGTTCAGTAATTTGGACAATATGCCTCAAACATTTTCGGACTGTTCCTCTCCAAAATAGTGTACTATACCCAACTTCCATCCAGAAATTGAATATCTTAGAGACTTGATCAAGATTCAGCTTCTTCATATTATTTGTAGCCCTATTACTCTAGTTTACTACAAATCAAGAATCACCTCAATAGGAATCCTACAATCAAAATACTAAAATATGTTCAGTATAATATCAGTTCATGCTCCTTCCACCGATACCCTTACTTTGATTCAATCAATCAATTTCAATTTAACACCAAAAATAGTAAATTTTTTCAGAGAGATAAAGAAATGTGTTAGGAATCCAATGCTTTAAAAATCAGGTCATTTGGACGTTTAGAGAAGAAGTTATGACCAAAAGAGTTCAGTCTATTTTTGCTTTCGTCTTAGTTCTATCGTCTCATTTCCATCTTCTCATTTCTATCGTCTCATTTTCTTCCGTCTCATTTCTATCGTCTGCTTTTCTTCCGTCTTATTTCTATCGTCTGATTTTTTCCCAGAATTTCTCCACTTATAAGGATCATAACTTTTGACTCAGATGTTCAAAATTTTCATGCTATATACCGTTGGAAAGATAAAAGAAAGATCTACAACTTTCTAGAGGCAACTTTGCCAAAATCTATCTAAAATAAACCTAGATTTTCTCCCAAAATCAGAACACGAATTTTATGATCAGCTATCAACGTCCTGCACCTAATTCTCAACTTCATGACAATTTTTGACTCTTAAAGACAAAATTGAAACTTAATGTCTTCATAACAAATGTAGTCATACGTTTCTAGTTTAATCCAAATCAAGAATTATCTCGTTTGGATAATTAGAGAAAAAGTTATGTCTAACAGACCGAAGAGCACTCGGTGAACATTTTTCAAATCACTACTAATCTTGTTTCTAAATCTTTCCTTATCACAACTCATATCAAAATCACTCTTTCTACTCCCTCTACTTCTCATTTTCAATAAAGTCACATCTAACATACCATGCACGGAATAAAAAGGCACATAATAGTTCACATGGTTTTTGCTACATCGAGATGTATGAAACTAGTTGAATGATAAAGATGGCCAATGATCTCAAAGAAGTAAACTTCCAGACTTGAAAATTTTATGAAAGGCAAATTAAAAAACTTATAGATTAAGGTATCTTTATACTACAAATGTAAGTAGTAGACATGTAAACTATTTTAAACGTATCTCAAAGAAAGTCATTTCATCTTATTTCTTCTTCCAACCAATGCTTATTTAATTGCATTTTGATATTATTTATTATTTAACTATGATATAAAAATTTTCTTGGTTATAAATTCGTTAGGCATTTTCACTTCACTGCGCATTTGCGCAGACTTAACCTGCTAGTAAATAATTATGTACCTCCTCCGGCTTCCAAGAGTGAATGTTGTGCACCACGGACTCATACCAGGCACAGGTAAAAGTTATTTGATTTTTTTCCTTTCTTTTTACATAGAAAAGAACCTGTAAGCTAATTTCTTAGACCAATGAGATTGATTGTTTTATATAACTTTACCTGGAATGATGTATCTGATTACTGGGGACCTGATGAAACTATAGAACAAGAAATTTAACCTGATCTTCAACCTCCACTAAGTTGTATTTGTTAATATTATAATGATAACGGGAAGCCATTATTGAGTATAGTGGAAGGAGGACGGCGAAAGTTATCCTACCTATTATTGAAACAACTTGTGGATAATCTGAATTAGTACCTCCCATCTCTGAATTAATACAGTTAGGTGGCTAATTAAAACGAAAGGTCGTGGCCCCGACTCCTTGACATTCCTTTTGCTGAAGTTGTTCAAAGCCTCACCTGTAGCCTCAAATTCATGAAAGGATCCAACAAGAACTTTAAATGATTCAACTTACCCGTAAACCCCAAACATATCCTGTTTCAATCCAATTAATTGCAACTTGGAGGTTATAACGGTATGGCTAGTTCTTCTACTAGTTACTAGGTGGGTGGCATGGCTAGTTCTTGAACTAGTTACTAGGTAGGTGGTGAGTGGTGAGGGGGATGAAATCCTCTATTCCAAACTTTGTGTACCAACCTTGTTCTATTAAATTCAAGTCATCTATTTATGTGAGTCCTACATAAATGAATGGTTTGAATTTAATGGGACAGAATTGGTATACAAATTTAGGAATAGAGGATCTGTTCACGTGATAAGGGGTGAGGAGTGAGGACCTCCTATTATTGCTTAACCTTAGAAGCACTGGCATGTTGTAGTGGGAATGTAAAAGTATGGAGAGACCGTAAGAGAATGGAGAAAGTAGGATCGACCATAGATGAGGCAGCTAGAAGCTAAGGAATGTTAGTGCCAGTCTCTTCTTCTACGCTTCTCGCACGCCTACTTGAATTATTCCGATTTGAATGTCCCACCAGAGTACCATCACATATTAAATTGACGAAATAGACGTCCAATTAATCAATCATACCTAACTTATATTAATACAATCATGCCTAGCTTAATAAACTATTTACTTAATTTTATCTCCCTTTTCTTTATAGATTTTGGTGTTATATAATAACTTTCATCAACAATTCCAGTAACATGCGGTATTTTAATTTAACAGAATAAGAGGAACGATTTATTTGAAAACGAGGTCCTCCATTATAATATTCAACTAAATTGTTTTTTCAACTCCAAGTGTTAACAAAGAATTAAACTTTGACTTATGCAATGTCGAATAATGTTTGACTAAAAAGACAATTTTAAGAAATAACTCTTTTTTTCTTTAACCTCATTTTAAGGATTTTGTAATATTGAAATAAAGATGAACTTTACTTTAAAAAATGATTAAATAGTTCATTTCGTTCTTTTATGATATTTAATAGACTAGATCCCAAACTTGGATCCTTTAGGGACTAGATTCAACAAAATCAATATACCTAAAAAGGCTTACCGGTGTAGGATTTTGCGTATGCTTGCAGAAGTTTCAAGATACATACCTAATCCTGATTAGTACAAAGGGTGTTGGTTTTGTTTTAGCACACGAGACTTTACTATAAAACCCGTTGAATTCATCTCTCTACGACCATTGAAGCATGTGTCACGTCAAGTCAGTCAACATTCAAATAGTATTCAATCTTCTGATTCAACAGTGTAAGAAGGTTCTTTCAAAGATTCCGATTAAGATAAAGCCTCAGTCCGCATCGATGCGGCGGCCAATAAGTCGAGGTATGGGTATTGAACACTATTCTCTCTACTTGAACAAATTCCTTTCAAAGTTCAAACCTCAATAATGCTGAAGCGCTCATGACTCATGTACGTCATATTAAAAAGAATTTATTGATGAAACAGACGATCAAAGATGCAAAGATTATCTATATTTTATTTATTTTGAATTATTTATTTATTTTAAAGCATCTTTGGTACAAATTTTAATTGGAAATTCACGGTGTATATTGTAGACATTATCTCATATATTTTCTGGTATTCTTTCTTATCTGGTATTGATCTTGTAAGGGGTGAAAGGAACTGTATATATAGACAGAAATAGACAATGAAAGGATAGAACAAAGTTTTCTCAAAACTGATCCAACTTTTCATGTTATTAGAGCTGTGAAAACTAAAAACTTAGTAAATTTAAACTTTTGATCGCTGTCCAACTTCACTAAGCAAATATGTCTGGAGGAGGAAGCAATGAATCAAAGGTTGGAGGCGCAGATGAGAAGAGGATTGCTACACCTTACAATTTGACCACGGCTAACAACCTAGGTACCATAAATGCGCACATACAGTTAAAGGGAGGTAAGCTAGAGCCTTACGCACTTCCCTTTGAGCTAAGAAGAAGTTTGGCTTTATTGATGGAACCATTAACCAACTAGTATAAAACTCACCAGAATTGGAAGATTGGTGGATTATGAATTACATGATTGTCCTATGGACACTCAACATAATTGAACCCACTCAGCGTTTAACCATAATGCATATAGAAAGGCAACAGATTTAGCGGATAATATCATACAAGAATTTTTTGTGACAAATGTGTTGCGAGAAATTACTAATTAAATCTCACATATAAAATAAGCAAGCAAATAATATGCAAAAATTTGACATGATTCACCCTCTAATTTGGGCTATATTCATGAGCCAAACTTCAAATAAATCTTCCACTAGTGAAAAAGAGTAAAAAATGATACAACAAAATAGTGGCACTCTCACACAAGGTGTTATCCAAATTTACTATCCTTAAGATAATATCCTCACTATTTTATCACTTACACTTTTTAGAAAAACGTTTCGTAAAAATATCTAAAAATTACTCTCTTATGCAAAATGACTCTCTATTCTCTCTTAAAACTCGCCACATTTGTTACACATATAATGCAAACATTGATAATAAAAGAGGAAAGGAGGGTTTTTTATAGACCCTTCACTGCCTTAACTGCCCACCGCGGTTTGCCTGCAACTTATGGACAACTTACATACACATTATTCACAGTTGCATGTAGGTTGTTCACAACAGCTTGCTTTTCTTATATACATAATTCTAGGACATTGGCAATTCGGTATCACTTTACAATTCTCCCCCTATTGGTTACATTGAGTTTACTGTCATTCCTGCAAATGATCGACGAAACTTAAACTTTCCTCTGGGTATAACTTTTGTTATCATATCTAATTCATTAGCATCTATATGAATCTTCTCAAGCTACAATAGTTTCTTCACTAACACCTCTCTGATCCAGTAATATCTTACATCTATATACTTTGATCTTGAATGGAATGAGAAAATTTTCCTAAGGTGAATAGCGCTCTGACTGTCGTAAAACAGTTAATATCTATCCTGATGAAAACCAAGTCCATCTAAGAACTTCTTCATAGGAGTTCCTTGCATGCTTTAGTTGCAGCAATAAATTCCACTTCAGTGGTGGATAGAGCAACACATTTCTGCATTTTTTATTGCCATGACACGGCTCCCTGCAAAGATAATTAGATAACCTGAAATAGACTTTCTCGAGTCAACATCACTGGACATGTCTGCATCTGTGTAACCAACTAACACAAACTTGGTAGTTCCAAACATAAGCATATTTTGGAAGTACTACGTAGATGTTTGAGAATCCACTTCACAGCATCCTAATGTCTCTTACCATGATTTGAAAGGAACCTACTCACTATTTTAACTGCATGAGCAATATCTATTCGTGTACATACAATGGCATACATCAAACTTCTAGTTGCAGAAGCATGGGGGACTTTCATCATCTTTTCCTTTTTTTCATCCATCAAGGGCATTGCTTAGTACTCAGTATAAAGTGATTAGTAAAAGGACAACTAATCACTTTAGCTTTATCTATGTTGAACCTTTGAAATACTGTCTCAATGTACTTCGCTTATGATAATCATAATTTCTTGGCGCCCCTGTCTCTGACAACCGTTATGTCAAGAATCTGTTTTGTTGGCCTAAAGTCTTTCATGGAAAAAGACTTGTTTAATTACTTCTTCAAACTGTTAATTCTGTTGATATTTTGGCCAACAATCAATATATCATCAACATACAGTAAAAGGATAATGAAATCATCACTATAGAATTTATGTACAAAAACACAATGATTAGAATTAGTCTTTTTATAGCCTTGGTATCTCATAAATGTTTCAAACTTCTTATACCACTGTTTTGACACCTGTTTTAAACTATAAAGGCTTTTCATCAATCTACACACATAGTCCTCTTTTCTTTTTTTCCTTAAAACCCTCTGGCTGCTTCATATATATCTCTTCTTCCAAATCTCTATGATAGAAGTTGCCTTGATATCCAATTGCTCGATTTCTAAGTCTAGACTTGCTGCTAAACCGAGCAGTATACGAATGGATGTCATTTTCACAACTGGTAAAAATACCTCATCAAAATCAATACCTTTTCTGTGGATCCTTTAACAACCAATTTAGCTGTGAATCTTGGATGAGGATTTTGTTCATCATGCTTAATCTTGAACACCCACTTATTTTTAAAAGCTCTCTTGCCTTTTGACAACTTCACCGGCTTAAAAGTTTTATTCTCATGCAAGATGCAAGGACTTCATCTCATCTTGCATGGCTTCAAACCATTTCATCTTATGTTCATATATCATAGCCTCTTGGAAATTCTCAGGTTCTCTCCTATCAATAAGTAACACATACTAATTACTGGAGTATCTAGTAGTGGCTTGTCTTACTTACGTAGATCTCCTTATTAGAACCTGAGCAGTCTCTGGTGCTAGTGTTTGATTCTGGACATCATCTTCATCAGATCTTCATATGATTGATTTTGAATGGGAGCATCATCATCAGCTACATTCGATTGGCAATTTTCAACTTCATCTCTAAATTATTTGGGTACTATTTTTGGAGGAATTAATTCTAAGTCTACCGAGTCACCATTAGTTCTTGGAACATCCTTTTTCACTTGGTCAAGATCTTCAATGGTTTGATCTTTTACAAATATAGCATCACGACTCCGAATCAGCTTCTTCTGGACTAGATCATAAAACTGATAATCGAATTGATCTTCTCCATAACCAACAAATCTGCACTGGCGAGTCTTGATGTCAAGCTTGGATATCTTATATTTAGGGATATAGACATAAGATTTGTAACCACATACATTTAGATGATCATAGAAAACATCCTTTCCCAACCATAATTTCTTCGAAACATCAAACTATAAAGGAATGCATGGTGATACATGAACTGATGTGAATAGAGCCTCACTTCAAAATGTCATAGGCAATTTTGCATGTGAAAGTAGGCATCTAACTCTCTCCATCAAAGTCTTGTTCATCCTCTCAGCTAAAACATTCAACTGTGGTGTCTTAGGAGGAGTAGTTTGATGTCGAATACCATGCTCTTTGCAATAGACGTCAAATGGTCCAGTGTACTCTCCACCATTGTTTGTTCAGATGCATTTCAATTCTTCCTAGTTTGTCTTTCAACTGAGGCATTGAATTGCTTAAAAAACATCTAGCACTTTATCTTTAGTCTTCAAGGTGTAAAACCATGTCTTCCTAGAATAGTCATCAATGAAAGTCACAAAGTATTGAGCACCGCCTATTGACTTTGGTTTTGACCCACAGAGATCTGAGTGTACCAAATCCAACACATTCTTCATTTTGGAAGGAGGAGGACTTTGAAAGCAATTATATTGTGCTTTACTACAAAAAAATCAGCACACTTCTTTAAATGTACCTGGTCAACTCCAAATAATGTATTCTTTTTCACCAACTGAGGCATCCCCTTGTTGCTCATATGACCGAGTCTCTTATGTCACAATTCAATTACATCATCTTTCTCCATTGGATTCACAACATCATTGGAGACCTTTGCCTACATCATATACAACTTTGAGCACTTCTTACCTTTGGCGATTACTAAGGAGCCTTTAGTAAGTTTCCATTTGTCATCTTTAAAAGTGATACAAAAACCTCCATCATCAAGTATGCCAATAGAGATTAGATTTAGGCGAAGATCAGGAACATGTCTAACATCTTTCATAGGCTGATGTGTGTTTAATTGTTGATATATTTAATTATTTATGCTTAGAGATTAATGATATGAAAATGCTTAAGATACTCACTTTAATTTATATATGATTTTAGGTACAATTTGGAAGTAAAATGAATTAAAGTAAGTCGAAAGCACAACATATGGGTCATTTTTTGAGGATTTATTTTTACATGTCTTTATGAGGCAAGAAGAAAACAAGAAAAATCAAAATAGCATAATTAAAAGTGCTTGCTGAAAAAAAAGACAAAAACAATATTGCAACATCACAAAACGTAGTGCAGTCTTAATGGGAAAGACCATACGTTCAACGCAACGCATATGTGCGTTTTGTGTTGAACGCACAGAAGCTAGCATTTCAAGGGCGTAAAGGAGGCTACGAACAAACGTTTTAAAGGGTTGCAAAGTTTATTTGTTACATCAGAAGGAACATACACAGTGCAGAGAAGAGAGCGCAGTAGAGTGGATGTGGAGGCGTGAACCTGTGGCTTGGAGTTATTGTGGCTTGGCTGGGCGGCTCGTTTACTAGAGAAGGTGTTGCGGCTTGTGGCTGAAGCACGCAGGCGTCAGAGAAGGCAATAGCATAGACCATTAAACTCACCACTTAAATTGTCTGATCATCTACAATAAACAGTGAAGAACAATAGTGAAAGCTACGTGGTAAAGGAATTTTTGGCACAACAATAAGGGTTTTCGGTGTGACATTAGATGGGAGCTGAAGCAATTTTCCAGGAAAGACCTATGAAGGGCTAAGTCTCCTGACGCTGGTTCGGAGGTGACATTGACGCCGATGATATGGGATAAGTATTTTTTATTATTTTGTTGTTTCTTTCTCTGATAAGGAATTGATTGTATTATCCTATTTTAATTGATTTGGGTATTATGTATGGATAATCGAATTTTCATTATTATTCGGTTGTTTGTGTATGAACCCATTAGATATTGTGAGTTGATGATTTTAATGTGTTCATTGAATCGTTAATTGCAAAACCATTGCTAGAATTTCGATATAACCTGTAATTGTTATGTTGAAATTCATGTGTAGCGACTAATGATTCATAATCAATAGGGATAACATGACCTAGGTTAAATGACGCATCGTATGTGGTTGTTGCCTTGATTAATTAGTTTTTCTAACTTGTAATGCTACTGTCTAATTAAATCTTGAGATCGTATCTTAGGTTGTTCAGTGGTTAGGTTTGATTAACGATCATATCTTGATTTAAAAAAAACTAAAGGAAAACTCAGGTTAATTATTAACTCCCAATTAATAGTTGAATTAATAAAATATGCTTAGTCAGGGTATAGACCGATATTGAACCAAAGAATCGGGTCCCTACTGAATTCTCCACTTTTATCATTTTTGTTGCATGTTTTCTTTAATTTGTTTTTATTAGTTAATTTTATTTTATTTTCTTCTTTCAAAATCCAAAACCCCTATTTTTTTCCTAAATATCGGTTAATTTCATTCCATAAACTTTACACACACTCTCTGTAGGATCAACTTAGACTCGCCATTACTATAGTAGTAGTCTAGTTATTTTATTTTGACTAGTGTAACGACGTGCGTCAAATTTTAACATCCTTGCTGGGAAGTGTGATGTTTTAGTTTTTTTTTAATTGGTGTTTTGTATATATTTGTTTGTTACTAATTTCTTTCCTGTTATTTTGTGATCTTTTTATTTTTTGTTTCGTGTTAAAAAAATCGATATGGATGGAAGTGATTTCTTTTTTGACCCATATTCTCAATCCTATAACAATGTTTGAACTAATAAACCTAACTTTTGTTATGGATGAGATAATCACTATAATTACTTCCATAATAGTTTGCAAGATGTACAACAATTTTCATACAGACTAGAAGTTTCCTATCACGACTCCGGTCCATCTCTGGAAGAGTTGATTTTGCAATTGCAGGAGAATACTCTACAATTCCAAAAGGATGGAGGGCAATTTCTAAAAAACACATGTTCTAATACCCAAGATTCGGAGAGCCAACAAGATTCAATTGCTTCTTTAGAAGAACTTGTTAATAATATTGTTGCTAACAATTTGCAATTTCTACAAAATATGCAGCAACAGTTGCATGAATTCTGACAGGAGACAAAAGCAAGCCAATAGAGCATGGAACACCAATTGGGTCAGATGGCAATAAGGCTCAATCGCCTAGAATCGCAAAGCGAAGAGGAGCCGCCTTATCAACCTGAGGTGTATCCAATGGATTTTTGTTCAAAAACTTTACAGAGTGATAAGGAGCTTGAGAATTTTGAGGTCAACCCTTAACGAACTGTTTGTGCCGAAGAAGTTGAGAAGGAGCTTGAAGCCGTAAAGGACATATCTTTTAGCTCACAGGTAAGTACTGAGTCCGTGATTATTCTTGAAACTAATTCTTTATCTTTATATAACATATTGGAGGTGTTAAATGATAAAGAAAAAGGTGAAGAGACTTTTGAAATATTTCTAGACTGTATGGACTAGGTTGGGATTGAGAAGCTAAGGATAGGGCAGACATTGAAAGAAGATAATGATCAACTAAGGCTTTATTCGGAACTACCTCGCATGGAAGAGCCATATATGATACCTAATTATCATAATTTTGTCACGTGAGGAGAACAAGGAGTCGAGCCAACGACCCTAAACAGAGGCACTTCTTGGAAGGCAACCCAAGGGAAGTAAAATTCTTT
>JANITW010000003.1:20582037-20617657 GCA_027564335.1 Erythroxylum williamsii
ATCTCAAACAAATGTTTTAAAGGTTGCAAAGTTTATCTATCACATCAAAAGGAACATACACAGTGCAAAGAAGAGAGCACAGTAGTGTGGACGTAGAGGCGTGAACCTGCGGCTTGGAGCTGCTGTGGCTTGGCTGGGCGGCCCGTTTATTGGGGAAGGTGCTACGGCTTGTGGCTGGAGCGCACAGGCATAAGAGATGGCAGTAGCATGGATCATTAAACTCACCACTTAAATTGTGTCATCAGCTACAGTAGCCAGTGAAGAGCAACAATGAGAGCTGCATGGGAGAGGAATTTTGGGCTCAGTAATAAAGGGTTTTCGGTGGGACATTAGATGGGAGTTGAAGCAATTTTTCGAGAAAGGCCCATGAAGGGCTAGGCCTCCCAAGGCCAGTTCGAAGATGACATTGACGTCGACTACCCGGGTTAAGTATTTTTTATTATTTTGTCGTTTCTTTCTCTCATTAGGAATTGATTGTATTACCCTATTTTAACTGATTTGGGTATTGTGTATGGATAATCAAATTTTCGTTATTATTCGGTTATTTGTGTATAAACCCATTGGGTATTGTAAGTTGATGATTTTAATGCGTTCATTGAATCGTTAATTGCAAAACCATTGCTAAAATTTCGATATAATCCATAATTGTTATGTTGAAATTCATGTATAACGACTAATGATTCGTAATCATTAGGAATAACATGACCTAGGTTAAATGATGCATCATATGTGATTGTTGCTTTGATTAATTAGTTTTTCTAATTCGTAATGCTACTGCCTAATTAAATCTAAAGATCGTACTCTAGGTTGTTCGGTGGTTAGGTTTAATTGACGATCGTATCTTGATTAAACAAAACTTAAGAAAAAATTCGGGTTAATTATTGACCCACAATTAATAGTTGCTAAGAGAGGTTAAAGAATAAAAAATTAATAAATTATGCTTAGTCAGGATGTAAGCCGAGATTGAACAAAGAACCGGGTTCTTACCGATTTCTTCACTTTTAACATTTTTGTTGCATATTTTCTTAAATTTGTTTTTACTAGTTAATTTTATTTTATTTTCTTCTTTCAAAATCCAAACCCCCCCTTTTCCTAAACATCGGTTAATTTCATTCCATAAACTTTACACACACTCTCTGTAGGATCGACCTAGACTCGCTACTGCTATAGTAGTAGTCTAGTTATTTTATTTTGACTAGCGTAACGACGCGCAGTCATAGGCAATATCATGTCATTGTCTATCTCTAAGTAAATATCACATATTTCGATGATTTTAGCTAAACTGCTATTTCTCATTTTAATGACACCAAAATATCCTTGTATATATGATGAAAAGAGTTCTTTATGTGATGCCACCTATCCAGTTAAACTCAAAAGATGCACTATTCACATCATTATCATATGACAATGGTGGTAGTCGTCGATGCATGTTCATCATCACTGCTATCATCTTTCTTGACTTCTTTGCCTTTGTTTTTTCCTTCTTTGACTTCCGACATAACTTTTTGATATGTCCCTTTTTCTTACAGTGATGGCACTCAACATTTGCATATTTATTTGATCTTCCTCAGCTCTTATCTCAGAAATTTAGACCTTTAGATTACTGTGTTGAAGAGGTCGAACTCTAAGATCTCCGTTTCGTCTCTTCGTTCAGAATTCCACTTTTTATAAATTCCATGTTAACAACATCATCAACTGTAGAATTGGTGATTGAAATCTTTAAAGTTTTCTAAGACTCTAGCAATGAGGTAGGCATGAAAAGGGTAAGCACTTCATCATGGAACTTTATAACCATTCCTAATTATGTACTAATTTTCTTAGTAAATATATATTGTTACCAGTTTTTTATGCATACAACTCCTCGAGCTTCTTCCACAACATTCGTGCATGAGTCTCGTTGCAAATATGATTATACATATTATCTTTAACAAATTGTCGAATAAAACTACATACTTGCTTATGGTTAAACGCACACTCCTCGTCCAATTTATTTTCAAGTTTTGTTATGGTCAATAGCAGTAAATGCACTTTTTGATGAATAGAAGATCTTTCATCATGTTCTTCCATATGTGGCAATTGGAGCCATTTAGTCTAATCATCTTGCTTATTTTTGCCTCCATCTTCGATGAAAAATGTTTTGACATAGAACATAACCTAGCTCTGATACCACTTGTTAGGAAAAATTAAGAATTAAATCCCACAGGTAAAATAAACAACGAAATAAAACGCAGAAATTTAACATGATCCACCCTCTAATTTGGGCTATATCCACGAGTTACACTCCGAATAAATCTTCCACTAATTAAAATAGCAGGTACAAAAAGTAATAAATGATACAATAAAAAAGTGGTGCTCTCATACAAGATGTTTTCAAAATTTATTGTCCCTAAGATAATATGTTCACCCTTTTTCAAAAAAACGTTTCCTAAAAATACCCCAGAAATAACTCTTTCACACAAAATAACTCTCTAATCTCTCTTAAAACTCACCACATTTATCATAAATATAATGCAAACGTTGATAATTAAAAAGGGAGAGAAGGTGATATTTTATAAACCCTCCACCACCTTAATTATCCACTGCCATAGCTTGCATGCAACGTGTGGACAACTTGCATGCACGTTATTCATAGTTGCATTCACATTGTTCATAGCATCTTGCCTTTATTTTGACATAAGTCTAAGATATTGGCAATACCCATGTAGCTGGTACCGCCTTATAGAATGGTCCTAGCATACATGAACTAAAGACAAATTTGGCAAACTATAAACATAACAGAGAAGCAATAGTGAAGAACTATGGTCATCTCAAGGTGTTATGGGACAAATTGAATAATTATGAAGCAATTCATGTATGTTTTTGCAATAGATGCAAATGCAACCGCACCAGCATATTCGAGAAAAAGAGAGAAAAGGAGTGAGTGCATTAATTTTTAATGGGCCTTGATGATGTAGATTACAAAATCGTGCGCTTCAACATATTTTAGTGGGACCAAGAAGGATGCAATCATTTGTGGGCATTGCCAGAAGCCTGGGCATGAAACTAATGATTGTTTTCACCTGATTGGATATCTCAATTGGTGTTCGACAGGCCTCAAGTGAAAAGAGGATGAGCGGGCCAGTGAGGTGCACAATCTCTTCGAAGAGGGTGTGGTGTTATTGTCAAGGCAAATAAGACAAACAGTATTAAGCAAATCTAATAGTACACAGGCCACAACAATTAATGATGATTAAGCATATTTGAATGAGCTATCAAGAGAACAATGAATTACATTAATGATTTTTTTAAATGCCTAAAAGTTAAATTTGAGTGAACCACATCTTTCAAGTAAGTCAAAATTTATGTCTTGGATTATAGACACCGAGGCATCAAACCATATGACTAGTATAATGGAATGTTTAGAGGATGTGATGGATGTAACTCCTTGTCTTATAGGGTTGCCAAATGGTGAAGAAACTCAGGTTGTGAAGCAAGAAATGGTGATCTTTGGAGAGAAATTGAAATTAAGACGAGTTCTATTTGCTCCTAATTTAAACTACAATTTGATTTTCAAATCACAGTTCCTTGAGGACTCAAATTACATTATGCAATTCACTAATAAACTTTGTTTTCTACAAGACCGTGCTAAAAGGATGTTAATCGGGAACAACATGAGGGACTTTACTTTCATTATGTGTATCAACAAAATAGCTAAAATTAGTCCTACAAAGCTATAGCATGGAAGGTTGGGGTATCTATCACCTAAAATAACAAATGTTGAAGTTATTTTTTTTTAAATAAGAACATGTATAAGATAAAAGAATACGTAACACTGGAGTTGTTTTATTATATATTGAATAATGAAATTGATTATCATATATAGGCAAAATACAAAAAAAAACTCAACAACTTTTAAGTAGAGATTTTAGCCAATAATTATGGCTTATAAGTTAAAATTAAAAACAAATTAAAGACCTATTCAACAGAAATTTTGACAAGTCTACAATTTTGAATAATTACTAACATTCTCCTTTAATTAAAAAATTGAAAAAAAATCACAGGCATGAAGCACATCTCTCCATAATTATTTTCTTTTGAACACTTCTCTATAATCTTCTCAATATAGCACTTCTCTCTATTCTTCAACATGAGCACTTCTCTCATCACTTTTCTTCATAGAACACTTCTTTTTATGATGCATGTTAGTGCACTTCTCACTAACTAAAAAAGGTTGTCTTCTTCAATCACTTGCACTGTATTTGCTTGTTCTTCATTGTTAAACTTGCAATCCTTTTTCAAATATCCAAATTGTTTACACCTAAAGCATTGAGACTTCCCTTTATACTAGCAATCTTTCTTTTCACGACCAAACTTCTCACAATGGCCACATTAAGGAATGTTTCAATTCTTCTTTGATGACGAAACCTTTGCTAGATAGGCTTCCTCCACTATCTTTTCACTTTCTTATTTTCTCATTGCCCTCTTTTGCTTTTAAGCTTCTAATGCATTAATCAGTTCTAGCAATATTGGTTGATGTCCTTTGTGTCTTCAAAAGATGAAATTTTTTCCTTAAACCTTTCAGGTAAACTTATCAAGACCTTTTCTATGATCCTACTGTAGAGTAGCTCTTCTCCCATAAGTTTGATTTTATTTACCACTACCATGAGCTTATTTGAGAACTCTTATTTTGTCTCCTTTTCATTTATTCTAAGCATTTCAAAATCTCTTTTGAGATTTAAGATTTGCATTTGCCTTGTCATAACTCTTGATATAGCTCCTTCAATACGTCCCATACTTCCTTAGTTATTTCACAAGTCATAATTTTTATGAAAATCAACTCAAATATAGTAGCATGTATTTAAAATAAAGCTCTTAGGATTTTAACTTCTTCATCTTCGTGAGCTATAATTTGATTGAGTGCAAGATTATTGCCTAGAGGAGGTACATGCCTTTCACCTTCAACCCACTACCAGAAATTGGGACATCTCAAGTGCAAGATTATTGCCTAGAGGAGGTACATGCCTCTCAAGTGGTGTTAAAGGTAGTGATGTGGAAAATAATGCTTGTAGTATCTACTTTATTGTGAAACAAACTAAAGAAGTATTTTTTTCTAATAATAATTGAACAAAAGAGGCTTTCAAATTGATATCATATGACCTTGCGATGGTCATAGAGCGCTCGCTTCTTATAGGGTATCTTTTTTTTTACAATTGTGGATGATATATCTCATTGCGTATGGGATTATTTGTTAAAAGAGAAAAGTGAAGTTTCACACATATTGAAGAATTTCTTTGCCTTAGTACAACAACAATTTGATAAAACGGTGAAAATTGTGTAATTTGATAATGAGACTGAACTTATATGTGTGAAGGAATATTTTGATGAACACAACAAGTTACATCAATCATCATATATAGGGACACCAAAATAAAATGGTTGGGTGGAAAGAAAACATCGATATATTCTTAATATGGCAAGAGTTTTGCATTTTCAAGCTAGCTTGCCAATTGAGTTTTAAAGAGAATGTGTACTCACAGTAGGCTATTTAATTAATAGAATTTCTTTAAATTTGATAAGGATAAGACACCTTATGAAATCCTTTTTAGGTATGCACCATCCTATAAACATATAAGAATCTTTAGATACTTATGTTTTGCTAGAAATGAGAATCGAGAAAAAGACGGGTTTACCAGTTGGAGTTGCAAATGTATTTTTGTAGGATATCCTTTCAAAAATAAGGGACAGAATTTACGTTAAATTAATAATGGAGTTTTTTTTGTCTCACATGATGTGGTGTTTATTGAGAGCAATTTTATTTATATTGATGAGAAAAGGGGAAAGATATAATGCTATAAGATGAATTTAATGGGGCTTTGTGTGAAGAGGTGTTCGTTAATGATGAATTTGAGAAAGTCACATCATGTCATTCTGATGTAAATAGGCATTCAACTAAAGGCAAGACTGACGGATTTATGGCCAATGCTAAAAATGCATGACTTTATGGAAACGTTAGTAATCAGTGTGAAAACAATGGTGTTATATATCAAGGAGACATACTAGGTGATGTGGCAGAGGAAGAGTAGCTAGGACAAGGAAAAAGGGATAAACATTTCTCTGTTTGATTGAGAGATTATGTTACCAACACTTCATGTATGTCCTTACAAAAGTTCATCCCTTTAAAAATTATCTTCATGTTCATCCTATCTTATTGTTCATTATATGAATTTTTTGTACATCACCATCATTTTTGGGTAGCTGTTACTACAAGATATGAGCCAAGTTCTTTTCTAGAAGCAATAAAATGGAGGGAGCAATGCAAAAAGAGATACAAGCTTTCGAGGATAATGAGACATGGGTTACATAAGACTTTCCCTTCGAAAAGACAACTACGAGATGAAAAATGATCTATAAGATCAAATATATTGCAGATGATACTACTGAATATTATAAGGCTTATTCATTGATTCTTGGCAACAATCAAGTGAAAAGAATATACTACAATGAGACATTTGTCCCAAGATCAAAGATGACAACAACCTGGGCCTTCTTAGTTGTTGTCGTCACTAAATGTTAGGAATTACATCAAATGGATGTTCGCAATACATGCTTACATGAAAATCTGAAAGAGGTGGTTTACATGAAGCTCGCTCCTAGTTTTAAGTCACAAAGCCCCAGGAAGGTATGTTGTTTAAAGAAGTCTCTTTATGGTCTTGTTCAAGTGCCAAGATGTTGGTTTACAAATTTTGAGTGCTATATTGAAAAATTATGGCTTTTGACAATCTTCTTCAGATTATTCCCAGTTTACATTTTGTGAATATGACATCCAAATGAATATTCTAGCTTATGTTGAAGATTTGGTTATTTCTAGAAATGATGGTGCAGTGTTGCAATAGTTCAAAATTTGTTTGAGTCAATGCTTCCATATGAAAGATTTGGAAAACCTAAAATATTTTTTAATTATTAAAGTGAGACTAAATTCTATTGGTATATTTCTTTGCCAACATGAATATGTGTTGGATATCATTTTAGAAATAGGTTTGTTGTGTGCCAAGCCCGCTAGTGTACCCATTGAATAAAACCATTATTTATCTTTAGTGGAAGGGGACATTTTGGATTACCCAATTACGTATTGTCGGCTTATTGGACACCTTACTTTTACTCAACCAAAATTTTCATATAGTGTTCATGTGTTAGCCTAGTTTATGAATGAACGAAAGTATGAAACTGGGAGGTGGCTTTAAGGGTCGTACGATATCTAAAGTCCAACCTCGGATAGGAAATTTTGCTGCAAGTTGTAAATGATCTTCGTCTTTATGCATATTGTGATGCGGATTAAGCTAGTTATCTTTTAATACTTCCTTCATTAATTGCTTTTTTTCCACCTCTTGGTGGTTCTACTATCTTATGGAAGACTAAAAAGTAACAGACAATGTCTTGTTTTTCAACTAAGGTTGAGTATTTTTCCATCGCCAAAACTACTTGTGAGTTAAAGTGGCTAAATAGTCTCTTCTTGGCTCTTAGGATAGATCACTTTGTGCCAATGCAATTGTATTGTGATAATCAAACAATTTTGTATATTGCTAATTTTCCAGTTTTTTGTAATCGCACAAAAGATGCTGAGGTTGATTGTCATTTTGTGTGTGATAAGATTCAATCCAATAACATCCTACCTATTTATGTTCTAGGAGACATTCTAACTAAAGCATTGGGGAAATAACAATTTGATCATTTTCTTCACAAGTTGGGAGTTCTTAAGTTACATGCTTGAAGGGGGTATTAGAGATTCGTGATGTATATTGTAGATATTATCTTTTATATTTTTGTTATTCTTTCTTATCTAGTATTTCATCTTGTATGGGGTGAAAGGAATTGTACATATAGATGGACAATGAAAGGGCATAAATTTTTTTTTCCAAAATTAATCTAACTTTACACATTTAATGAAAATTTTATCAAATTATCTTTAAAATTTTCAATATCAAAATTAATTAAAAAATTCATATAAATTTTATCATGTGTTTAGCAATTAATTATATTGTATAATAATTTGCAATATGTTTACAAAATAGCATCCTTTATCCTAAAATTCATAACAACTCATGGTATGTGAAGAAAGAGTACAACACGAGAACTTTTTTTTTATATACAAGGGAAAGAAAACACACAACTACTAGCTAGGAAAATCTAAACCCCTACGAATATTTCTATTATAGAGGGTGCCTTGCATATCTCTGTAAAGGATATCCAAAATGTTCCGCAGGAGGTCCTGCAGGGCCTATAATCCTGATTTTATTAAAAAAGTTAAATAAGCTAAATGATCAGTACATTGATTAACTTCTCGATACTTACGCTCAAGGTGCAATTCTCATGTTCGAAGAAACAAGTCTAACACGAGAACTTTTTATTAATTCTTGCATGTCTGACAAATAAAAAGGTGTAAAGCTTAACTCAAAAGTAAACATTCCGCGTGTACTTCCTGAATCCTGCAATAAATTGACTTTCCAGCTCATTTATTGTGACAAAATCTTTTAAACTCTTGAAAAAGACAATAGAATTGTTATTTACACATCACGCACAGGACAAGCCTCCCCAAGGCCAACTTGCTCCTGTCCGCGCTCATTACCAATAAAGCCGATAAGGACCAGTGCCTAAAATTGTTATAACAATATTAACGATTTTTTTTAATTATTGAGCCCCTGTGACTGTGATAATTAACTAAGATAAAGTGTTAATGAAAATATAAGAGTTGTGATTGAATTAAATAGGATTGAAGGACTTACTACAATGTGTAATCCAAATCACCTTACCGTAACTTCTTGATGATAAGAAAACACAATGTGGTCTGTCTCTGTCCAATATTTTAAAGGAAATGCAGACGGAAGTCAACGGTCGCGCCGACAACGGAGTTATTTGGTTCAAAATCCAGATATGAACTCGAGTCAGCTTCACGATCAAATCTATAACGCCCCTGTTCCTGTGCAGACTTGTGTTCCCTTTCCGTTTCAGGCTTTTAAAAGTACAGCAAGGGTCATTCACGCGTTTATATGCCACTTCGTTCTTCGTTGTCGTTACCCTCGTTGGCCATCTCTCTGTTTATGGTTTGTTTCATTTCATCTTCTGATTTTCTGAAAGCCCTTGGCTTCAATTTTTCTTGTTTGGTTAGCAAAATGAACCCTTTTTACCTCCCAAGATGCTTTCTTCTCTCTCTGCTCTCTTTCCTCTGTTTCTTCGTTAGTCCCGGTGTTTCTGATCCAAGAGCAACTCAAGCTGCTCTAGTATGCACGAACAGGACAGCAACAGCGACTCTGAGGCAAAGTTTTGTAGCAAACTTTGTGGCAGCTCTTGATACGCTTACTCCAGAGATTCTGAGACAAAGATATGCGACCGTGATCAATGGAGCAGGTAACATTACAGTGTATGCATTTGGGGAGTGCATGAAAGATCTTGATGGAACAGACTGTAATCTATGTTTTGCTCAGTGCAAGACACAGATTTTAAGGTGTCTTCCTTTCCAATTAGGCACTCGTGGGGGCAGGTTATTTTACGACGGTTGTTATCTGAGGTACGATGATTATAACTTTTTTAAAGAGTCATTGACTCCCCAAGACAGGACGGTGTGCGCAGCTGGGGACTTTAGCGGTGGTAATAAGACTGTTTTCGGTGCTAACGCTATTGAGTTGGTGAGAAACTTGAGTGCTCTTGCTCCAAATAATGACGGCTTCTACGTGGGCTCTTTGACTAGAGGGAATATTACAGTTTATGGGTTGGCTCAATGTTGGGAAGTCATTAATGGAAGTGCCTGTGGGAATTGTTTGGAGAATGCTGTGGCTAATATTAGTTCATGTACTCCCAAAGAAGAAGGAAGGGCTTTGAATGCTGGTTGCTACTTGAGGTACTCCAATGTAAAGTTTTATAATAATTCTACATCTGCAACTGGGAGTAATGGAGGTAAGTTGGATCTTATTGAATTCTGATCATTTTCTTTGTGCTTCTTATTCCTATCATGATATTTATTTGTTACATTTTATATATATGGAGTATTTATTCTTGGAACAATGGTCCTTTTGTTCATTGGGAACATCGTATTTGAGGGTTATACATGTCGCTTTTCAGATTATCAATCTTAGTTTGGCAATTCAAAAGCTTTAGTGCTATTGAAGTCTTAGGTTTGTGAGTTGGGTTATCTCAGTCCTTCCATAAAGAAATTGTATTCATCTTAAACAGGAATATTGACCCATCATAGCAGAACCTAAAGCTACTGTTTAAAGTCCTGTATTGCTCATAGTTTGATGCATTGATATCTTATGGAATTGCAGGAAGTAGCCATTTGGGGGTTATTTTAGCTATTACTTCTTCAGCTTTAGCTGTCACACTTATTGTTTCAGCAGCTATTTTCATACTGAAGAGAAGAAATGCAAGAAAGAGAAGAGGTAAGGAGATTTCAAGGCTAAAATAAGTTGGAATTTGTGTTTGGTTTGCAGCATTTGGCGTCAAAATTCACTTATTGTCCTTCATTTGGTGTTTTCCTCAGAAAGGAAGGAACTTGGAGCTCTATCTCCCATCATTAACAAGTCCAAGCTCAATTTCTGCTATGAATCACTTGAAAAGGCTACAAATTACTTCCATGATTCGAATAAGTTGGGACAAGGAGGATCCGGTTCTGTTTACAAAGTACATTTCTCATTTTGGTTTTTCAACAGATAATCAACTTGTTTTTCGTGGATTAACTCGGGTTCCTTTTTCTCTTTTGTTGATCAAGCAGGGAATCTTGACTGATGGGAGAACTGTCGCTATAAAGAGGCTTTTATTCAATACAAGGCAATGGGTGGATCACTTCTTTAATGAAGTGAATTTGATAAGTGGCATTGAACACAAGAATCTTGTGAAGTTGTTGGGGTGCAGCATTACAGGACCAGAAAGCCTTCTTGTTTATGAATACGTGCCAAATCAGAGCCTTCACGATTACCTTTTTGGTTCTTATCTGATATCTGAACTTTGAATTGAATCTCTATTCTAATCTGCAAAGGTTGATACTAATATGTCTGTATGAATGTGATGCAGTTAGAAAGGAAGTTAAGCCTCTTACATGGGAGATGAGGTATAAAATCATATTGGGCACAGCTGAGGGCTTGGCGTATCTGCATGAGGAATCAGAGTTGAGAATTATTCATAGAGACATAAAGTTGAGCAATATTCTGCTTGATGAGGACTTCACAGCGAAGATTGCTGATTTTGGACTTGCTAGATTATTTCCAGAAGATAAGACTCATATCAGCACTGCAATTGCCGGGACATTGTAAGTGATCCAATCTATACTGGATACATGATTCCTGCTCGCTACCATATCTGGTTAATGAGCAATTGCTTAACTTTGCCTTCTTTAGAGGTTACATGGCTCCAGAATATGTCATTCGCGGAAAACTGAGTGAAAAAGCCGATGTCTATAGTTTTGGAGTTATGATGATTGAAGTTATAAGTGGAAAGAGGAGCAATGCATTCTCTAGAAGTTCATGCTCTATTATCCAAAAGGTGATCCTTCTAACTTATGGCATTTGACAAGCAATACTAATCTCTTGCTTCAAAAAATTTTAAGCTTTTCTCTTCTTTGAACAGGTTTGGAGTTTGTTTGGAACTGGCAGATTATGTGAAGCTGTTGATCCGGTATTAGAGGGTAACTTTCCTGAAGAGGAAGTGCCTAGGTTGTTTCAAATAGGCCTACTTTGTACACAAGCTTCTGCGGACTTGCGGCCACCAATGTCACTTGTTGTCCGAATGCTAACCAACAACCATGAAATTCTTAGTCCAACACAACCACCATTTCTGAATCCTACTACTGCAGAAATTAACCTGCTCAGGGAACCATCTGATTCCTATCCACAACCTGAGTCTTACACCCAATCTTCGGGGAACAGTGCCACGCAGAGCTTACTCGAACCTAGATGAATTTTTCGCGGAGAGTTGCATTCTATGTTTAACTTGAGGTCTTGAGCTGCGCTTGACTTGCAAGGAATTCATCTTCTTCTGCTCATACATTTCACTCTCAGTTGAAAATCAGCCACTCCGCTATTGAAGCCATTGAACGAGCAGTTCGTGGTGGTCCCTGATGACCGCGTACGAGATGAATAAGGACATTCGGCTTAACAATTTGCAGATCTCCTAACACCACTCACTATTCTTAGCACCTGTCAGGTTTAGTTTAGCTTGTAAATTGCAGGTTAAGTCACTTTATGTGCTTTACTGTAGAAAACTAAAAATTGGATTATTACTCGAGGAGATAGTTCTTGCTTCCCTCACTCCGCTGTACTTTTAGTCATTATAATCCTGTAAAGACTCGATACTGAATCGATAGCTTGGACTCTTCCTTTACCTGGAAAAAAGCTTTTTACCAAGTTAGGAGAATATTTTTGTGTATGCAGTTGTTTAAAAATTAGGATTAAAATTTTACCTTTTGTAAAGGACCTATCCGAATCGAGTGAAGATTAATCTGAAAGTGAATGACTTAAAGGTACCTTCTTATAATTAAGATCCTCCTAAAATATCTCATAAAAAAAACGAAAAAAAGACGTAAAAAATAAGGGTTAGTTGCATATGCAACATCTTTTCAGCAACAACTCACTTTTAAAACAATTAAATGGCATCCAGAAACTAACTAATAATGACTACTCAGCAACAAATCCTTAAATGTCAAAGCATGATTTTATAAGCCATGTTTCCACCAGTTCGATCCAGATCCAGAGCGTACATACATACTTTTGCTCCAAAGTCAAAAACGTTAGGTTGGCTTTTTGTATCCATCTCTGGGTATCTGAAAATAAAATCAGTCTTCTAGAACATCACATTAATCAATATCCTCATTTTATGGCCTTAAATTACCATTCATGTCGGTATTAATGTTTGTTTATGTCCTTAAGAAAAGGATTAGCTGACCCTGCAAATAAGAAAAGCCAACTTGGAGTGTCATCATTGGTGATTATGCGATTTAAGTCAATAAGATTGCTATATTTCTATAAAATCATATAATATATTGGGATAGAGCAGTCGTCTCATAAACAAAAACGTCGTTGGTAGGTATATAAATTACATGTTAATATGAGTGCCAGTCTATGTGATCTTACCTGTGATCGCTCAGTCATGTCTTAGTCCTATTTAAGTATCTTGTGAAGGTCATGAAATAAATCTACAAACTGGATATTCGTTTAATTCAATCTTTAAGTTATAAATTATTGAGTAGACGAGAAATTCAAATGTGTTAAAAATAACAACACTAATTCAGTAAAAACTTTTTTTGAAAATTCGACGTTGAGAAAGATTCAATAATATGTAGTTTTACTCTTAACTAATATATATGTTTCGAACATGTTAAAAGTACGTAATGAATATAAACAGGACTTCTTCAGCATATATAAATTGTTTATACTATTTGGAAAACAACCAAATTTCTCTATGTTTAGCTAAATAGATAAATTATTAAATTCCGAGAGTTATCTTCTTTAGTTATTACGAGTTGAAGCGTTTGCTGATATAATTGGAGTAAAACGTCTGACACTTTTTCTTTCTTCAAAAAGAGGAGGCCATCAGTGCTCTATTCAAAGGCTCAAAATATGATAATTCAAACTTCAAAGGCTGTCTAGAAATAGAGTCAACAGTGTAATTATTGCTCTACTTATAAATGAAACTGCACAACATGGAATTAGAAAGGCCAAGCTGAATTGCTGATAAATAGAACAGCACAAAAAGGTTCAACTTTTGCAGTTAACTTAGGAGCTGCATTTTTTGGTTTTTTCTATCCACTGGGACTCAGTAGCCAATAAAGAATTCAAATGTGGGCTTGGAATTTGAGCTGACTTTGGCTCCTCTGAAGTATTGGCGTTTCTGGTTGAATTTTACAGATAAACCAACGCTTCCCACAAGCCTGTCCCCACTTTGACTTCTGTTACATCGCTTACGCGCAGTTCACAGTATAACCCTTTCGCCTTCCTTAATAATGTACCAGAATGGAAACACGTTGTTGGTCTTGCATAGACTCAGCTTCAAGAATTTCAGCTGCCCAATGCGGTGAATGAAGGTACGAACTTTGATCTAATCTGATACGCTACAAGTTCTCATCTTTCTTCTCCATGCTTAATATTTAGGAAATCAAAGACCTTCAAAAGTTTCAGTTTTTGATTCCTTATTTGAACAAGGGTTGCTTTTAGTCTAAGTGCTAGTCATGGATTCCCTATAACGAATCGGGAGAGTATTTGTCTATGGTGAAAGAGAACAAAAAGAAAAGAGCATCTCTGTTTGGTCTAGTAAATTCCATTTGTTGAAGTTTCCTGTTTTCTGCTTTATCAAGTCTGCTTCAGCTTGAAGAAATAGCCCTTTGATACTGCTAACATGGATACTAAAGAACTGATCCTGTTCTTCACAATTTGACCTTCGATGTTATTTATGTTAGCTCATGAAAGAACATGCAAATAACTACATATTGACAATTTTTGTTGCACAAACGTTTGTGTACTGGTACGAGAGGATTCGTACTTTGGTGTGAAATCAACATAATTTCAAGGATTCATACTGTTTAGTTATCTTCGTCGTTATCCCAATTTTGCTGTGATGGGATTGATACATGGGTATGACGCCATGAGGACAGCTGGCTATCGGTGGTGGTGACGACGGGACCCATTATCAAGTCGATTACTAAAGGATCGGTTTATGTGGAAGCATTCAAATGAAAGATAACAATTATCCTGTTCCCGATGGTCCCAAAAACCTTGCCGTTCTTTGTTTTCTGTGTCCGTCAATTTACTGTCTCGTTTAAATGATGCAGCCCACCCTTTCTATTGGGGTTGACTGAGATAACTCCTTTAGCTGTTCGTCTTTTTCTTACCTTTTCATGGAGAACTTGTGAACCTGGTTGCCATATTTGGTACAAATAAGACTAGGGCAAGAGGTTGTCAGGGCCATATTTTTCTGAGACTCATAGTCTAGAAACAATTGGCCTGTAAACTTCGTTAATAAATGTGAAAGCAGGAAACTTCACTAATCTCCATCTACCTGTAAGGTAGTGCAGAAGATGCAAGTGAACAATTTCCCTTTTAACTTTGTAAATCGGTGCCAAGAAAAGCTTCTTGGCTCGGTCACTACAGGAGCTATGCAATAAACCAAATTGTTTATTTATTTGGAATGACTTCGCCTTTTGATTTCTTGCTCGATAATTCCCACTCCTTTCGCTTGTTTCTTTTTTGGTTTACCCTTACTCCTGAAGATCTATTACTTTCGGCTGCAATCCTTTACTGTTACCAAGTACCATCTTGTTTGACTTGTTTTTCTCTTTAACAGAGGAGCTTTCTTCATAATCAAGCCCATTCAGTTCGGCCAAAGATGAGAAAGCACGTAACTTTAGTGCACTTTCAATGTATCTTATTCTGCCTTGGAGGGTTCCTATTGTTACGCGAAGGCGTGGTGGGAGATCCCAGAGCCCAAACTGTCAACATTACGTGTGGGCGACAACTTGAGCACAACTCAACTATCTTTGTGCCAAACTTTGTCGCTACAATGGAGAACATCAGTGAACAGATGCGTTCTTCAGGTTTTGGAGTAGCTCTTACGGGTTCAGGACCTGACCGAAACTATGGCCTCGCCCAATGTTATGGCGACCTCTCTTTGCTTGACTGTGTGTTATGCTACGCTGAGGCACGTACTATTCTACCACAGTGCTATCCTTTCAATAGTGGTCGCATCTTTCTTGACGGTTGCTTCATGAGATCAGAAAATTACAGCTTCTTTGAGCAGTACAAGGGACCTGAAGACAAGGCTGTTTGTGGAAATGCAACTCAGAAGACCTCAACATTTCAAGAATCAGCTCGTCAGGCTGTGTCACTAGCAGTCGCAAGTGCTCCAAATAATAAAGGCTATGCCCGAGCTCAGGTGCCAGTTTCAGGGACTAATGAGTCAGCTAATGTTCTAGCTCAATGCTGGAGAACACTGAATGCAAGTTCTTGCACAGCATGCTTAGAGAACGCATCTTCATCTATACTGGGGTGTTTACCGTGGTCAGAGGGCAGAGCACTTAATACTGGGTGCTTTATGAGGTACTCGGATAGAGATTTTCTCAACAAAGAACAAAGCAGTGGAAGTTCAAGAGGTGATTAATTGTTCTTTCTAAGATTGCAGTATCAGCTGATTGTTAATTCAGTTTCAGGCCATTGATTTCTTATCAAGCATGAACTGAGTGTGGGTTTTGATTAATAAATGCAGGTACTGTGATTGCAATAGTTGTTTCAGTTGTCAGCTCTCTAGTGGTTATAGCAGTCGGTTCAGCTATAGGAGTTTATGTATGGAAACGCAGATATATTCAGAAGAAAAGGAAAGGTAAATGCATTTCAATTTACATCCATTGCTGGCTTCTGCAAATCTCCAACCTAGCCCAGGCACATGTGAAATCAGTATGCAGGCAATATGTGTTCTATTAGAATCTTGGGATTACTTATATTATTGATCTTTCAGGTTCAAATGACGCAGAAAAGTTGGTGAAGATCCTGTATGACAGTAGCTTGAATTTCAAGTACTCGACTCTTGAGAAAGCTACAGGATCATTCGACGATGCCAACAAGCTTGGACAAGGAGGGTTTGGATCAGTGTACAAGGTTGTTCTTTTTTTCCCCCCTTTTCACTGTTTATCGTCAAAATTAATATCCTTTCTTTCTTCTTTGTCTCAATCTCAGGGTGTTTTACCTGATGGAAGAGAGATAGCTGTGAAGAGGCTTTTCTTTAACAACAGACACAGAGCAGCAGATTTCTACAATGAAGTTAACATGATTAGTAGCGTGGAACACAAAAACCTGGTCAGGTTATTAGGGTGCAGTTGTTCGGGGCCTGAAAGCCTTCTCGTCTATGAATTCCTGCCTAACAAGAGTCTTGACCGTTACATCTTTGGTACTAACACATTAATCCTTAGGTTTGAGTTTTACAATATTTGTTGTCTACAGTTTTCAGAACAGGCCACACTGGCTCTGATAAATCAAATTAGCTGTGGAAAAGCTCTGACACCAGCTTAAATGTTACAGACCAGATCAAAGGCAAAGCATTAACATGGGACAGGAGATTTGAGATTATTGTTGGAACAGCAGAAGGTTTAGCATATCTTCACGAGAACTCCAAAATCAGGATCATTCATAGAGATATAAAGGCCAGTAATATCTTGTTGGATTCAAGGCTTCGTGCTAAAATTGCCGATTTTGGTTTAGCCAGGTCTTTCCAGGAAGATAAGAGTCATATCAGCACGGCCATAGCAGGAACTTTGTAAGTTAACTATCAGTAACATCATCATAACCGAACAAGCACTGGACAATTTTAAACTATTAACCAATGTACTTATAATAGATCTCATTTTGGTAAATCTACAGAGGGTATATGGCTCCAGAGTACCTAGCTCATGGGCAATTAACAGAAAAAGCAGATGTCTACAGCTTTGGCGTTCTTATATTAGAGATTGTTACAGGAAGGCAGAACAATAAGAGCAAAAGTTCAGATTACACTGACAGCTTAGTCATTTTGGTAAGCTATGGATCTCGTGTTCCCTGACAAATCCTGATCTTATTCAAGGTAATTACTTTAATGAAAAGTAATAAGATATATAACGAAACCTCATTGGTATCTCCTTCCTCTTGAAATCAGACCTGGAAGAAATTTCAAGCTAGGACAATCGAAGAGCTCTTTGACCCAAATCTAATGTTGCATGACCATCACAACAGCAATGTAAAGAGCGATATTTTGAGAGTACTGCATGTAGGGCTTCTATGCACCCAGGAGAGTCCATCCCTGCGACCCACAATGTCAAAGGCGCTACAGATGCTAGTGACAGAGGAACTCATCCCTGCACCTGCGAATCCCCCTTTCATGGATGAATCAACCTTGGAACTCGGTGACACCTGCGAGGATGTCTCATATCCACTCAATGTTGGTCCTCCATCATCTGTTGCAACGGTCAGCTATAGTTCCTTCCGCCCCAGGTGACCTTCAAATGGGAAGATAATCTTTGGAGGCAAACTATACTCAAAATTAACATATGGCGAGGAAGGCTAGTAATCTCAGATTATAAATTATAATATAGCCTCGCTATAGCTTGCACTTCCATGCATTTGCAGGTATAACATGGGCGTGTAAGCAGTTGTGAATGGTGTACGATCTCTGGTAATTGGCATCGGTATGACATTTCGTAGATAAGAAAGGCAAATTTCTGACTATTAAGATGGCATTAGAGTAAAGATACATGATAAAATTTTGGTTTGATTGATCAAGAACCCTGTAAAAATCAAGGATTCTGGTTATGCAAGTGTTTACAAACTCCAAATACTCGGAGAGAATTCTTTTATGATAATAAAAACTGAACTTTTTGATTAATAAGCAAACTTTGCATTTTGTCCTATTTTCGGAGAATTGTATAGAACAGGCTTGGCTATCAAATATGCAACGGAACAATCAGCTAACAATACCACAACATTTCTGATATCTAGCATCTGAGCTAGCAATCAACTCCCAAACATTAAATATTTAACGTCGCAAGAAACCAATTCAAAGATCGCGTGAAATGGGAGTACAAATTCTCTCTACCGTGTGGCTACTAGGTTGCCCATCAGGCCTCCACTGACCTCATAGTGCTTTGCAGTAGAAAATCCTTCATCCAGTGCAAGTTGCTCTAACTGCTTGCCTGAACCAAGTGTGCATCCAACTGTCACTAGATTAGAAAATGGGGCACCATCCAGTACTAAATTTCGTGCAATCCCAGAATTACTTACGAGGCTCTATCCTCCAATCTTATAATAAGCATCAACTATCACATTTCTAGAAACATTAGAGCTGCTTGCATGATATAAACATGAAAGCATTGAAAGGTTAGCACGAGAAATTTGACACATAACAATCCATCAATAACAGATATGGCTTCTAAGGAATCTAAACAGAAAGAATCTATAAATCTATCACAAACTAGCAGATATAGGTACCAATGTTAAGACGATTCTGATAACTACCTCTTAATGCATCAAATACAGATATATCTTTTAGGAGGTAGAGCTTTCTTTGGATCAAATTCTTATTTTATACGGCTATGCAAATAAGATCCACCAGATAATGTGTGGTCCCAGACGTTATAAAGGAAAGCAAACCTGTCAAAAATTCTCTAATTGAGCTTTTCAAATATTCATACTCCTTTGCAAGGCCATAGCCAGTGGCCACGGGGACAACAACATGGTCTATCATCCATTCCTAATACCAAGTAACATGGCAAAGATTTGATTTTTGATTAGCAAACAGGTACATAGGGTTGACCTCTATCATTACTAAAATGAACTTTTGCAATTCATGAGATTACATCATGAAAATCTGTATTGTAAGCCAAAGTAAACATTTAACGCCAAACGAAGCAAAGAAGCTGTTCATTTCTTTGAGTACCTGAAATGAAGCAACAAAAGGCGTAGGACTCTTATTGAAGTCGAGAATGGATAGTTTTGCCCCTGCAAATAGCAGGAATGAGAAGTTCTGGTTAGATTACATTTTTTCCAGCAACTGAAGCTAAGAAGAGGAGATAGGACCTGGTTTCAGAACTCGAAACATCTCCTCCATGGCTTTACGCTTATCCATCACATTTCTTAGCCCATAACCCATGGTAATGGCATCAAAGGAACAATCAGAAAATGGCAACTCAGTTGCATCACCCTCAACCCACCTGTGATCATGGAAGAGAAGACTGGCTTTGTAAAGCAGGTTAAGCATATTGCTATCACCACATGAAGATTAATTAAATGATTCTTCATGAACAAAACTAATCTAAACCAACATGCTTTTACATGGACAACTTATCTAAACCAACATTTATCTGTAAACTTAAATCTTTAGCGTTTGCTCTTTCAGTCGTCATCCAAAATGACTAAGAACAAAAGACCGTTGCTTATATTCCCAACTGCTGCCATACAGCAATGCTCACTCGATGTTCTTGTAGCATGCATTCCATCTCAAGCTCTGCCGGGAAGAAGCAATAGACAGTTGCTCCCTTGAAAAATCCAAACCAGTCACCTAGAAATCAGTAGAAAATATCATATCAACACTACTTTAAACTCGTAAAAAATTACATAAACATATAAAAGAAGTGGTTTTTTTCCATTTATAGAAAGTATAAACCTTTGAAACCAACAATCACAAATTAGCAAATACATAAGCCACAATCAATATTAGCAACATACAAGTACCAGCGATTGAGCTACTAATTGGGTATCAGTATAGCTAATATCGCATACGGCATACTTCAATTCACAGTACTAATACACACTAACCAACGTCTCTTTTGAACAGAAAATGGAAGAGAGACAGAGAAAATAAAAAGGAAAAGAAACCTTGCCGTTGGAGCCAACTTTCTCGGACAATAGAAATGCTATGTCCCCACTTCCACAACACACATCCAACACGCAATCCCCCATTTTCGCTCTGTGCAAACATTCAACATCTTAATCAGTGAAGAAAATCTATAAAAATCAAAAGTAAAAGAGCAGAAATTGGAACAAACAAGAGAACATGATTATGTAAAAAGTTAAAAGAACGCATTACCCAGACCAAGACACAGCCATGCGTTTCCATATCCGATGCTGACCCAAGCTAAATAAATCATTCAACTGCACTTTTTATTCGCGAAAATAAAAGGAAGTCAACAAGAAAGGGTCAGAAAGTAAAAAAGCCTTTACATTTGGTGAGGAAAATGAGAAATAAATTATTAAATGCGTACGCACGTCATCGTAGACAGGAGCAATGCGGTTAAAGAGCGCCTGACGTTCGGCGGAGCACCGAGGCGGCGGGTTAGGAAACCGCGAAATCGGAGGGCGTAGAGAAGGAAGGCAGAGCTGAAGGGAAGCCATTAGTGTTAGCGTGATATGAAAGTTGGGGCAATTGAGCCGAGGACATATGGACCTGTTTCAGACTTTCAGTTATCCACAGCTGCGGTTTTTTATTTTCTTTTCCAAGCCTTTTACGTGTTCTTTTAATGACACCCACACGCTGCTCCTACTCTCGTCTAGTGTTTTGTTTTCTTAAAATACTGTCTATATTTTATTTTTTTAATTTAAATTATATAATCTGTCTAGATTTTTTATTATGAAAATGGATCAATAATTGCTTGATCTATTTCTTTCTTGTTAATCTAGGTCATGTTTAGAGTAAATAAAAAAGGAAAATTAGAAATTGCTTGTTGGCATTGAAAAGAATAAAGGCGTGAATACATAGTTTTAAACTTTTAATAGCTTTTAACTGCAAACTTGCGAGAGAGAATTAAAAGTGGCTGTTGATGAAATCAAGCATTCTATTACATATATATATATCTCTTCAAGAACTATAACACAAGCAAATAATATTAAGTGACAAGAACAACCATAGTCCACAGCCTATGACCTGGTTTATTCTAGTGAATCCCCACCACCCTTAGCTTTGTTCTGTTAGCTTCCATTGACATTATTAAAACTCACAAGCACAAATCGTTTACTCGTGAAACAAGAGCACCGTATCCAACTAGTAAGATTAGGTTATTTGTCCAAACTACGTAGGCATTTCATTGTTTGTTGAAGAATTGGGAATATACAAGAAGATTGCATATTACACTTAAGCTTTCCCCTTTCTTGACTATCTTGAAGTTTTCAATGCCAGTATAGTTTCTAGCAGAAAATACACGACTTCAACCCTCCAAGGCAATTATCTATGAGACATATTGGAGAATGTACATGATACTCTCATACATCTGTAAAGAATTGCCCAGAGAGGCTACCCATCACCGCAAATTGCATGTCCTCCGAGGGTTTCCAGTGGCGCTTCCTTTGATTTATGAACCAATTGTTGATTTGCTTCTGATCCAATCCCGTTGACTCCGCCAATGCTATCTTATCAGCTTCCTGGAAGATAAGAAGACAGGAAAAAGAAACAACTTTGTCCTCACTTAGTATAAGTATGGTGTCAAATCTGATGCCGTTTCAGCATTCAAAGTAGAATCTGTAAATAAAGGGCATCATAGTTTGAGATGGAATGTAAGTAATCCCAGTTCTGTCTTAAAATGTACCCCAAAATGGATCTGTGAATCCCGTGACAAGGAAACAGTTTCATGATTAGGTTCCTAATGCACCGGTAGATTCAATGAATATACAGATTGTTACAGAAAGTCTGACCAAGAAACATGCTTCGCCTAACCCAAGCCCCAACCCTCCCCATCAAATAACATATTATATATGGTGACATCTTATGTAGGCGACTAATTAAGAAATGTGAGTCGACAGTAAACCAAGTAATCCTGAGTTCAAGAGTAATGGTGAAGCTAGATTCAGTGCCTGGTCCCTAGGCACAAAATGTAGAAAGAAAGGGAGGTACGTACAGTTGGATATGGCCATTTATAGTGAACATTCCACCATTCGAGAAGGGTTTGCCTAGCATCCTTTGGTAGCTTTCCCTTCTTCTTTTTCTTTGAGAACTCTAGTTTCAGCTTACTAATATGACTTCCAAACTTCTGCAGAAGCTTGTCTTTGAGATCTCGGTCTTCTGCATTTTGTTGACCTTCACGTGCTTCAACTTCACCCCCACTCACTTCTTCATCCGATGACATCGCACCTTCATCTGGTTGACATGACATGACACAAGTAATTAGACTGTTTCTTGAACTTTATGTCGTACTACAAACATTAGCTAACAAGCACAACATTAAAGTCTATAGCTGTATCAGAAAAAAGTAACATCTGGATATACGAGGAAAAAACAACAAAAGATTGAACCTCTATTGCCGTATCAGAAAAAAAGAAAATACGGTAGCTATAGAAAAATACATGTTTTTCAGTTATACTAAATGTGTTTTGGATTAGTACCAGCACCTGTGGATAAAGCTAGGATCAACAGCAGCTTGACTTGGAATTCATTTACATCTTTGCGACATCAGAAAACTTTAAAATTTTCGCAGATCATAATTGATCATTACAATGAAAACCGACGCTATCTTATAAACCTATGTTTCAGGATCACTTTAAAATCACTTCTTAAATCAAAATCACCCATAATCGGCACTAAAAAACCATGTTATTTTAGACAAAACACATTACCACAGGCTATCTCAAGATTATAACATGCCATTTCAGCCAAAGAGACCATCTCCCCAAATACTACGTATGGTATATTGAAAGGATCAAAGCACTGATATTGGAGCAACGAAGCCATACAAATGATGTGACTCGCTTTTAATCTGTAAACATTTGCTTTAAGCCTTTAACCATCCGCCAAATACTACCTACAACTTCCGCATCCAGTAACCCGGTTGCCAACCCAATAATTCAAAAAAGTGATGCCAGAATCCACAATAGTAACACGGCAGTTGAGTTCGGATGATCACATGAGATGCAGCTGAATATTAAAACCGCCACTCCTATCCGTTAAACAAGAACTCCAATTGAAGTTTAATCGACGCCTGAATTCAGTAATTATGCTTAAGTAAATCCATCACGGAAGAAACAAAGGACAAAAGCTCGGGTTAAAACCAAGAGAGAGGAACCCACTAACAGTCTCTGACAAACAATTAGACCGGGGCCTGACCGACATAGAAAAGAAGTGCACACCTCACGGACAATGGCTGTGTTTGGTTATGTCGTTTGTCAGACAAAAGTACCTCAGTGGAAAAGATGGCGTGCATGTACATGTACAGAAAGAGAGAGAGAGAGTTGCATGAAAAAGATTTAAATGAAAATGTTAAATAAATGATTAAGATTAGAATTTAGAACGTCATAGAAGGCCACTCGCCATCCTGTAGACGACAGCCCACAGTCCCCACCAAATCTATTAACTCATCCCCTTAACACGAGATAACTTATTTTAAGTCCACTGTGGCCGGTAGGCCATGATATACTCACTTTGTACTACTCCACTCCGATACTGGTCTCAAGCAGCTCGAATTGACAGAAATAACCCCCATACAGATGCCCAATTTTCTGCCATTCAGGAATACAGAAATCTATCCATCGTTGTCTGGAACATCTCAGCTCTCTCCTCCCCACGCAATACAAGTTAACGGAACAAAGAGTTCGAGGACATCGATTCAAGAATATTTTCACAAAGAACATTAATTTCCGATGGCAACCGACCAAAGTGGAGACAAGAACTGAACAATGGAAGATGAGAAATTTTCGACGGAACGATATCGATGAGCTTTTACGAGAAGTGGGTCAAAGAAAGAAGATAATGTCCACCATAGATTAACAGGACCCGCAGCAACTCCAAGTCTGATTTAAGGGACTCGAGACACGTGTGATGCACTATAGAAAAAAAGCACGAAGACCCACCATCTCCACAAAGAAACAAACAAATGCCCTTGGACATGACAGCCACTAAGCAGTTAGCAGTATCAGCTGCAGTTCTCAGTATGTAGGGAAAGACTAGCAGAGATGGAATTGAATGATCATCATTCATCAGTGCAAACTCACTCACCCATTCTCTCTCCCCGCATAAAGCTGGTGGACTCAGCGAAATCTGCGGAAGTCCCATGTGGAACTCCGACCACCCGCTCTACCCGGGCAAAAAGCGCCATTAAAGTCTCCATTAGACTCGCCCACATTTATCACCAACAACCCCACAATCTATAACCTTTTGTCATGTATTACGCAGAACAAATGCAAGTCTCTCTCTCTTCCATTAATAAACCAAAACACCCAACACTCACCAATCAAAGCTGGTATTCATATAAACGAATACAAGCATGAAATTTCCATGTTCAAAGATAATAAGATCACGGAGCCCCAAGAAATTTTTCGGTACATTTCACCCATCCAAATGTTTTACTCAGATATATACAATCTTGCAGCCAACTTAGAACAGCACATACACCTTGTCAATGGGTCAAAAACATGAGAAAAATAACACGTCGTCAGACGTACTAATCATTGCCTTCCTAAGCACTCAAGTCTAAAGATTCAATCTTTTGAGTGCCACTTGAATATTTTCATTGGTTTTGATACGTGCTTTGTTCATAGACCGTTGACTATAATACTCATATGTTCCGAAAGACGATGCTATGCAACTCTGGCATGGCTGCTAAGTAAAGTACGTAAAAATGCGAGCTAGGAAGACGAAGGAATTCGGCTTATGTTTCGTTTTATATGGTCAACTGATAAAAGCGGACAAGAAGAGACTCGTAAAACGACACACCAAAGGCAAGCATGCATGATATCAGATATCATAGTACAAACATACCTTGGTTAAACATGCAGCAAATGTCTAAATATATGCTCAAGCTAAGTAATGACAACGGACGAACTGCCTTCCAAAAGTAGTAAACCAGAAAACCGCAACCAAGAGCATATATGCTATTGGATTACCATGCTGGCAGGTCCAAAGAATCTTGCCTTTTCACTTTTTTTTTGGCAAGTTATTAAATGACCTAGTTGTACAAAAGAAGATCAAGAAGAATCCTCTCAGCAGAAGACATAATAAAGAAACACAAGGCTTGTTAGCAAAGACGATAATATCACTCAAACGGTAGTCTGCACTTCCAAAAAAAAGATAGAACTTGCCAACCAATAACAAAGTGATCAAAAACTAACTTTAAAACACACAAATGTTTATGAAGTTGTATTAATGTAGCTACATTATCTTTTACAACTATAAGTAACTAGCAAAGATTGAGATTCCATTCCTGCAATGTAAATGCCGAAAACACTGTTGTGTTTTCAGTTTAAAGGTATTTAAATTAGATAACGGAAGTGGTATGGGCAATAGGGAAATGCAATTTGTTAAGCTCTACTACTTTTGGCCAACACAGAAACGACCACTTTCATTAGGCAGCCTTTAAAGGGATGAGGAAGGCTCAGTAGACTAAATAAGTGGACTTCCAGGTAATAGTACGGTAGAGATGTGTACTTCATCGAGAACCCTGTAATCCACCTTTTCTAATACTATAGTCCTCCAATTGAAGTATCTAACTATGAACATAAATGCAGATCCCAGTGATACTTTTCTATATCCTCACTTTTAAGAAGATGCAGCCATTACGATTTACAGGCAATAGCACTTCAAAGACAGAAACCAGTCAGCACTCAGCCAATTCCCAAGGTTCTCCTTTTACATCCCATCATAGAGACGCATGGCTCACACGTTATTGGACCATACAATTTACATAAGCGCCAGAATTAGGCATAATTACCATTCATTACTAAACAGTTAGAACCAAGCAAGCTCTTTTTTTTGGGAAGTAGGTCCCATGCATGCAAATAAGTTGTGTTTATTCTATACTTAATCGATGTCTGAAATTTCAGCAACAAAATGTGATTTAAGCTAAGTATCTATAAAATAAAATTAAGCATTTCAATTTTCAAATGGAGATTAAGATTAAAATTAGAACAAGGCTAGGAGGTAGAAATCTGGTCCAAGGATGTAAATCTACATAAGATATTGTTAACCGACACATGTTAGTCAGAAAATTTTAACACAATAAATAATTCTCTGATATAAGAACAAGAAGTAGAAAAAGTATAACTTGTAACACTATTTCTCGAACAATATCTTTTAAAGGGATTGAGCCCGAGCCATTCTGAGGGAATATAATCAGAATAAATGAACTTGAAACCAAGGTTTGTTTACAATTATTTCAAATAAGAAAAGAGGGGGACTCTAAAAATGCAACATATACACTCCAGACTGTCTATCAACCATGCAACCAACGTACTATTAGTCATATGTCTATAATATGATTAGAATGGTTAATTTACTTCAAAGTACAAGTATTATCTTCACTAAAATAAAGCTTTCATAAGTCATCACTTTTTAATGTAACACAACATATAGCTCTAATTGACATATCTTTTCATTCTTTCAAAATCGGACAGATTTGCAATGGCAAGCGCAAGTAAGCCTTTAATTTATCAGCAAGTGTACATCTTCAACATCTTATTACAAATAAGCAGCTCTCACAAATGTGAACGATCGATAGCTTCAGTGTAGTTAGTGGTTTGTAGAAGTTTTATTTCAAAATAATCGGACGTGTCGGGAAAAGTAAAATACGATTTCAAGTGGTTGTGCAAGGCCAAGAGTGACTTCACATGTTTCCTACGAGTCAGTTTCAATCTACACATTATAACAGTACTTGAAAAGACGAATCAAAATGTCAAATAAGGAAAAAGATCAGCATTAATAGCAAAGAGCAAAAATATAATTTAATTTCCCTAAAAAGTTGATCTTTGGAAAGTCCACCGGATTTAACTATACACAACTTACCAAACCACAAATTACTAAACCATCTAACTGAACTCTGATGAAACGTCAAATTCAGAATCTTTGGAACAATAAGTTTGGATTTTCAAGCTCACCCCTTTCTGACGCATACAAAAGGAAAATTCACATCAAAGTAAGTTGAGCAAAAACTTACAAGTAAATGAGCTGATCTTCGATCTTTATCAAAAAATGAAAAGAAAAAGCTCCATAACCGTGAGAAATGCCATCGCAGCAGATCCCGTGACTTTTTTTGACACAGCCGTTCTCTTTCATATATATATATATACAATGGAGAGATGTACTAGTTCCAAGCAAACATTTACAAACTAAGCAATACTAAGCAATTTTCAGCTTATTCTCCCAAGGAACCGAAATCAGCGAAATGTAAGACGTTGGCGGCACTAAAAAGTAGGTAACAAGAATCTCTTCCCGGGTCTAGGGTTTTATTAGTCAGTTACTTAGTTTGGTTATTTTTGCCCTATATCAATCTTTGGTTGTTATTTGATCATCGTTAACTCTTTCATCAACAAGCAATTTGTTGTAGGAATTAAAAAGAAGGGATTAAAAGCAGTAAATAGCGGGTTAGGACTGGGAAGGAAACCAAGAAACTTGCGAATAATAGCCTGCCAGTCTTGAGATGATAATGTTTGGGTTATACGGTATTTCTGTTTGCTAACAACCACTAATCATGTGGCATGCTTAATGCAGTCACAGCGAGGACAATATGTATGTGCACAAAAGTCAAGTGATGTCAACAAAAAGAAAAAAGAAACATGATCAGATTTTAATAGATCGTTCATGCTAGAGTAAGAGAGAGAAGAGAAAAATACTGACCAGAGAGGGTTCTGATCGAGGCACCTGTGCAAAGATTGCGTAGCTGCATTTCGATCTCGTTCAAGAAGGTGGTGGCTTCGCCGAAAGGCCTCTCGAGATCAGATTTGTACTTCACCAACACATCGTAGTAGGTTTTCTACACGAAAGACAACGGATGTTTTTTTGGGATCAGAAGACTACATCGAAGATAAAAAATCCAAATACACGCTCTCCTTTAATTACCATGAACTCGTCCAGCTCTGGATCGGCTCCGAAGCACGAGGATGCAGCTTCTAGCTTGAACAGGTCATTTCCTTGCCTGATTTCATCCAGCAAACACGATATTTCCGGCGGCGCTCCAACCTTCATGAAAAACGAAACGATGAGAGAAAGATCTTCTAGGTTAATAAACAATAACTTAAAAGTCGAATTGGGAAAAAAGAAAAGAAATAACTAACTACGGCTAAGCAACCAAATGTGAATTTCAGGAAATTTTTCTCTTCGTAAAAGTATTAACAAGTAATCTAAAGTTATTAGCGAAGCGAAACGTTCCTACACCACTCTGGCGGTATCGTCAAAGCCAAGACGCAGTTCGTTGAAAAACATTTTTCTTTCTGAAGAAAAAACCACGGGATAAGAGAAAATCATGCTGTTGGAAGAAGAAAATTAAGAGCAGATAGTTGTGATAGTGTAATATGTTTATGAAGATGCAAGCAAACGATGGTCAATAGACATTAGCGCGTAGTTCAATTTCGGTTCCGTCCTTTAAGCTTCTGTTTACTTGACCGCCAAACAGCTGGTACAGTAACACCGAAATAATTATGTCAAGTTTATGAGGTCAAACACAACACACGAGAACCACACAACCCGAAGCTTTGCTTTCCACTCCTTGCCTTCTTTAGCACAACCGAAGAGAGTCAGAGAGAGATATAGATAATTATATATACAGTGGAGAGGTTTCTTAAGGCAGTTTTCACCTTCTGGCAATCGATATAGGCGTCGAGCAAACGAGGATAGCCAGGATGCGAAGCAATTTTAGCTTTGATCAACGAAGAGGACGCATCTTCTGGAATCGCCGGCGGCGTGATATCAGAAGGCTCCCCCGCCTCGGAAATCAAGTCGACGTCGGATCCGAAGATCGGAATCCGATGATCCGACGGCGAGAAGAAGCACTGATATTCGGACGGCAGAATCAGGCTCTGAGGCGACATCAAAGGTTTGTCGGAGAAATCTGCCGACGAGTGTAGGCCGCCAAACAGCCCATCCATTAATGGAGCTTCTCAAACAAATGATTGGTGAGATTATGATTATGATCAGAGAGAAACAAAAACAAAAACAAACAAAAAAAGGCAGAATAATCTTTTAGGTTTGATTTTCTCTTTCTCGCGATTTGCTCTCTTCTTTTTCGTTTTTGTTTTAACAGGGGAGAGTTGGGTTTGAATTTGCTGGAATTGGAGACGCCGAGAGGGAGTGCTAGTGCGAGGGCAAGTGCTCTTGGAGAGTGTGTTTTTTTGGTTTACGAACAAAAGACAGCGAGGAAAAAAGAGTTGCAGTTTTTATGGCCTCTTTTTCAATTTAATTAATTACACTACACCTACAGTGATGAACACACACACACACGTATATATATATATATATTCCAATTAGAATGGAGATATCCCAAAACTTTGCAAAATAATTACATTCGGAATTCAATTCTTAATTATTGCATGACTTATTACTAATGACAGATTCATGCATGAAAACACTAAATCTTATGCGCTTGTGAATTTTCGTAATAATTCTAAACCTTTTCTCTTTAATTACGTATATATTTATACTTTACCATTTGCTCATTTCCCTAATTTCAAAGCTGTAAAATGTAGACAGCATCAAAACACTCAAGTGGCATAAGATTATAGGACCTTGAATATTTGGTGCCACTTTTATGTTTCTTATACGTAATAGCATCATCATACCTAGAAACCTCTTAGTAGATGCTTGAAAGTTGGCTTCCAAGCCCTCCTGGCTTTGTATCTGACTTTATTTAAATCCTTATTTATATATTTTAAAACAAAAATTATAAAGTATCACGTCTTTAAAATTATCAATTTGTACGAGATAAGATCTAATTCATAGAAAGAATAATTAAAATTATAACATAACAATACTAGGATTTAATATTAAAAGTTTCTTAAATACTCATAAACATGCGTTTTATGAGTATTAGATTTCAAAGAATCGACAAAATGTATCAATCAAGAGAAGCATAAAAATTAGCCTCTTATAATGAAATTCCAGGGGGCAAGAAGCCACTTTTGTTACGATTGATTGTGATGCTCGAAAAAGAGAAACCAGATAATGCAACTTGCAAGAAAATAAAACATCCTTCACTTACTCTTTTTTTTTCTTGCTAAATAAATAAAGAAAGGCAAATTAAACGTTACAGGCCAACTACAATAGACTGCCACTTGCCAAAAAAAGGCATACCCCAAATTGGTAAGATTAAGTTACTCTTTTTCGTTTTACGAGCCAAAACTTGATCAAACATGTTAATTAAACACCATAATTAACTTGTTTTTTTTCTTTTTTCCACGGATGCCTTACAGCCTTGGAGATAGAGAATATAACGGGGACAAAGATACTTTACGCAAATTATTAAATTCTTAAAATTGAGGCACATCATTTTTTTATTGACCCCACATTACCCAGCTAAAAGCTTGTTATTTTATGTTTCATTTTAATTCCTCTCCATAAATTAAGAAAGACAAAGACACCACTCCACAAGCTTGCTTAATTAGTTTATAAGATTTCATTTTTAAACACTCTCAAACAAATTCAATCTTTTAACTATGATCTCTTATTCTTAAAGTTGAAATTTATTTTTTAAAATAAAAATTGTAAAACTTACTTCCGAACCATGGCCGACACGATTCTTTCTCCATATTCATCAATTAATAAGGAGAGTACACTAACCTACTCTTAACACCCACCGAAACCCGCCGTGCTTACAAGATCTAAAGCATAGATCAGATCGAAGGGCCAAAAAAGAATATTCTCACCTCTCCACCGTTGATCTTGAGATAAAGTACTTGCCTGTGGAGCCACAGGTCGGATTGTGGCAGCCCATGAGCTATCAAAGACTAGCTAGGATTGGTGAACAAGTTCACCTGCGGAGCTGCTAATTATAGGTTGGTTTTCCTGGAAGATGCCATAAGTGGAGGCTCCATTTTAAGGATGGCCCAAGTTGGATGAAGGGATGGATCACTTGTTACACGATCGATATCTATATATATATAGCTACAACTAATAATAATAACCAAGTCCAAGACACAATTATCACTTATTATATAATAGGTCCATTTTTTAGACATGGGATTATATACAACTCTCAATGAATTGTAGTTTTTAGTTGTGACAATTTAATATCATAATTTTGTTTTTATCTAAAAATATAAATTTAGCCTTAAAGTTAATTTTAGTTACAGTTAATCTCTTAATTTTTTTATTAAATGAATATTAGTTTTTTCAATTAACTTAAACTTTTGAAAATCAAATAAAGTCGATCATAAAAATTTTGAATTTATTAAAAAAAAAGAACAGAATGCATATAAAGTGAAGTTCTTCTATGTTGTTTTATTATGATTCAACTCATTAATTAATAAATTTCTCAAAATGGACCAAAAGGAGCTAATTGTTTCATCATAATGGTGCAAGGACTGAGGAAGGGAGGTGCGGGCCACGGTGTCCTTGCGGTGGCAGAGGGGCGGCTCTTCCTTGCACGCAACTGGTGGAGAAGCAGTGATTGATTTGATTGATTGATTGACCTTTCAAATTTTTTACTTTCTCAAAATTATAACAACATATTATGTTGTATGGATCTTATTCTTCTAGCAAACAATCACCACCACCCTCCCTGACCCAGCCCCCTCGACTTGAGTTTCCCACAACATCCTTGAGTGTTCCCATTTTCTAGGCTTTTGTTGCCTTTTAGTCCGTCGTTCATTACACTGTCTTCTTCGCCAAGGATAAGGAGTGATTATAAGTTTCACTAAAAATTATTCATTATCAATTTAGTTACCACAACCCAAGTTTAAAATCATCCTTTATTTTATGCTAAGTTAAAACAAAATCACATTTGTATCTATAGTTCCCTCCTAGGCTTAGGAAAACAACCCAAAAGATTGGTTGGAAAATGTAATATTAACTAATGAAAGTGAAACTGAAAAAGCTGAAAATGGAAAAGACATACCAGCCTTGGAACTTTTCTCATAAAGAGTGAAGGGCACAGCTCCCACTCGTAGCTTTGGATCTTGGTCAAAACGGGCATTTACCATTTAGAGCTTCTTAAGCCACATGAGTGTCATTGAATTGGGTGGACATGAAGTGATATAAGTAGGTGGGGTTTGTGCCTAACTCATAAAAATTGACAGAAAGGCAAGTATCTGGGGCTTGGCAAGCTGGTTTCAGGTCGTTTATGGATATTGAAATTCTGTGTAGTTTGCGTACATATATATATATATACACGAGATTCTCGAGAGAGTATTCTGAGCTTTTGGTCATTTACAAGAGTCCTTACACTTCATAGATTACTTTTTGAACAATCAAGTAAATTAATAATATATCTATTGATAAAAGCGAGTCCCCTCCGCCAACTCCTGAGATTTTGCCAACTGCCAAGAGCATAATCTTTTTGGAGAGAGTAAAGCTCCCATGTGTATATTTTTTTATTACTACTTCCGTCCAACGCAAGGCCCTGTCAAAATGTCAATGCCAAACCTCTGTTCAGGACTATTCCTTTCGTTACCCTGAAAATGCTTTTACTCCCCACTTCCAGTCACGGTAGAAATCTGGGTCTGTTTCCAGTTACGATATTAATTGAACATACACCACTAAGATCTGTTTGTACGTTTCTTTTATATTACAATTTCGCATTATTATCCCATTTTTAAACAATAATAATAATTTAAACTACGATCATCATATTGCGTGTAATTTAAAAATTTGAAGGCTCGTCTAGAAAATGGTGGTTAACAATCAATAATATTGTATACGTTTTTATACATTTCATGTTATGCAACTGAAGTGAGATAGTTTTCCGTTACCTATGTATTTATTAGGTGGCAGTGGTCGTAGAATCGTGTGTGTGTGTTAAACTAGTAGTAGTTGTACGTATCTCTTGTAACTTTCTCTGATATTAAAATCTTGGACACTGGCATCATCCATGCATGCACGTGAAGTTTCCCAAAACGTACCTTTCCCAGAAGTTGTTTTTTTTGGGTGACAGGTTTTATCGTTAAAGAAGTGGTCCTAAGAATTAGCTAGACATTGGAGATTTGTATTTGTCCTGCATCCTTTGTGTAATGAATATACCAAAAAGGTTGTCTTTGTGCTTCATGAAAATCAAGGTTTAATCTCTCACGAAGTGGTCCTGACTCCTCCTGGGATCCTGCTTTTCTCGACCATCATAAGCATGCAGGTCCCTATCCAGCTATCTTTCTCCCAAAGTCTTGGTTTTCTGAAACTTCCTCATTGACAGAATCCAACACTCACTCACATTACTATATATGTCACCAGTTAAGCTCTGTGTCGCTTGGTACTTCTACTACAAGGAACATCAATTGGACTAAGCTCGCATCCAGTTCACAGGCACTGGAGCCACCTCTTAACCCCACCTGATCAAAACAAGTCACTATGACGATTATGTGTTCATTCCATGCACTATTCACAAATGGTCTCCAATACGATGCACCTAACAGCAACAACAGTGACCAAATACTATTGGGGGAACCAGAACATTCAAGTCATGGAAGAAATTATCTTTTTAAAGTTGAGTGGTCAACACGTGAAGGCCCAGTTGAAATCATAAATATTCAATGCCGCAGATGAAGATCGTACATTTTTTATAAATTATCACAAATCCAAGTTATTAACTTATATAAATTATCATCAAGCATTAACCTTGCATTTTCCCAATCACAAGTCAACCGTATTTGTGTCATCGATTCCATGCTTTGGAATGCGTGTTCAGGTCTCTATCAAGAGATACCCTGGTGAAGAAGATGACTAAAATGGTAGTAGTAGTTGACATGCTAAATACTTTACTAATTGACTTGCTAAGCGGAGCACATAGCACGATCAAGCTTTAGCCACGTTCAAGAAGATTAAAGACTAGTCCACTCAAAAAGTGGAAAGAAAAGCTGTGTAATTTACCCGATTGCGCACATTCTATCAGGATTGAGGTTACCTTAAGTTGACAAATGAAAACAATAGCATTTTTTGTATGGTTGGCGGTCCATAGTGTTAACTTGTTATGTTGTAATTGGCTTCGTACGCCGAAAGAAATTGATTACAATCAAATACCACATCAAATGACCGTCGCTTTTACAAGGCATAGCCAGCAAATCCAAGCATACCCTTTTGCTTGATTATGATAAAAGAATTAAGGTGAACTTGTCCAAATAAAGATCAACATCGACAAACTAAGCGACTAATCATCCGTTGGATTTGAGGCAGTGGTTAATTGGGCGACATTCGTTGACCTTGGCCCCGAATAGTCAAAAGGGTTGGAAAGTTGATGATACATTTCTCGGATTCTGTGATTTTATGCCCTTTTTACAAAAAGTTTGTCATTCTGGCTGGCTTCACTTTCCTTTTCTCCTTTGTTTATATGTGAATTAAATATTGACAGTGACACCATGCATAAGTAGATTAGAGAAAACAAAAGTATCGAAATAAATGCCTGCGTTTTTTATATTCAGAAACATTTTTGTATTAACTATTATATATACGAGTTGCTTCACATAATTGGAGTCTTAGAACCGTTAAAAATAAAAAAGGAATTTTACAGAGAAACATGAGATTTACTTGAAAATGTTATCTTCTATAATGTACAGCCACCCTAGCTCTAGCTGTAGCTCTAGCCTCTAGGTGACTGTTTCTGGTCAAGAAGGACAAAAGATTCTTTAAACCCATTTCAAAGGGAAAGTAATATTAATATAAGCTATCTTGGGAGACAAAATATGGGGGTGAATCAACATGGAGCCTGTTGCTATACTTAGATGTTTATTTAATAATCATGCAGGTGATAAAGAACATTCCAACCTAATGAATGATATTGTTAAATACTTGAGTAGAGTATCATCACATACTCTAAGTAGGATATAAAAGACGCGGAAAGGTAAGAAGTAAGACTTAGTATGTTTCTATTTTAACTTTTAATTTTATATTTTTGTTTTCAAATTCAGTAAAAAAATCCGTTTATTTGAGTTATTGGGCTCTATTTTTAATTTTAAAAAAATATGATACCATAAAAGTGATTTTTGATTTCTATTTCTATTTTTCATAACCTGATTTACTATTAATTAAATATATATTATTTAATTATTGAATATATTAATTGTAATAAGAATTATGAATAATTTAACTCAGTTTAATATTATATATTTAATTAATTGAAATTAATTATTAATAATAATTATGAATAATTTAATTTAATAATTTTGTTGAATTTTTGTAATTAAATTGAATAATTATTAATAAATACGATCGAATTAAAAATATCTTCAAAAAATATATATCTCAAATAATATTTAAT
>JANITW010000003.1:20652865-20671144 GCA_027564335.1 Erythroxylum williamsii
GCATGGTGGCAGCAGTGGGATATTCCTGATGATTTTTTTATTGTGGCAAATTTGGTTGATTGGCTAGCTTTGAATCTGCGTACTCGTGCTATGAGTCCTTTTGGTTTTGATTGCGCACATTGGTTTCTAGAAGGTATTTGGTAGTTGTGGAAGGCTAGGAACTTATGGGTCTTTCAAAAGGAATTTCTTTCTTTAGCAAATTTGAATGGTTGTGTCTTTAAACTTGCAATGGATGTATCCTTGACTTATGTTTCAAAACTGAAACTTTAAGGTGTGAGATGTTGAATTGGTTGGACTGTACCACCTACTGGTTGGGTGAAGTTGAATTGTGACGGCAATTCTATTGTTAATCCTGGGCTAACTAGTGATGGAGGGTTGTTGCATGATTTATTTAGTCGTTGGCGTGGAGAGTTGTTACATGCTTCATTTAGTCGTTGGCTAGGGGGTATTAGTTTTTAATTGGTGTTTCAACTATCTTAGTGAGGGAGTTATGGTCCATTCGAGATTGTTTGATTTTTACGTGAGATCATGGTTTTCAGTAGGTCGTGGTAGAATTGGATAGCATGGAGGCAGTGATGATGTTGACTTGTGGTGTTATCTCTTCACATCCCCTATCTGTTTTGATTGTGGATATTCAAGCTTTACTTGCTAGGAATTGGTTTTGTTCTATTAGGCATGTGTTTCGTGAGAGTAATTTTGCAGCAAATTGTCTGGCTAAATTAGGTCATGACATTTCGTCAACTTTTCAAGTTTGGGAGGAGATTCCTGACGTCCTCTCCTTGATTATCTGAGCTGATGTATGTGGTATTTCTTTTATGAGATAGTTTTAGTTTTCTCTTACTTGTAACCCAAAAAAAAAGTTACCTTGGTTCCATTGACATGCCTAATCTATGCTATACATTGGCCAAGGCTCACTAATGGATAGCAAAAAGAATCTTGCAATATTAAGGAGTTAACATCAACCAATCATCAAAATTATAATGATTATATACATTATCATTCTTGTTACTATTACCCAATGTGGACCAAGTGCTTCCTAATAATATGAATAAAATTTTTAATTATAAGTATTTAGTAAATAATAAATAAATTAATAATTATACTAGTATTTAGTATCAAATATTATGAATAATAATGAGAAATGTTTTACTTAAATTTAATTATTATATATTTTATTTTTATAAATAATTAAATATTATATTTTATATTTTATAAAACAATTAATTATTTTAATGATTTAATAACTTTTTATAAATAAGAATTAAAAACATTTTAAATTTTATTTTAATTTTTTCATTCTTTATTTTATCCATTCCCAGTTATAAAACAATAAAAATTTTGAAATCAAATTGCAATCTCATCAACGTCATCATTATTATTAATAATTTTATTTTTATAAAGTGATATTTTAATTGAAAATTTAATTTATAAATATTAGAATTTTGAATTTTCATTTGAAGAAAATCTTTAAAATAGATTTATACCTTCATCCAATTTAAATCACATCCCAATCACATAAAATCCAATAATGTTCCACTTTTGGTTGTCTAGGAAAGAAAAAGGATGGTGCTGCTTTGGTAATGGTCATGATAAATCACCACTGGCCATGAAGAAAAAGAATGGCAGAACAAAACAGAAGATATATATACATATCTAACACAAATTCTCAAAATTTCTTTTAGAGCAATCATCTAAACTGATTTCCCAGAATTTCTTCTCACTTTTCCGTTTTTCCCCTCTATTTTTACAGGTGAATACACTGCATTCGTCAGCTATCAACAACATCAATTTTCATTTCCAAGTTGAAGTCGTTGTGTGCTTAATGGTTGTCACCGAGGACCTGAAAGTTCCATTGCTTCTGTAACAAGTGAAGATTCTTCTATGAAATCTGAATATCTTTGACGAGAGTAATCGAAGGACCTCAACTTTGGTGTCTCAATTTTTTGTGATGCCTCCCATTTTTCAGCCAAACCATCACCTTCTAACATCTTTAACACATCTGACATCTTTGGCCGGTGAATCGGATTGAACTGAGTACATAAAAGCGCTACCTGAACCATTTCTTCCAGTTCAATCATGTCAAAGTTGCCTCTGAGGTCCTTGTCCACCATTAGATTTAGCTTTCCCTCCAGGTGGAGCTTCTTCACCTGCCAAAAACAGGTAGTGATTCCATAATGTGTGAGATAATTTTGCTGTATGAGTATGGAGCACAAAAATGAAATCTTTAATCTAAATATATCATCATCAACTTGTCCATAGCACTTAACTAAGCCTCTGTACAATCATTTCAAGCATGGAATCTTAGAAGGGGTGAAGTAGAATGATATACCCAATCAAGTATAACACCCTTCTGGTTTGCTGCCCTGCCAAAATCCATAGCCCTCTGACCTGTGATTAGCTCAAGGAGTAAGATTCCAAATCCGAACACATCGGTCTTTTCAGATGACTGTCCTGTTGACAAGTACTCGGGCGCTATGTGGCCGACGGTGCCACGAACTGCGGTGGTGACGTGAGAATCTCTGTGGTCCAGAAGCTTTGCCAAACCAAAATCTCCAACGACTGCTTCAAAGTCTTCATCCAGCAAAATGTTGGCCGCTTTGACATCACGATGGATAATCTTGGGGTCACACTGTTCATGTAAATAAAGCAGTCCTCTAGCTGTACCTAAAGCTATCCTCTTTCTCCTGCCCCAGTCCAAAGCCGGCCGGCCATGTATATGATCTGATAATTGAATTCACAAATGAAAAAAAAGAAAAGAAAAAGATTTCTTTTAACCAAAAAAAGAGAAAGAAAAAGATAGAAGTTGAAACACTTCACGTATTCGTTCGTGAAAACAAATAGTACTACCTCCAAGGAAGTCACTAGTACTGAATCATCTAAAAAGAAGACAGAAATTAAGCTGAGCTCATAAGAACTTAGCAACTAAAACGCCAGTCCAATACCCCTTTTTCTAAGGTTGATAACTATTATACCTCCTTTTTTCCCAATAAATTATTTCTGCATGAACTTCGCTGATCAAAAGGCCATAATTTCACATAGACAAATAAAATAGAAGTTAAATTAGCTGACCCTTCAGTCGAGATGCTACACTTCCATTTGACATGTAGGGATAAACAAGGAGTCTTTCGCTCTCAGTTGTGCAGAATCCACAAAGCCGGAGAAGGTTTCGATGAACTGCCAATCCTATTGTCTCTACTTCTGTCTGAAATTGGATTTCACCACCAGCCGTATTATAGTCCTTCAGTCTTTTGACAGCCACCAGAGTTCCATCATTCATGCATCCCTTGTATACGATGCCAAATCCACCTTTCCCTAAAATGTTTTTTGAGCTGAAATGATTGGTGGCAGATCGAAGCTCCTTGAATGTATATCTTTTCAAATGGCCTAAACACACCTCTGGGTCATATTGCTCTGCTAAGCAACATATAGCAGGTGAGAATCCAGGTAAAACTAAGAGTAGAAGAAAACTGATAGCAGGAACTGTAACAAATAGAACTCGTTTATAACATTTCATATACACTGCAAACATACCTAGTGTGATGTATGCCATGAAAATTATTTACCGTACCAACAACTTGCAAATTAAGAAGCTGATTCACTTGGATTGAAGGTAATTCACAACCTTGTTCAAGAACTACCACTAGCTCCTTCACCTAGCTACTATTTTGCACAATATTTTTATTTTGTTATTTTATGAGATGCAAGGCTGCACCGTAATTCTCATTCCAATGCAACATCACAAAATGTTTTCACGTCTTATGCCTCCTAATAATTCAGTACAGAGCTTATAATGACAGATTCAAACCCAGCCAGCACCGCGTGGCTCCTCTTCCCAACGTAACAGTTATGCATAAAGAGGAACAAGGATGTCATTCTTGATAACTTTACACTATACCCGGATAGAAAAATGAAACCACAATGAACTACTCAAGTAACAGGATATTAAAACTAACCATTGACATCAAAGAAAATCTGTTGGTTGCGTCTGTATCGCCACCACACAAACAAACCAATGATAATAATAAGGGAAAAGGCAGAACCAAAGCTTGCGCCAAAAGCAATTGCCACACGATGGCTATTTGATCCGGAGACTGATTGAGCTACAATATCAAAGAGCATCAATATACATATGCCATTTACCATACCAAAGAGAACTGAAACATTATATCAACCAATCTAAAGGGATATCTACCTTTATGACCATCTGGAGGAAGAGACAGAGGATCTGGAAAGACCGCAGAGCAGTCATTATCAACCTTAGGTCCGCAAATTAAAGGGTTACCTGCTATTCTGTATATAATACAGATAACAAAGAGAATCTCAATTAGTTGAATGTTAACACTACTATACCAAGAGAAGCAATTTCAGAATGACTAATATCAACTTACTTGAAGGTTCTTGCAGATATTTTGGGCAAGGAGCCACTCAAGTTGTTAAAAGAAAGATCCCTGCATCGAAACATTAATTATATTGGTCAACTGATGCATCCACAAATCAACAAAGATATGCATTTTCCAAATAAATAAATAGAGTGGCAGCTAAGCAGCACTCCAGTACGTGCAAAGGTACAGGGACATACACAAGGCTGAGTCCTTGAATGTTGGACAAAGATTCAGGGCATGGACCAATGAGACTGTTGTTGTTTAACCGCCTGATATGCTCCAAAGGATAAAACTTTAAGCATAAGAATCCAGAGCTATTAAAGGATAGTATAATGGGCAGAAAATCATTGCAGAAAGGGTCAAAATGCTATTACTTTTACTTACAGGTAATTCAAGTTCCTTAGCTCTCCCAAAGAAGAAGGAATTTCTCCACCAAATGAATTGTTGGAGAGATCAAGTGTCTGAAGCTTCTCCAACTTCCCAATGGTAGAAGGTATTGGACCTGAAATGTCATTGTTCTGCAGCAACCTGTATAGTTATGCAACCACAATCGGATTTCAACATCAATATTATGGTAAACATGCACTACCACTTCCAAAATAGAGAAACCGCAGCACTATCAAAAGCTCCAATGTTCAAAAAAACATTTATTAAACACCATTAAAATTTATAAGTAAAATTGGTGCTGCGAAATAGTAGAATCCGCACACAATTCAGCAACACCTCAGAGAATAACGTACACTGATTGCAAATTGTTAAGGTTCCCAATCGAAGGAGATAAGGTCCCCGACAAGCTCTGACTTGGAAGTCCCCTGTTTATGGAAAGAATTCCCATTATGCTTGCAAAAAGAAGGCTTTCATTTTTCTCCCACTAACATTCCTCAATAAAAGTTAGGAGAACCAAGTAGATGCAACTCAACTGAGAGAAAGTACTTACAGAGCAGAAACAAATCCATCTGGGGAGCAAGTGACCATCCTCCAGCTACAAGGATCTACGGAATTGCTATCCCAGTTCTCCAGAACATTGTAGGGGTCGTGTAAGGCATTTTTTATGGCCATTAGAGCAACCACTGCTCAAATTTGATCGACATAAGAGAAACATAAAAGAGAGTTGAGAAGATGGAATTATTCAGCCAGACAAAAGCTTGTCATACATCTTTACCATACAAGATTGAGACCACAGCGATTGCATTTCACTGGATAGATTTATGGAAATGAGTAAAAGAAAGTTGCATAGAAAAGCCTTTTTCGCGTTGCAAACATAATAAAAGCATTTAACAGCATATAAAAACTTCTCATCAATTCAAATACGGGATACAGTCAGTTGCAGAACTCAGCATGTTTAATCGAGTAGGAAAAAGAATCATCAGAAGTGGAAAGAGCAAAAAGATTAGAAAAGAGGGCGAAACAGGTAAAGATCTGCAGGAAAAAGGGTGAACTGACCTTCATAGTTCACACCAGTTGGAGAAAGAGTAGCAGATGAAATTTCCATCAATGCCAAAACCAAGAGCCCCACTTTCCACACTCCAAAACTTCCACCTTCCATATTCTTCAGCCCTTCACTTCATTAACTGTACTAACTTTGAATACTAATCAGACCTACCATATCCGGCAGCCCCACGAGCCAAATAAAGGTAACATGAAATTATCGCCTTTATCGAAATAAGTAAAAAAAAAAGGCTTCTCCAAGAATCAGAGTCGAAAGAATCAAAATCCCACTATTCCGTAGGAAGCATTTCTGCTATCTTTTATCCCCTTCTCCCGCTTTGAACAAGAAAGCAAGGAACTTTAGTGTGACATCAAATTCTGCAAGTCACTATCTTTGCATAACCAGCAACCAGTACAGAGAATCTTAATGAGTTTTAACGGAGACAAGCAGCAAAAGGAAGAGAATTTTCTCGAGAAACAGGCAAGAATTCAAGCGTGAAATTCTGAGATCCTAGAGATCTGGGAATGCTGGTGTATGATTAGTTAAGTTATGGTCGATCCCCACAAATTCCAAGTAAAGTTTTGTTCTTGGCTACTAACCTCTTACCCTGTTCTCACTTCCCTCCACAACTATGATTCCACTGCTACCATTATCTTCTCCAACAAAAACAAGCAAGGCTAAAAGAGAAAACAGAAGGATCAAATGAAAGTTACACTCACAGAGAGAAAGAGCCAAAGGACACAAGACAAAATGCCAAAAGTGGACACAGATACAGAGAAGAAAAAGCCTGGGTTGCGAAAATTAAAAAGCAAAAAAAGTACTGTTGTTTCTTCCGAATTTCATTTCTTTTATAACAACTTGAAAAAACAATATTTTCATGGAAATATACTAATTTTGTAAAAATTCAGGGATTGGACTGAAGTGATGTGAGGAATTGGATGGATCAGAGGATGTCCAGTTGGGAATTGGGAAATTGAATAATGAAAATCTATTTTTCATTTGTTCTGTTAAATAAAAAAAAAGGTATTCGTCTTTTTGGCACGTCACGTGCTTGCATTGTCTTGTCCGCTAGGTCGCTTTTGGCTTTTGGCTTTCAATTTCATCTGCAAAAACGTAATTTCGCTCTAATTGTTAATAATCACCTTCTGTTAAAAGGTTCTGCCCTTACATGGCCCACCACGCTAAAATGCGCCTGGAAAGGATTTTTTTTTCTTCTAATTCTCTTCCAATATTAAAATCAAAATATGAATGCAGATGTGACCATCCTATTTAATGATAATGATCATAAAAATAAAACACGCTATGGTCAGTCACGTTGATATGTTATTTATTATTTTTTGTTTTCATGACTATGATGGATACTAAGAAACAGATTAACTAAAATACGCCGAAGTGGTGGGGGGTGCATGCAGAGGGTCGTATTGTTCTTTTGTTGGTTGGAATCTCTAAAATGCGCCCACGTCCACCCCACATGCACAATTACCCTTATTTATAATTATTATCACCCACCCTCTACCTTTCTTCATAGGATAAATTTTAACTAATGAAAATATAATATAATACAAACCACCCCTCTTTTTAATAAGGGATTATGATAATAAATTCACTCTTAATTTGATGATGAACCGCTCCTCTAACCTTTCATTTAGTTACTTGGGATGATTTTTACTAACTCTAGAGTAGACACGTGATTTATCTCTTTCTTATAATATTGGGCCAAAATATGAGGGCACTTAAAATGGGGTTTCACCTTTTGAGTCCAAAAATAGGCACATGATGAGACGAGTGAAATTCTGCACACTCTCTACGGAATTGGTGAGGAATGTGTTTACTTGGAATGCGTAAAAATGAAAAGAGGTACATCGCAAAACCCAAGTAGTAAAAAGCCTGTGTGGTGTAGAGAACAAGGAGAAAACTGGAGGAAAATAAAAACAAAGAGCAGAGCCTAAGCTTAGCTGTTGGAGAGGAGAGAGCAGGAGCAGGTGCAGATTATATAATAATATATTAATTGTTATTATTAGAAAAATGAACAAAAGGAGAGGGGCAAATGATGCCTAGACTTGCTCTCCAACCCCTATGAGTATTTTTGTCGCATTGGGAAAACTGAATATTCCCCTAATCTATCATTTCTTTACTTACGCTCTAACGTGTAATTTAATGCACTGGTCCTTCACCCAATACCCACTACGCTAGGAATTCCATAGGGTATTTTGGTCGCTTCTTGGAAATTTGAACTCCAATCTGATTAGAAAATCACCAACACAAATCCTTTAGCCTTGCCTAAAAAAGGGTGATTTAGTAAAAGTCTTTTTTTTTAATTGGTGTTGAGTTGGGTTAATGAGTAATTATAGAATTCAAGTCCCTTTGCATTGCATTGCATTGCATTGCATGCTCCATGGCAAGTGGGAGGAATATGAGAGGAAAAGATGTTTGCCAAAATAGAGTTTTCTTTTCGGTGGTTTGGATGTGAAAGAGAGATTAAGATGGATGACGTAGGAAAAAGCAAAGATCAAAGATTTGAAACCAAAAATCAAAAGCAAGTACACAAACCAAGGAGTGAATGAACATGGACTGTGATGCGATAGCTTGTACTGAATGCCCAAGTGTCAAGAGGCCATTGGCCTGGTGGCCTCACATTGACGCCATACAGCATTATTCGGTGACTCCTTTTTCTTTGGCATAAAGGTTAAGTGTGATGAAGAGGTTTTGCATTATTAGATTGAGAAGAGTTAAAAGAATAGAAACCCACCTCCTAAACCAACTCATATTCTTATGCTACCTAATTTTTGTTAATGTAGTCAAGTACTAAGTTAAAAATATTAAAATGGCAAGATAGTTAGTTTCTGCACTTAGGGAGTTTATGAACTAAAGGAATGCATAAATCAGGAGGGTAGTAAGTAAGCATCTTTTGAGATTTTTACCCACTTGGTTGGACCGAACCAACGATTGATGACATGAGCAATTTCGTTGGGCGAGTGGGTCATACCTTTAGCAAGTCATGATTCCGCTGGTGGACCAGACCAACTGCTCCTGCTCCACCAACTTTTGCACTGTATTCGCTGTTCAGTGGCTTAAAAATTTTTTTGTATGTCTATTATTCTGTTTCTGTTACGACTGACTTGGTTGTGTTGAAAGTGATGGTTATCCTATGCATCTTATGTCTTTCTTATTACGGTTTAATTATTGTTGGGGATTGGCATCTTCATTCTTCAACAGGCACATCCCAAGTTCTAAGGGGAAAGGCCATAGGTCGGCAGTGGTCCAATGTCAAATTGCTAGCTTTCAGGCATTGAAGGGCTTTGAATTTTATCCTTTCTTCAGTGGGAGTCGGGACGAATTGTTTAGGATAAAATATATTAAAAATTAATATGTTTTATTTTATCCTTTTCATATAGTTAAACTTAAATTGGTATGATAATATTTAAATTCCATGAATTTAGAGAAATTGATAAGTTTTAAACCATATAACTATAAATACGAAAATTTTGATAATAGTTGTATTTCATATGGCCTTCAAATTTTCATCATAACTTTACTTAGTTACTTGACTGAAAATTTTATATTTTAACTAATGTTATTAAAGTATTATGACAACAAACTTTTTCATATACTTTTAGGAGTATAAATGAGACAAGACATCTTCTTACATTCACTTAAAAGATTAAGCAAATTTTTTCAAGTATCTTATTTCCAATAATGTAATAGTGAAATAGCCTTTAATTTTGTATTGATAAAAAAATGGATTTGATCAAATTTATTGATAATGTATAAAGAATTGAATAAAACTAAAATTTTAAAAGGATTTCAATGCCTAATTATCATAAAATGTTTAATAACTTTATAAAAGGCACTATTATATACACCAATGAAAAACTAAATATAAATAGAAAATTATAACTAATAAGACTTCTAATTTACAAATCTAATAAAAGTTGGTTTATAAGACTTCTAATAATAAGGGATAATATATTCATCAGTGCCAAACCTTTTGAGATTTTTTTCACTTTAGTGTCAACCTTTTGAGATCTTTTCACTTTAGTATCAAACTTTTAAAATTTTTTAATTATGTCACTAATCTTTCAAAACCTTTAAAACACAGTTTAATAGTTCATTATGTGAGTTTATTGCTGGTGTGGCTAACAAAACTAATTTCTTTAATATTTGGACATCCTCATAGAACATTTATAGACACATAGATACCCACATGGCTAACCCCTAACTTACAACCCATAACTCATGATCTATAAACCGCCAAATTTATTCCAAAAATAACTCACACCTTTTAACCCTAATTTTCACATTTCATCTTTCAAACGAAAGAACCATCGTCATTGTCTGAAAAATAAATCATTATGATCATTTAGAGTCATTATCGTCATTTAGAAGAAGCTATTTTTGTCGTTTAGAGCACCTTTAAAATCTCAATTGCTTTCTTATTCGTTTGTGGGTTTCATTCGCTAGGTATTAGTTTCATTCTTCATTATAACATTTTTTAGTTTTGTTATAGTTGGTTGCAAGTTTTGGTTTGGTGAAAGAAAGTACATGTTTTATCAATCTATTGTATCAATTTGTTGCATTAAGATTTGGCTCGTTTTGCATCTTCTTGGACTTGAATTTGTTAGTTTGTTTGTGTTTTGTGTGTGAATTATTTATTCTTGCAATTGGGGAATATCATACTAGAAGAAATAGAAGCATGCAAGAAACGGTAACATCTTTGTATCATTAGAAGTTACCATTTAAAAGTGTCATTCTTGGTGTAAAAATCTTCATTTGTCTTTCCTTTCTTTAATTACAACATCGAAAGAGAGTGAAGAGTGTGATCATGGTGGCATATCCAATTTTATAGCAAGAAAGATATCTTTTTTAGTAAATGGAAAATTCAAGGAAAAATCCATTTTAGACAAACATTTGCTATTCTAAACTTTAAGATTGTATGGGTCAATTAACATGTTTGAAAATCCAAACAAAGTTATTTAATCAGTTATCTACACCATGAAGGGTACTATTCAACTCATTTGTGTTCTACGCATATAAAAGCTTTTCGTCTTGTATGAAGATTATTTCATAATTAATGATAACAACTTTAAAATGTTTTATGCAAAAGTTGTAGATTAGTAGTAGTTTGAAGATGTTATGTTAAGGTAATAGAACTTTCTTTTTCTTCTTCTTATGTCATATCTTGGGTCTTACGATGGTGTGCCAAATGTAATTTGGTTGGTCTCCTAAAACAACTAAAAAAGGGGATATGTGAGTTTTCCTCAAACTCAATTCTTCACACATATTAGCAAACCACTTTTTCAGGGTGGCATCTATCTCTAGATTTATATCTTATCAATCTGTTAGGTATGCTTGTGTTGAAGAAAATGCAATCAAATACTGATAACAAACTTCTCTAGGTTTTTCAAGTTAGTGAAGAAATCGTACAATAATGCACCTATAATCGACCACCTGATTATTTCAGTGCATTTTTACATCAGCTATCTAGCTAAAGCAACATAAGATGCCTTACACTTTGATTATTAAAATCATTGTAATGTTTTGTTTCCATTTTTTTGCTTTACAAAATGAATTTTTTTAAAAAAATTCTATGTGTTCAGTGATTTTATCAACTTATTGAACTAATGTGCAGTTAGTCATTTACTAAACGAATTGACTGAAAGCATGCTTATTTTTCAAGTTTCTTTCTTTAATAGATATATCTCTTTAGAAAATTGTAACTATTACATCATTATCTAATTAGTATGTGGCTTGTTCCAAACAACTTGTATACTTTATCCTTTTGAAACTTAAAATATCATATCTTATGTCGAAAGTAGATGGATGGCTAAGGAGATTTAATTGTAGCGCGTGTCTTGTATTAAACAAAGTGCTTGTTTTATACCTCAATAATGAAGTGTTTTTCTTGTATTAATTGCCTTTATGCTTAACTTAACATTGATATTTGCATGTAGGAAAACAGAGATGAATAGCTAAGATGGGAAATTAACTATGTTTTTTAATGGGAAGTTTGTATATGGAGAAGATGTTGAATATGTGGGTAGAAATGATGAAAACTGGGGCATTAAAATTGATAGATTTTGTTATTGGGACCTTTGAGAGAATGCTTGTAAAAGATGTTAAAGGACCTAAAGCAAATAAGTTTATGTATAAAGTGCTATGTGATGACCTATAAAATGGGTCAATGCAGGTGAGAAAGAATGATGCATATGTGATGGAGATATGTAAACTGGTTACTAAACATAAGGTTATAGAGATCTAAATTGATCATAGATCCAATTTTTCACAGTTTAAACAAAATGTGGATAATGTTATTGATGTTGATTGTTGAGAAAGAAGTTGTGGATGATGTTGTTGCTGAGTAAGAAGACATAGATGTAAGTGACGATAAAATTGATCTAGCTAAGAAGAAGATGATGAATTTGTTAATGTAAGGATTAGAGAGCATTTTCATTCGTGCTTGGATGATGAAGAGTTGAAATTTTCTAGGGATTTAACTATTTCATTTAAAATGGGAAATTGAAGAAAAAGAATCGAAATCAATGTCTGCAACATATAACCAATAAAGGAAAACTATAGAAAAAAGTGTGGTTGGTGATCAAGATGACAATGATAGGAATAACGTACATAATGAAAATATGACAAATTACTTTGAGTCAGATGACACTTGTAGTTTTGAAGAAGAAGGTGGTTCAGATGTGGATGAGAGGTTAAAATATAAATCCCAACTTCATAAATTCAACCCTCATTAAAAAAAGATTGACATTGAGCTTGACAGGTTGTTTGAGGATTCTAACCAATTTAAGGAAGCACTTCATAAGCTTGTTATTGATTAAAGAAGGGAGTTTAAATTTACAAGAAACTGTAAACAGATTGTGAGAGCCAAACATGTGAGCAAGTACATTGCTCATATGTTTGGCTCTCAAAAACTGTGATGAAGAGATTGGTTAAGAATAGAGACATGGAAAATAAATGGGTAGATGAGATAAGTCTAAGAATAAAACAAAGAATTAACAAGTGTTGATTATGAACCTGAGAGTAATGGTACTAGTGGGTTTGAAGTAATGCAAAAAAGATTTAAGCATGTTATGAAATTAAGATATAGGATATGTAGTTGCGGAAGTTGGGATGTTTTAAAATTTCTATATTCACATGCTATTGCTTCCAAAGAGTATAACAATGAATTGCCTGAAAAATATGTATCACATTGGTTTGTGAAGGATAAGTATTTACAAGCTTATCAATATATGATGGGACTAGTTCAATGAGAGAAATTTTAGCTAAAAATAAACATGAGCCACCATTACCACCTCTATCCAGAACCCAGATGAGCATCTTTGCAACATTCGTCAACTGGGAAATGTGCAAGAGTATTGTTAGGAGTTTACCAAATGGTCTTCCCACGTGAAGAATTGGCCTAAACATTGTCTTTTGGATGTGTTCCTTAATGGGCTTAAATAAGAACTTAAGGTTGATGTTAGAATTCATAAACCTATATCTGTATATAATTCATGAGCCTTGCCATGGAATTTGGGCACAAAATGGGCTCGAATTGTGGGCTTAAAGGGTCTTAATGGCACAATTATTCAAAGACTAACCCAGCTGCAACCAATTTTTCACAGGAAACTTCTTCCCAGTCAGTAGGTAACTAACTTGTCTCATAGGTCATAATCACTATGATCCTCTCACCCTCTTCAGACTCGTGTATGGAACCTTAAGAGACAAAATAACATCATGAAGGGACTTTGTTTTAGGTGCAATGAGAAGTTTGGATTCGGTCATTGTTGCAAGATGATGACAACACCAATTGGGAAACAATTTTTGTTAATTTGGATGAAATTTCCTTTTATGTCATTCCCGGTAAGAATTCTAGATTAATGATAAAGCTTTAAGGAGATTTAGGACAACGCTTGGTATTGATTTTGGTTAATAGTGGCCCAACCAATAATTTTGTCTATGAAAAACTATTGACAAAATTGCAGCTGCTTGTTCAACTTGTACACTCTTTTGGCATCCAAATTGGCAATTGAAAGATAATTTGTTGCAACCATATTTGCTAAAATCTTATTCAACTACTAGGACTCACCATCACTTAAGATTATTACCCCTTTTCTATAGGTGGAGGAGATTTGGTGCTTAGCATTAGGTGGCTTCATTCATTAAATACAATGCAAGCTAATTGAAATGAGATGTTGCTAATATTTAATCTAAATGGGAAGTGATATAAACTCTAAAGGGTACCACCAAAGTCGGAAGCGGAATCAACCTTACAATATTTTTCCAAAGAGGACAAATATCAAGGTAATTCTATCCCCTTTTGAAATTCAAAATTTTCATTAAAATTTTGAACCAAATTTTAAAAACCCAACATCCTTCCATTGTTTCGTTAACACACTCACTCTATTCCTCTATTACCTAATTCAAAACCACCAAATATCCATCCATATCGCTACCCTTACTATTAAAATTTCAAAATTGAGAAGCAAATATTTGAATTGCTCAAATCAGGTTTTATAAGGCTAAGAGCCAACCCTTTTGCAAGCTTTGTCCTCTTTGTTAAAAAGGACAACATTTGGTGTACGTCTATTGATTATAGAAGCCTTAACCAAATTACCATTACGGACAAATACCTAATCCCAAACGTTGATGAGCTTTTTGACGAATTACATGGTGCCACTATCTTTTCCAAAATTGATTTTCATTCTAGTTATCACCAAATACATATCAACCCTGCAGACATCCATAAAACTGCTTTTTGCACCCATTCTGACCATTATGAATTCACTGTGATGCCCTTTGGCCTCACCATCTCCCCATCCACCTTCCAATCAACAATGAATGACCTATTCTGACCATATCTATGTAAATTTATCCTCTTTTTTAAATGAGATTTTGGTGTAAAGTCCAACTTTTAAATAACATTTTAATCCACTGCAACTTGTACTTTAGCTCCTCTAAGAAAACCGCTATTAGACTAAGGAATCTAAATGTTTATTTGGTTGGACAGATATTTCCTTTATAGGACATGTAATTTTAGCTAAAGGATTTGGTGTTGATCAAAAGAAAATTCAAACAGTTTTGGGGTGCTAGTACCGACTAACGTAAAAAAGCTATGGAGATTTCTTGGGTAAATAGATTACTATCATCAGTTTGTGAAGAGTTATGGAATGATAGCTTAACCACTTATTGATCTTACTAAAAAAATGATTTTCAATGGTCTCCAATGGTAGAAAAGGCTTTCCAACTGCTCAAGCAAGCATTAACCACAGTATTGGTCCTCCAACTACTAAATTTCACCTAGCCATTCATAGTGGAATATGACGCTTCCTCATAAGGAATTATGGTTATCCTCTCCTTTAAGCTGACCATCCAATCACTTATTTTAGTAAGGGGCTTTCTTTTCCCAACCAATTTAAATCTACTTATGACCGGGAATTGCTTGCTCTTGTTTTAGCCTTACAAAAGTGAAAGCACTATTTTTTGAGTCGTCGTTTTTTGGTAAGAACAAATCATATAGCCTTAAGTACCTCCTTAACTAGCGCTTTACCATTAATGAATAGCAACAACTTCTTACGAAATTATTGCCATTTGACTTCACAATTATGTATAAGGCAAGAAAAGACATATGGGCTAACTTACTTTTAAGACTTCCACAATAAGTTAATTTTTTGCTCATGCTCTTCCAATATCATTGGATTTTTCCAATTTGTACGAGGCTCTCCAAGCAAATCCATTTACTAGTGAGATATGGATGTTGTCTGCAAAATCCTTCCTCTTAACTAGATTTTCAAATGGTGGATCATAAGCTTTGCTTCAAAGAAAAATTAGTTGTTCTATATGCACTTTCCCTTTGCCAAAAGCTTCTTTTAAAATCTCAAGATACATTCATTGTAGCACATGGAGGATATTTGAAAACCCTAAAAAACCTCTCTTTTGTTTTTTCTAGTCATAAATGAAGCAGGACGTCAAAACCTTTGCTCAAAATTGCTTGGTTTGTCAACAAGTCAAATACCAAGCTTTAGTATCTACTGATCTTTTACAGCCTTTGCCTATAATCAAGAGAAATGGGAGGATATATTGTTGGATTTTATTACCAAAGTTCCCAAATTAGGTAGCTATGACATTATTTTGGTTGTTGTGGTCCGTATCTGCAAGTATTCTCATTTTATCCCATTTTCTCATCTCTATACTGCTAAGTCCATTGCTAATGTGTTTTGCAAAGAAATTGCACGTCTCTATGGCATGCCAAGGTCAATACTTTCCAATAAGGATGTTATCTTTCTTAGTGCATTTTGGCAAGAACTTTTCAAACTTAACAATACCAAATTAAGGATGAGCATTTCAAATAATCCATAGTTTGATGGGCAAATGGAGGTTGTCATTAGGTACTCGGAAACTTATTTAAGGTGCTTCGTTCAGGAGCAACCACATGTTTAGAGTCAATACTTACCATGGGCGAAGTTCTGTTTCAATATGGGGTTCCAAACTTCAACGAGGTCCAGTTCGTTCAAGCTGGTTTGTGGAAGATACCCTCAAACCATTTCCCCTTTTGTTCATAAGGAAACACACATTGCTGACCTTAAAGAGTAGTTGATTACTTGCGATGCCATGCTCAATATCCTCAAGGATATTCTCTTGAAGGCTCAAACTTGAATGAAGCCTCAAGTAGATGCTCATAAAAGGGATATTACTTCTCAATTTGGGGACTTTGTTTTTTTCTACATTCACAACCCTATTGTCAACGTACTCTAGCTCGCCATAGGTATGAAAATTATCCCCTCGCTTCTTTGGACCATACAAGATTCTTTGATGTGTTGGATATATGGCATATGAACTGGAGCTTCTTGAATCTTCCAAAGTCTATCTAAATTTTCCATGTCTCTATACTTCGCCCAATCTCATGGATAACAAGCTACTATTCCTCTAGCACCATTTCCAATCAACAATGATTATGATCTCTTCTTATCTTTTAAAATGATTCTTTCTCATCAATGAGTTAGTGAAGGTTGTGAATTGCTTGTTCAATTAGCTAAACATCCCTTTGAAGAAGCAAGTGGGAAAATTATGATCTACTAGCTAAACAGTTTCCTTTTTTTTGCCTTGGGTATAAGTCAACCTTTAAGGGGGGGAATGCATTTATGCAAGCCAACCCTTATGCACTTATTTTAAAAGTAAATCGAGGGAAACATATAAGGAGTACATGATAATTGAACAAGTCAGCTTATATAGTTTTTGGGTGTTACGCGCTTTACTAGAGTCTTATCCTCTTTATACAAATAGATTTGTTAAGTGCTTAAGATTCTTAATCTCAATTTGCAAATAAAATTTCCTTTTCATTAATTTTCTATATGTAGCTCCTAACATTATAATTTATAACCTTATCTAAAATATTACCAAAACTAAGATAATCGTAATACTTATCTTTCAATCTATCAAAATTGATAACATGAATACTCATAGTACTAACCATAACAACTAGGCAACAAAGTGCTTAATAACTTTTTTTTCACACCAATATGATGTTTAATCACAAAATTTAAAAATTAATGCCAATTAGCTTATCTAGCATTTCTACAAATGATGCATCATAATTAAATTGAAAAAACCTTAGGAAAATCAAGTAGAGTGTTTCAATAATCTTTTATTTGATTTAAATAAATTCCTTTGTAACAGTATTGGACCATCAGAAATTATATTTTTTTAAGAAATTTAGTGGTAAGAGTTATAATGATATTAAATCCCCTAATAAACCTCATATGAATAAAAGATAAATTATGGAAACTAAAAGCCTCAATAACATAATTAGGTTTAGACTATTCTTTAATAGCTCCCACTTTCTCAATATCGACTACTTTACCATGTTTAAAAATAATAGAACATAAAGAAAGCGTATGTAGTTATATGAAAGAACATTTCTTAAAGTTAGCATCAAGATTAGCTTTTTGAAGAATGACAAAAACTTGCTTAAGATGAACTAGATGCTCATCTTTAGACTTGCCATAAAATTACCAAAGAACGATTAGACAATAAAGGTTATGAATCTCATAAAGGTAATAAGAACCTCCAACAAACCAAAAGGCACAAGTAGGCATTCAAACAAACCTTTTTATTCTTAAATACAATTTTTCATTCATATGTTGCCTTAATGTAAATTTGGTGACAACCATAACATATTTATGTTCGAAAAAAGGGTAGAATCAATTAAAAAATATAACATGTCCTTAAAGATATATCTTCAAAAACTGAGTAGAACTAATTAAAAGATATAACATATTCTTAAGGAGAGAAATAAGAGACTTATGACTATGATATTATTAATGGGCCTACTATGCATACTGATCGCGCGGCTTATCGTTCAATTAAAGAATTGATCCTCGGAAACCGGTCAAATAATATTTATACCAAGGATTGCAATACAGGATGCAACCTCGGGTCGACTCTCAAGGAACCAGTGTACCAATTGATCCTAAG
>JANITW010000003.1:20754611-20769493 GCA_027564335.1 Erythroxylum williamsii
ATACATAATTCAACCCCCCCTTCTCGTGCATTCTTATATCGTTTTCTAAGTATTGTATTAACGTGTGATTCACTTCACTATTTGATTATTTTTATGTAAGAACCCATTGCTAAAATTTCAATATAATCTGTAATTATTATATTTAAGGTTTATTTGTGGTGACTAATGGTTCATAATTGTTAGAGATAATATAACCTAAGTTAAATGACTTGAGAGCATGTGGTTGTTGCTTAGATTAGTTTGTTTTCGTAATTTGAAATGTAGTTGTCCAATTAAATCTAGGGATCGTATCCTAGGTTATTTAGTGACTAGGTTTAATTAGCGAGCGTCTCTTAATTAAATACGATCTAAGGGAAAATTAGGATTAACAAGCTTATTGTTAATCTATGACCAATACTTTAAGAAGAGGTAAAAGAGCAACAAATCAAAGAAATATTTTTAATTGGGTGTAGGATGAGATTGAACCAAAGAACTGAATTCCTAACAAATTCATCACTTTCATCATTTTTGCATGTTTTCTTTAATTTGTTTTTGTTAGTTTAGTTTTGTCTTATTTTCTTATTTCAAAACCGAATCAAAAACCCCTAAAACCTAAACATTGATTGGTTTCATTTCAAAAGCTTTACACACACTCTTTGTGGGATCGACCTAGACTTACCACTACTATAGTTATAGGTCTAGTTTATTCTGCATAGTGTTACGATGTACTACTGTCAAGTTTGGCACTGTTATCTAATAGTGCAGTGTTTTAGTTTTAGTTTTAGTTTTTGATTTTAGTTGGTGTTTTGTACATACTTGTTTGTAATTAGTTTCCTTTCAGTTATTTTTTGATATTTTCCCTTTTTGTTTAGTATTTGTATGTTGAAAAAAAATTCATGGATGAAAGTAATTTTTTTCTATAACTTATATTCCCAATCTTATGACCATGTTTAAAATGATCATACTAACTTCAGTTATGAATTAGATAACTAGCAAAATTACTTCCTTGATAGTATACAAGACACATAACAATTTCCATATAGACTAAAAGCTTCTTATTACGACTTAAGTCCATCTATGGAAGAATTGGTTAACATTGCTGCCACTAATACTCTACAATTTCAACAGGATGAAAGACAATTTTGGTCTGGTTTCCAAAATTTGAAGAGCCAACAAAACTCAGGTACATCTCTGGAAGAACTGATTAATATTATGAATGCTAATACTTTACAATTTCAATAAAGTATACAGCAACAACTTCAAAAATTTTAGCAAGAGACAAAAACAAGCATACCAAACTTGGTAAGCTAAATGGGTCACATGATGGAAGCTCTCAACTGCTTAGTATCACAAAGCGAAGAGGCACAACTATATCAATTGAAGGTGTACCCAAGGGCATTAGTGTAGAGCCTTACAAAGTGAAGAGGAACTTGAGAATCTTGAGAATACTACTCAAGGAATTACTTGTGTGGAAGAGCTAGAGAAGGTTCTCGAAGAAGAAAGGGATACATCTTTTAACTTGAAGGTAAATACTGAGTTCCTAATTGTTGTTAAAACTGACTCTTTACCTTTACCTACTAGGTTAGAGAAATTAAAGAAAGAAGAAAAAGGTAAAGAGACATTCAAGATCTAGAAAAAGGTAAAGAGACATTCAAGATCTTTCTAGAATGCATGAACTTAGTAAATATTGAGATTTTAAAGATAGGGAAGATGTTGGATGTGAATGATCATCAACTTAGACCCTATCTTAAACTATCTCAAGTGGAGATATCTCAAATTGTGACACCTAAGGATCATAATTTTGTCACGTGAGGAAAGTATGGAGTTGAGTTAGTAACATTAAACAAAGCCGCTTCTTGGGAGGCAATGCAAGAGAAGTTAATTTTTTTACATTTTACATTTTTCTTATATGCATATATGTTTGTAGTTGTTTGTTTTTACTTTTTTTAAGTTTTAATCAAAAAGAGAGAAAGAATCAAATAAACAAACAAGCAATTTCTCATTTTTTTATTACTTTTAAGACTATATAGTCATGATTAGAGAATGACTTGACTAGAATAATCCATGGCAAATTTAGCATGTACTTTTACTATTATGATTGACCAATGTGCATTATCTTTAAAAGAGTAGTAACTAATGGTAGGCAAATGCCAATGAGATTTTTAGCCTTGTTAGAATGACACATTCATATCAGTCTCATTATCTTTTGCTTATGTGTGACCTTCATGACATGTACATCCTAACTTTTGCTTTGATTTTCTAATCAATACCATATTTTTATCACATGCATTAACAATGAAATGATTAGGCGTTCTTTGATTGTACAAGCTACATTAGCCAAATAGCCTACCTATTTATATGAATTTTACTTTCTTAAGCCCCCTTAAGCTTTATTTACCTTTTCTTTTTTTTTCTAAGCATAACACATGCTTTAAACCTAACTAAATGTCTCATCTAAGCCTTAAAGCTAATGAAGTAATTGTTGATTGTTGAGTTTGTAGATGTATAAAATTCTAAGTGTAGGGGTATGCATATGCGTGGGATGGTTATAATTGTTGGGATACTAATTTATGTCTTATCATTCCCATGTTGATGTAGATTTTTTTATAATTTTTGGGATACTAATTTATGTCTTATCATTCCCATGTTAATGTAGCTTTTTTCAAAAAAGCAAAAGAAAAAGAGAAAAGAATAAGCAAAAGCAAAAGGAAAAAAAGGAAAAATGATTAAATAAAACTATTAAGGAGGAAATGCATATATGTTTCAAAGTTATTTATAATTAGTCCTTCCTCCTAAAATTGTATTGAATGGGTTACTTAAGTATGTATGATATGAGGTGGATGTTGCTTTCAATGCTCACTCCCTATGGTTAAAAAATCTTGTTTATGATTAATTTTTGTGAGTGATATATGGTTGATGTGGTTTATGGTGAGAGCTTGAGTTTGAGCTGTGAAATATTGTTTTTGCATTTATCATAGTTAAGGTACATAATTGTGAGTGAATGTTAGTTTTTGCACTTGATGTTACATTAATTTTTTCTTTATTTCACTAGCTTTGATGACTTTTATGCTACTTTACCCAAATGCATCTCACCTTACCTTTGCCCACTTTACAACCTAAAAGGTCCTTTGATTCATGATTATGCATGTGACTTTTAGTGGTGGAGAAATGAAATGATTTGCAAAGTTGTGGAATGTCATGATCATGAATGTTATTAAGTGCACCCATGAATATATCTTATTTAAACACATTTTGTCCTAGTCTAACATTAGATTGCTTAGTTTTCGAAGGTGATGATCATTGATTGATCATAAGTAGAATCTTTGAATGTTAAATTCTTGCTACAGTTTTTAAAAGTTATTCATCTTTGCTTATGATTATGTAATTTTGGAAAATATGAGAAATGAGTAAACGTTTTAGTCCTATGATTTAATTTTGATGTTTTTCCCCAATGATGATCAAAAGCTTAGTGTGGGGTAAATTGATATGTGCTTAATTGATTAATATTTATTCAATAACAGTTAGTGATTAATGATACAAATATGCTTAAGATACTTACTTTAGTTTATATATGGTTTTAGGTATAATTGAGTCAAAAGTACTATATTTGAGTTGTTTCTCGAAGATTTACATTCACTTGTCTTCATGGAACAAAAATAAGAAGGATTAGAGTAAGAAGAAGATAAGAAAATACAAAAGAATAAGGAGGGAAGGACTCAAGGCTAAGCCATCAACTTGTCGCAACCATGAGCATTGACTCACAACTGTGACAAGGTGTCTCACAACCTTGAGACACCATTCACAACTGTTAGAATATGGGCACCTTATCAAAAATTTAACCTAGCTTTATAAAAAGAAAGATATACGACAGTCGAAAGCTATGTTTTCATTTGGGAGAAATTTGAAGAATAGAAAGAGAGGTTTCGAGAGAATGAAAAGGGTTAAACCTCTTATCCTTTGGAGACTGATGGAGAGCTAGACAATTTAATGCCTGTTTGGAGGTGACATCAACATTGACAACCTGGTTAAACACTTCTCTCATTGTTTGTTGTTGTTTTTTTTAGGGATTGATTATGTTATCCTATATTTAATGTTTGGGTGTTATGTGAGAATGATGGAATACTCTATATGATTGTTTTTATGTAAGAACCCATTGCTAGAATTTCAATATAATCCGTAATTGTTATATTTGAGATTCATTTGTAGTGACTAATGGTTCTTGATCATTAGGGATAACATAACCTAGGTTAAATGACCCGAGCGTATGTAATTGTTGCTTATATTGGTCTATTTACCTAATTCGTAATGCAGTTGTCCAATTAAATCTAAAGATCATATCCTAAGTTGTCCAGTGGCTACGTTTAATTAAGGAGTGTTCCTTAATTAAACATGACCTAAGGGAAAACCAAGATTCATAGAGCTTGTTGTTAATCTACGACCAATAGTTCAAGGAGAGATAAAAGAACAACAAATCAATAAAATATATTTAATTAGGTGTGGGCTGCGATTGAATTAACGAAATGGATTCCTAACGAATTCATCACTTTCATCATTTTTGCATGTTTTCTTTAATTTATTTTGGTTAGTTTAGTTTTGTCTTATTTTCTTATTTCAAAACCAAACCAAAAACCCTCCTAACCTAAACACTGATTGGTTTCATTTCAAAAGCTTTACACACACTCTCCATAGGATCGACCTAGACTCACTGTTGCTATAGTTATAGGTCTAGTTTATTTTGCATAGCATCACGACGTGTTGTCATAAAGCTAATTTGGGTTAATTTGGGTAAAGTTAGATGTTAAAAGTAACCGAGTGAGTTATGGGTAACTGGGTAGGATATGGGTTATTTACTTAGTTGGCTATTTTTGTAAATAAAAAGCTATAGGTCATGTACAATTGGACTTCTATCAACTAAGTCAGCCAATTAACAATGATTTTTTTTCAATTTAATTGTCAAGGTTTATAAAGGCTAGTCACGTAATTTTAAAAAATAGATTGGGCACTAGATTGAAAAATCTCAAAAAGTTGGGCACTTTAGGAATGATTATCCCTATATTAAATAAAATATTGGCTAATAATAACCAAATTCTATAATTTTTATGCTAAATCAATGCTATGTATTTGTCACCCTACTATCAGAATAAGTTTCGAATCGCCTTCCAAATATAAGATCTATAACTTAAATAGTTTATATATTTAGTGTTATATTATCAACTAAGCATCTTATCGTTAAACACATAAGATCCCTATTTTTTTTTTTTAATTGATTCCCTATTTTTTTTTAAATTTTCAATCACTCCCTATGATTTTAGTTTTGTAATGCTTAATCCCTTTGTCGTCCATCTTTATTAGAAAAATTAATGACAACTAAAATACAAGTTCCTTTTATGTTACAAAGCATAACATGTGGTATGGTTGTGTCACATAACCCATGATGTCTTATGGTGTTTTAACTCATGCAACATCATTATTCAAATTGGAATAACAATGTATAAAGTATCTCAATTACTGAAGACCACAACCCTTTTGGTTTGATTAGAGAGTAAAGACGTTGTTTGATTGGAGATAATTAGTAAACAAATCATAACTACTTTGAAAGTAAGCTTAGGATTCTAGTTTCTTTGGGTTTTGGTTCCTTTAGAGTTTTGATTCTAGATTTTTCTTATATCCTTACTCTTGCTATGCCATTTCTATCTTTTGGTTTTAGTTATGTGACTAGATTTTATTTAATTCCATTTATATATCACATTATTTCTTGTTGTTTCTCTTATTATTTTTGTTAACTTCCTTTAATTGGAACTCAAATTTTTACCATATTATGACAACTACGGTTGTTATAAATATTTGGTTAGGTCACGATGTTAATATTTACACCATAGTTACATTTCCTTATTTATCTATTAGGTTGTTGACAAATATTACTGAGTCTACTTTTAAGAACTTAAAGCGTTTTGAGTACTATTATATAACTACGTTCTACATAGAAAATATGTGTTATAATCTTAGTGCTTGACTTTGTTGAGCATGTCGATAAAGATTTGGTTAGGATTGATAAAGGTTTATGAGTAGAGAATCATTTACATTGCTACTTTACTTATTAATCAATTTGGATAGATACAATGAAATCATACTAGAAAGCTCAAATTATAAAATGAGAGAAGGCTAATTTAAAATTTGAAAATTCCTTCACATATTTCTTTTTCTTATATATCTTAGAAATTAGTCCCTCTTTTCGTTTTTGGTATTGAGATAAACATTCCTTACATAATGGTTGCAAATATCTATAACCCATTTTCGCATTGATCTCCTCTATAGGCAGAGATATAAATCCATTTCACTTTGGGCTTTAGTGAGATTATAAATATAAGGCTAGAACCTTTATCAAGAATATAACTTTTCAATATTAAGGACCCTTATTTTAAGTATAAATGGCTCAAGTTCCTTAAAATATGATAACAATAATTAGACTAGAAAAATTATTCAAGTATTTTCCTAGTTTCTTAAGAGATGATAAATTTTCCATTTATGAATAAACAATTTTTCTTCTTAAATTTGAAATTTGAACTATCATCTTCCATTAATAAATGCTTGGATTATGTAGTCTCCTTGGAAAGTATATTAATGTAACTTGCATCTTAACTAATAACTAGTATGTGGTTGTTACAAAAAAAAAAAACTAATTCTCAACTATACCCTAATAGTTAGTGGCACCAGACCTCGTCTCTTTATGTTTTATTTGTAAGAAAACTTGAACTTTTTCTCTAGCTAGAGTGGTCATAGATTATTTTGAAATGGTTAAAATAAGATGATTATTTCTAGCGATTATGTAAAATGTAGTGTTATGGAGCTTTATTTTATTGTGAAATATTTTTATTAAATTTGATTAATGATTATATAATGTTATACATGAATATGTAATTAATTGTTAATAATGATTTTTACTAAAATTTAATACATTATATGATGGGTAAAAAACGTTTGATTTGTGGAATTATTTATATAAAAAATAGTAAATTTACAACAATATGTCAATACATATTTCAATTATATACTTTAGCCTCCTTTAGATACTTCTTGAATAATAAAGAACTGTAGAAGTGAGTTCTTTAGATGTTTGAAAAATAGGGTGAGCTATGTATAGTTCAATTAACCATAAGAAAATAAAATTGTAAGAAAATGTTAACTATTTTTGTTAATTATTCTAAGGAAAAGAATTACTGAATCAAAGAAGGTTCTAATTGATGTTTTGATGATAAGAAAAACATAATTGACACTAATGTGTTTATTTGATGAAAATTAGTATTAGTACAAAATGTAGCCATAAACTAAAGAAGATAGTGTATGAAGTTTAAAAAAAATAAAGTTTGGAATTGATGAAATGAAGACCAAAACAAGAACAAAAGAAGATCAAGGCTCATAAAGTTCATTTCATGTTTTGTATTATTATTTGTAAGCTCACTTTGTTAATTTGATGATCCACAAGGCTTACTAGGCATAATCATAACTTTTAACTAGGACTTATTAGAATTGAGATGGCACCTAACAAAGAGTGAATTGAACTCTTAGAGGTTGGATTTGGAGGGGATCATAATTGTAATAGTTTATAGTTCGTATAAATAATAAATTCCACCAAGTAGAGGAAACTACCAATCAATTTTCCAATATTTTATTATTATTTGAGGAATCCTCAAGTTAAACCAAGTTAGCCAATAGAGGAAACTATCGTTCTTCCTAGGGAGACCAAGATGGGGACAAATCAAAATTTTCCTCCAAAAATAGCAAAGCTTAAATTTCTAAAATGTTCAATAGATGATTTGATTGAATGGTTTAGATGAGTAAATCAATTCTTCAAGTATCATAGCACCGCCAAAATCCAAATGGTTCCTCTAGCTGACTACCACCCCATAGGGGAAGCGAATCAATGGTGAAAATGGTTTCAATGGACATTCTAAGATGAACAAACCATAACTTTTGACGTCTTTTGAAATTGGTTTTGTTTTGGCTTAGATTATAAAGAATATAAGACTATTAGCATAAATTAAAAAAACTTGTTAACAAAATTACGAGTAGATGCCAAAAAAGCTAGCTGGAACATTCATGAAAAGATTAAAGTCAGAAATTTCAAAAGCGAGTCCCATATTTAGACCTCAGTCTTTACTAACACCACAAACAACGATCATACCACTTGCTACTCTATTTAAGTGATTGAGTTGGGATGATATGTAGAAATGAAGAGCACAAGGACTTCGTTTTAATTAAATAGCATGATTTACACTAAGCCATAGGTGTAAGAACAGTAATCATTGTTAGTATAAGGACACGAATATGGTGATGAAGTAACCAAGGAGGAGGAAACTAAGGAGCTTTAAGGGTCAAAAATTACTTTGCACACCTTCTCTAGATGGTTTGCTCTAAAACTTATGAGAGTTATAACAAAGATTGTTCCTTACAAATTGATGGTGCTCTTTGATACTAGGTCTACTCATAATTTTATTATCAACTGAAAACCATCTTTGCCTTCCAATAGTATATATCATTGATTAAAAAACTAATCAATCCAGTCAATTTAACAACAAAAATGTTAAACCAATCAATTTTTTATTCGATTTATCTTAATAACCCTTGTTATTTAAAACTAACCAATTTATTAATTAATCAATTGATTTTTGCAAACTAGCGAATTTTTACAAACTAAAACAGACAAGTTGATTTATTTAATATTCTCATTCTTTAATTAAACTTTGATGAGAAATGATAGTGTCATTCTTTAATATTATTTTAATTTCTTCAATTTTTATTATATACCATTTTTGTGATGGTCTAACACTAATTGAACATTTAAACCTCTTATCTTACTAGTTTAATTTTCAATCTAATTTTTAAAACGTCAGTATGTACTAATTAATTTCATGTCAGAGTTGCCAATGAAAAAGGATTTAAATGCCAAGTGTGATTTAAAAAGGCATTAAATTTTGTCTAACTTTCTGCTCACATCCTCTATTGGGTCTAGATTTAGTTTTGGGCATGCAATGGCTGGCATCACTTGGCTTAAGGGTTTACAATTGGAGGCAATAGACCAAGGAATTTTATTAGAAAATTAGAATCGTTGCTTGAAAAGGGTAAAACACAATCTAATTATTTTGCATCATTTAAAGTCATCACAAAGGCATTTATCTAAGGCATGTTATGTTTTCTATTTGCTTTTAGGCTATTGATGAAAATTTGTTTGCCCAAGTTTGATCAAACATGCAACAACATCTAACAACTAGTACAGAAATATTTGATGAGCCTAAAAGCTTGCCATCCACAAGGGATATTGACTATTATATTACTCTTAAAGAAGGAACTAAATCGATAAACTTTTATCCTTATGTATATGCTTACTTTAAAAAAAGATAGAGAAATAAGCATAAGAAATGCTTGAATAAGGACTACTATGACTAAGCACTAGCCCATTCTCTTCTCTAATGTTATTTATCAAGAAGAATGTCGGGAGCTAATAATTTTGTATAGATTATTATGCAACATATGCTTCTATAATAAAGGATCATTTCCCCATTCTAATGGCATATGACATGTTGGATGAGCTATATATGTGTGATCCTCTTTATCAAATTTGGTTTATTGGCTAGATACTATCAACGTAGAGTTCATCCTCCTAATATTGTATAAACAACCTTTCGCACTTATACGAATATTATGAGTATCTTATAATGCCATTTTGGATGGTGCAATGCACCATCTACTTTTCAAACTATTATGAACCTAATTTTGTCTTTCCTCTATAAGTTCATTACATATTTTTATATATGATATCCTCATCTACAACCCTACTTAGGAAATGCATTGATAATATGTTAAATGAATTCTACGATAAAATAAGCTCTTTGCTAAGCTCAGTAAACTTTTTTTGACCAATAAGAAGTAGATTACTTAGGGTATATTATAACTTTTTAAATGGTGAAAGATGAGGACAAAAAATGGAAATAATAATAACCTGGCCCCAACTGACTAACATTTCTAAATTGTCTGGTTTTTTAGGATTGATAGGTTATTACATGAAGTTTTTGACAAACTATGGCAATATTGCATAACCATTAACAAACTTACTTAAGAAAGGAAAATTCAAATGGAATGAAAAAGTTGGAGATGCATTTCAAGATTTGAAGAAAGCAATAATTACATATCTATCCTTGCAATGCCTAAACTTATAAAACTTTTTGCTATCAAGATGGATGCCTCTAATGATGGAATAGGATAAAGTGATGACTATAAATTAACGGGAAAATAAAAGTAGTTAATATATACTTGATTAGTATCTATATTGCTTTGTTCATTAATATCCATATAAATGGAGTTTGAATTTCCTTTAGGATGAATATCGATACAATACTATATTATAGGCTTCTATTGGGATGACCCCTTTCTAAACTCTATATGGTAGGCCTCCTTCCCCTATTCCTCTATACCAACCAAGGGGTTCAGTAGTACATGAAGTTCATAAGGCTTTGCTCACTACAGATGAGTTGTTGCAATAACTAAATTGAAATTTACAATTTTCCACCAATACAATGAAATAAATATATAGACAAAAAGATGAGGGTTATATCCTTTAAAGTGGGAAAAATGGTGTTTCTCAAAATAAAATTGTATTAGTATCAAACAATCCAGGAACATGCATAATAAAAGCTAGTAGCTTATTTTTATAGTCCCTATCCGATCTTGGAAAAAATCAAGTTTTGTTACCTACAAACTTTACTTTCCTGAAGGAGCTTATATAAATCTTTTTTTAATGTCTCTCCACTAAAATGTTACATTGGAAACAATTTCATTTCGTTTATAGACATTTTGCCAAATTTTAATGATGTAATTTAAATTCAACCTTAAACAATACTTAATACATGTTGGCCCAAATTGGGGAAGAAGTTAGTTAAAAAGAGCCTAGTGTAATGGAAACATTTGTTTATTGAAAATGCCACGAGAACATACTAAGCTCTTGCAAGAATAATTTTCTTTTTTGGTCCATGAGGATAAAGATCCACTTAGTAGGTGGAGTATTGATAGGTCAAGATGATTAATAAGAAATCAGTGAGAAGTGTAAGGTCGAATTCCTGGTATTTATCTTGAACTAGGAAGGTGGATAAATTTAAAATAATTAGCAATTAGTGGAAGAAGTCTAAAGCAATATGCCAAGTAGGAGATTAATTAGGAGAGCTACTAACAACACTTTATATTTCTATGTGTTCAATTTCTATTTATTTTGGTTTTTGTAAGATATTTGTTGTTTTCAGGTTAGGTTGTTGGGAATTTGTCTCTGAACCCTTTTAAGTTGAGAATAAAGAATCACCATTAAAATTCCAATATCTATGGCTTTATTCTCACCTTAACAAATACTATTAATGATGTATTTGTGTTTGAGTGAACAATTTTTGATTAGGATGTATTATATTCATCTTTGATTATGGAAGCCAACTACTCCCATTCTTATTGCAATTGTTGCATGTATTCAATCCATATTGATGTAGTAGTTGAAACTAAGTTCAAAATCCCTTATGGTAGGTTACAATTACTATAAAATCCATAATGAAGGAACCTATAAAGGCTAAGACAAAGCATGTAATGTTGTATGAGCTTGTATCTTCACATAGTTTGAGGATTTAAGGTTATAATATAAGCTTGAAATTCCCTTTAATTTTAGGAACAAATGTCATAAAATTACATGATGAGGAAATGGGGATGATTGAATTTTTGTAAACTATAAGATCTCAAAAAGTAATTTTAAAGTTGACTTATGCTTATAATTAATGGAGGATGAGTAGCTAAAAGGTCTAAGGTCAAAGGAGTTATTACTGTAAATGTTAGCACTCTCAATAAAGGAGGTTGTGTTAGTAACTTTTTGAGGTAACAATAATAATAACAACTCTTTTTAATTATTTATACAAGTCAAATTTAACAATTAATTTCTCTTATGTTTATCATTCAAATTATTTTTTATTTTCTCACCTACGCAATGAAAATTAACGAAATTTGATAGATGAAAAATTGATATAAAAGTGTTACATTCATACTGATAACTGTAAATTGCATCGTATTTTAGGGCATAGTTTGACGTGTTTAGCCGTTAATTCAATCATTTAGTATGTGTTTATGTTAGAATTATATTAGTTTGTTAATTATTTGTGTTTTAAGCGTTTTAAGGGTCAGTATAAGCTTTTTGAGCTTAAATATTATGTTTTTAAGATACCTTGATGTGATTGCTAGTGTTTCAGGGTCAATAACAAAGAACAGAGGAGTTTCGGAAGCATTTGGGCTGAAATAACAACCTACAATTATGGCCTATCATGACAGAAGCTCTAGGAATGGCCTATGATTGTGACAAAAGGCTCAGATATGATCTACGATGGTGGTCTGCATCAGGCAAACACATAGACACTTACGAGCTTTACATTTCGAGAGATTTTTTTGGAACTTTTAGACCCCGAAAAAGCCTTAAGGTTACCCAAAACATAAGAGACTAATTAAAGAACAAGAAGAGAAGGAAAGGGGAGTTTTTTTTTTGTGCAGCCAATTTTGGAAACCCCAAAAGAGAAAGAGGAAGATAAAGAGAGGATGAAGAGGAAGAAAGAGGAAGAAGGAGCTGTTTCGACATTCTTCATAGATGAGGAGGTTTCCCAACGTTGTTGCCTTCCCAAATCATCCATTCTAAGTTTTTATTTCCTTTTCATTTTAATTTTATTGATGTATAAAGTTGGGATGGATTGCATAATGATAGATGGTAAAATGTTGATGATGTTCTAATTCTTCTTCGAGATTTTATTTTGATTTAATGACAATTTAGTCGATTGTGTTTATTGGATGAATGTTGTGATTTGATTGCATTTTTGCATAATTCGGCAATAAACAGAGAGAGTAAACTGAATGAAAAACGATTAAATCGTATTAATGAGAATTAGGCGATTTAATAGAAACTGTGACAAATCATATTGGTAATTGTGCAGAAAAAAATCCCGTGTGATATTCTGATAGTTTATTAGAGAGCTTCAGACCTAATTAGGGTTTTGGATGATTTGTTAATTGAAAGATTACAAATTTCATAATCTAATTAGGGTTTAATGGTTATAACTCGAGAGAGACTAATCAACCCTAGGATCTTCTAGAACAAATACCTCATTAATACATAATAAGCTAGGTTAGCATTAATGATAGGTAAAATCTCCTTTCTTATAACTTGGCAAACTCTTTGGTTGGTTTCCATCGTGCATGCTTATTGCTCAATTGTTATTTCCTTTGTGTTTAACTTCTGATTTAATTGATTAAATTCAATTATCGCATTTACTTCCCGTCGCATTGTTTATTTTTAATTTCATATCTTTTTAGCCTTAGATTTTTAGGATTAGATTAATTCCCCTCCTCGAGGGATCAACACCTCTTATACTACAGTCATGACCCGTGCTTTGGCGGTATTTTAGGGCTTATAAAATTTAAAGCTCAAATGACATGATCACATACATTACAATGCAAGTTAAAAGATCGTTAAAGAGAGAAGCAACTTAAAGCAATCATCAAACTTTAAGCCTATCACATTAACCTTCTTATTATTTTCATGATATGATTTGTTGTGAGTCATGTAATTTGTGCTTTTAAAATTTTCTTTGGTGCCTAATAATTAGGTATCACTTATTTTTTGGATGCATTATAGAAAAAATTATTTGGGCTTTGTTTAAGAGGACTGTAGTCTAAATGATGATTTTGAAAATTAATTAAGCAACGAGCTTGTTCAAAAGTACTTTCCTTAATGCCTAAACTTAAAAGAAATCTTTAAGAAGAAAAGTTATTTTTCTTTCTTTCTTTGTAGGTTTGATATATGAAACTTGTGATATATGACATTAATAAAAGAAAGAAAAGTGAGAGGCCATAATTTTTATAATAAAATATTCTTAATAAATGAGTGTAAAAGAATAACATGGAAAGCCTAATTTGTTTAGGAGAAATACAATACAAACCTAGATTCCAATTCAAATGACCTAAGTGGAAGAACCAATTAAAGCCAAAAAAAAATCATTCCAAGTTTTAGGTACCAATTCACTAAACCCTAGGCATTCCCCATCTTTAATTTAAAATATAAAATACTTTTAATCCTTATGACTATTTTAGATATTTTGTCTTATTTTCAAAGAATTAAGACCCAACTTTAAACATTTTATCTTACTTTTCAAGTCCTAAGAATCATTCTAGGTTTTTTTTTACTTGAATTTTAAGGTCTAAGATCCAAATCTAGGCATTTTATCTTAATTTCAAGCCTTAAGATCCAACTCTAAGCACTTTATCTTAATTTCAAGTCTTAAGATCTAACTCTACATATTTTATCTTAATTTCAATTCCTAAGACATAACTAAGTCACTTATAGATTTTGAAGCCCTAAAAACTAACTTTAGGCTTTTGTACCATAATTTCAAACTCTAAGGCCTAACTGTAGGCTTCTTTTTATCTTAATTTCAAGATTTAAGACCCAAATTTATGCATTTTATCTTAATTTCAAGTGTTAGAAAATAAACATGATATAACATAATCACAGAGATTATGTTAAACAGGATCATTTGTATATGCATATAATAAATAAAGAATCATATATGTTAAGTCAAGATGACTTTACGTAAATATAATTTTGATGTATAACAAAAAGAGAACAAATCAAAAGAGAAACAAAACAGATGAAGTTGCGTTCAGACAGACACAGACGAACGTCCATACAGACGGAGTTCAATGCAAACACAGACGAAGTTGAAGTCAAACACAGACGAAGTCTAATGTGAACACAGACGGAGTTCAATGAAGACACAGACAAAATCAAAACAGTTGAACTCAGACAGACAAACAACAGACAGACGAAAACAGACGAAGAT
>JANITW010000003.1:20896402-20908168 GCA_027564335.1 Erythroxylum williamsii
ATTACATTTATTGATCAATCTCATTTGCAAAACATTTCTCAATTTCAGAAGTTATTACATACAAAAATATTCAAATACACGTTGTACAGAAATTTCTAAATACACAATTTGATACAAAAATAAGAAAACAAATGTAGACGCGATCTAATCCTGACCTATATCTCTTACTTGAATGTAGTGGCTATACTCTCATTAGCCTAATAGGGTAACTTTTCAGAGCCTGAAAAATATTGCAAATTTTGGGTGAGTTTTGTAAACTCAGTGAATGACCATCTTCGATGATTCACTCAATTACATAACACCTCACATCATATTTTCACATAAATTACATTACTTCATTTAACATATAGCATCACATTCAGAGCAGTCAAATCGATCATTTCAATCATTTAAAATACACATATCACTTATAATGCAATGTACATAAGACTCAATTTCATTTATTACTTTGTTATGACCAAGTACCTATAAATGTCCCATATCTTTTATGGATATCAGGCTCATTGATAGCTATCCCGTATCTGTTGGGGATACCAAGCCCATTTTACATATTAAGCCTCTGGCTTTTAATCACATTCTGAGCTTTAAGCTCTTTTTCACATTCTGAGCTTTAAGCTCTTTTTCGATAGCTACTCCAGTCACAACTGTCGTTATCTTTCGTACATTCATGTAATGAAATACATCACATTCTCATAATTTTAGTCTTCAATTTCATCTTCATCTTCGGACCTTAGTTCGGAATTCAACAATTAATTTGAGAAAATACATATTTCTTTTATATTCACATACAAGGAGCACTTCAATGTTCTCACATATAACTAGCTCCCTAGATATTCAATGTCCGGAATTAGCACATTCATATCAATCATATTCACATTGCATAATAATCATATCAAAAATCATTTAATGCAAAAATTGAAATCAAAATAAACAATGAAATGAGATAATCTGGGTTGACTCACAGTACACTTCAGATTAGCATTAGATTCTATAATATGGAAACATCTGAACGCGGGCGTTTATCCTACACATTAAAAGTATGCAATACACGAGATGCACATACATTAAAATTTCACAAATTATAAGTGTTCCTTTATGCACAAATGTGTATATGAAATAAGTATAATGCATGCTCAATGGCAATCCTGGGTATATTATCAAATTTCACATCTTATTCACACATTTTTAGCATTATTTGCTTTCATAATATCTAATTCTCATTCATTTTTACTAGATACTCATTACTCATCTCCTTTGAATCATAATTACAATCATATGAACATTTTTATTTCATTATACTCATGCCTTTGGTACTTTAATATCAACAAGTCACTCATTAATGTTATTCTAACATTCTAAGATCTAACATTATCCAAACTCTCATTTCTTCTTATAATATCTACAAAATTCTAGACCTTTGGGTCTATTTTCCATGAACATTTTGACAAGAAAAATGGAGCAATTTGAGGACACTTTCTTCTAGAACGTTGCTCTCCTATTTCTTAAGTTTCTAATGACACCATGATCATACAATTTGATTTTCTATTTCAAAAGTTGTACTCCAAATAATTTGGACTATTCTTCTATAACACCCCATTTCCAACTGACATATGCATATGTGTCCATTGGATACACATGTACATGCCTGTCAGAAATGACATGTTAACTATCTCACCTTCACTGTATATAATATGGCATCATACACTAAACCATTAACTACACATTTTCTAAATTCAAAATGTTATCACATTAATCAAAATCCATAATTAACATTGTTTCATACAACACAATACTATCCAAGGTTTACAATCCTATGAGCTTAAACAACTCAATACACACAACATATGATAAACATGAAAGAAATAACTAAGTCCTCAATCTCAGCTGACCGACCTTTGAGCCAAATCTGACTGTAATAGTTGCTCAAAATATGCTTCTACAGAGTCTTAGAAGCTAGGTCATATCACTCTCGAACATGAAAAGCATTGATGCAATTTTAATGAGTTTTGGGAACTCAGTAGAGTAACCATCCTCGATAGTTCACTCATGTCATAAAATGGCATCAATTATAGTCTGTAATCATACAGCTCAATGCCATTTAACAAGTATCAAATACTATCACAGATAAATCATTTCTCAGATACACAGTCCAGTCATATAACAAAATTCACACAACTTTGCAAATCATTCAATGAATTCAAATTATATGCGGATGTGACATGTATGAGACTCACATTCATTTTTATTTTATTATGACTGTGTGCTTTTATAGTATCCCGAATTATCGGGCTCAGTCAATCAGTCAGTGACTCATTGATCACAACGAGCTATAGGCTCGAATCATATATGCGGGTGCTTAAAGCTCATATCAATAACAGTATCAGTAGCCATATCAGTCATAACTCCTTTATATTACATGCATTGGAATGAAGTGTATGCCACAATTCAGTCATCAATTCAATCACTTTCATTTGCATGTAATATAATAGTATATCAGTCACAGTATCAATTACAGTAATAGTCACAGTAGCAGTGGTCATCGGACTAGGTCCGGCATTCAACCTTTCAGTTGAAAAATCAGAAAATCATTTAGGCAGACGCATTCACATTCAAGTAGCACTTCCAATATCATTCTCATGCAACAAAACGCCTCAGACAAATATTGTCCGGAATCCAGTACATAATTAACACGATTCAATACAATTCAATAAGATTGCAATACAGTTCAATAAAGTACTAAACAATATGGTGAGATTATCTTAGGTTACTCACAGTATGCTCCAAACAGCTATTGCCTTGATGTCTTGGCAATGTCTGGATGCTATCGTTCAATGTGCTCCTCTATACATACAATACATATCACAATATTGCACAATTTTGTATTTATTAATGCACATTCATGTATACTAACTATGTACAATGCATGTTCATGAGAATTTTGGGTTTCTTATCATGTATTTTTTTACACAAATCATTCGGATATCCACATTCCCTTGATCTACTCAGATTTGGTTAAAAGTACACTTTCAGGTCCATTTTGCACAATTAATTTCATCAGAAAAGTGAAGGAATTTGGTAACCCTTTCTTCTAACAAATTATTCTCCTATGTCTTAAGTCTCTATTGATACCAAGATCACTCAATTTGGTTCATTATTCTATGAGTTATTCTCAAAATACCACAAACTGAGTACATTTAAAATTTTGGTTAATGCATGATTATGCATTCAAGTTGTACAACCCATATCTCTCAATACCCATATCCAAAAATTACAAACTTTATACCAATTTAAATCTAAGAAAATAAGCTAAAACTTTGGTGAAGACTTCTCAGTCTAATTCGGCCTAAATCAATACAGTTTATTCAATAAGCACAGGATATGATTTCTATCCCTGGTAGTGCTTCAGCTTAAGCTACGACTCAATTACAAGTCAATTTTCAAAATCTTAGAGACAAAATCAAAATTTGACTTCTTAAAGCAAGTTGTATAATTATGTCTCTAGTTTAATTGGAATTAAAATTCAACTCATTCAAAAATCTATAGCTCAAGTGAGAATTAGAATACCGAAGCATGTTCATGAAAATTTTCCAGTTCATAACATTCCAGTAGACTTCCACACTTTCATCCTCTCAATCATTTTCAAATTAATTCAGATGGCTCTAAATTTTTATGGAGAGAAAGAACAATGTCTTAGGAATCCATTGATCTAGGTTTCAAGTTACTTAGAGTTCGGAAGAAAAAGTTATAACCAAAAGACTTAAGGCTGTTTAATGAAATTCTCTAGCTCATACCCATATATACAGCCACCACCTTTTCTCCCTCTAAAACACCAACCTTCATCTTCTTCACCGAACTGCACTTCTCCTCCTCCTCTTCTTCTTCTTCTTTTTAACTTATGCCTTATTCAATTAACACATACGACACTCTAACCAACTCTTTTACTTCCATTTCAACTCATCACAACTCAAACAATTCAAAAAAATCCAAGGTTTAAGCATAACATCAAAAACAAAATTATATATAGTTGTTCATCATTTTCTGCATGTATCTTCATCAGCTGCATTTTTGCATAACTAGTTTCAACCCAAAATAGAACCAACTTCAATATTTTTCTCTATCAGATTTATCTCCGTATTTCTTCTGCCCTTTCCATTCAATTTACTATAGTTCATATTTACATTTCAACACTAACATCATACACGCAATCCATCACCTTCTTCTTCCTTTCTCTAATGCAAGTTTTGTTTCCATGAATAGCAAAAATTCTCAACATAACATATATCCTAATTTTCACATCTTTCTGAAGTTAAAACTTCACAACTTTCATCTTAACAAAAACAATTCAAAACAAAATCTAAAAGTTAAATATAAACACCAAAAGTCAAAACTACACATACTCTCTCTCTCTACTGTTTTTTGTTCCTAACTTTGTGCACTTCTATATTTTTCTTCCCTCATCAGTACTGGTTTTTCTATAATCTTAATCCTTCTTAAAACACAACACCACGTTGCTCTATGTTCTCTTTAACTGTAACCGCTCTTAAATCCATCACCAATATTTCCCAAACACTTACACATATATAACAAAAACATAGCATAAAGTTTACTGCAACATTACTGCATATATATTTCTGCACATCTTTTAATCTTCTCATTCCTATATTATTCAACTTATACATAAATTACTTATACCACTTTCTTCTCAGTTCAACACAACAAAAAATAAGTCAAAAATCTAAGATTCCCATCCAGTTCCGAAACCAACATATTCATGCATGTTTCCATTTTTTTGCACTTTTCTAACTCTCAAACATATGCATTTCTTTTCACTAACATCTACACTTTTGCTTCATTTAATCCCTTTTTATATCACAACCTTCCCTAATCCTCGTTTCTTATCATAAGACCCATTTAAATTAATATTCATACATATTCCACAGATTCACATAAGAATCGTAAAAGCAACCAATATTCGTTTTTCTGTAAACCAAAAACAAAGTATACAGAGTATGCACATATTCATTTCTACAATTATTTCCAGTCACTTCATTTATCATAACCAATTTAGCCAAGTTCAAACATCACCAAAATACCATTAAATTATTACCAAAATCACTTACTTGATTTAACAAAACTTTTGGCAGTGTGGGTGAATCAAGTGTATAGAGTGAACAGTTAGTGTTTCAGTGTTGGTAAACAAGAAGAAAGTTGTTTTTGTTTAACAATGCTTTCGGTGAAGAGACAACAACAAAGGAATGAGTTGCACCGAACCCATACATCATGTGGCTATATTGCATGTTCTATAAGTGTCACTACTCACTACTGCCACATGTCACAATTTCACTGGTCTATTATTTTTATTTTTTAAAAATCCAAAAAATACCCAAATTTTCAAAAATTCCCAAAAATTTGAAGTAATCAAATTATTCTCCAAATAAATTTTTAGCCGCAATAATTCACAATTCATATTTTAATTGCATTTTAAATAATTAATTATACCTAAAAATGTCAATGCATACATGTACAATTTTTTTTGGTATCAAAATAAATATTCACATATGTGTGAATATACAATGATGCATGAGCATGAATTATGCTTCCTAATTTCTCATTAATCTCTAATAAACACCATTTTAATCTTAATTCAAGTGACGGCATGTTACATCTTCAACTATAATAGTATTTTGTATTCAACTTCAAGTTAGATTCTGGAATTCTAGATTGATTTCTTCAGAATAATTGTATCTCTATTTCTCTAGTTTAATCTAAATTAAGAATCATTCCATTTGGACAACTAAAGATTAATATATCTCCAAAATACTGAAGGATGGTTAATGAAAATACTCCATTCATCAATTTTACAAAATTATCCATCATTTTCGTCCTAAATTTATCACTCAATCTCTCCCAAATGATTTCAAAAGATCATAATTTTTTTGTACATTCTCCATTTTCCTTTCACCATTTCAACTCCCATTCAGTTCAACACATTCTTAAACAAATTAAAAACCATAATTGACACCAAAAATCAAAAACCAGAAAATTCTCCATGTGCGCATGTTCTTCATTTCCTGCACTTTCCTTCATTTTGCTACATTTTGTTCATCTTCTTCTTTTCTTTTTCTCAATCTAACATTTTTAATTTATATCTACCCCATTTTGGACTTCCATTTAACTCAAATCATCCACAAACAAAGCCAAAATCCCATATTAAAACTCAAACATTAAAATAGAAAAATTCAAAAGAGAATAAAAGTGAACAAAATTGACTTGCAAGCTCACAAAGTCAAGTAAAAAGAATAGATGTGATGGACGCAAGTGTATGGGTGTGTGAAAGTATGTATGCACAGGTAAAGAAATTTTCAAAGTTATGCAAGAAAGCTGGCCGCAGCGAAAGTGTCCCAAGATTAATCCTCATACATTCCTACAAGTTGGTCACGACGAAACAAGAAGTTGACCGCGGTGAATTTTCATAGAAAACAACAATCAAGACTCATCTTCCAATTTTTCATATTTTACACCTAACACAACTTGTATAAAGATCACTTTTTCTACTTCATTACTCTTCATTCTCAACTCCATTTCAACTCAATATCATTTACAATCTAATTTATGATCTATATTAGACTATTAACTCAAAACAGAACATATGCATATACTATTCATTGTTGATTTTTTGCACTCATCCTAATACCATTATGATGATCTTTCTACCTCAAAAACATATCTATAACAATACATGAAATATGACTCATCATACACATCCAAAAACAAGACATTTACTTAAACTTTTTATTTATCACTCACGTTCATCATAAACAAAATACCATTTTATATCATTTAACCTCTAACTATTATCATAAATGCTTCATTTAACATTAACTAGGAAGATTAACAAGCTACTTACTTGATTTAGCTCTAAATCTTCAAAAATAACACTTAGCCCTAGCTCCCAAATATCACACGATCTTCATCTTGAAGGTGGATAGGCTAGGTTTTTCTTATGGCAATTGGAAGAAACAATAAAATGGAAGTAGCAATTGATAGATGGAAGCAAGGTGTAACATTGATGAGGTGAAAGTGAGTGAAGAAACAAAAATGGAGAAGAAGAAGAAAAGAAAGCCATGAAGAAGATGAAAAAAGCAAGAATAAAAACACTTAACTTAGTCTTTCAAAGTTAAGAAAAACGTGACTTTAGACTTGAACACTTGTCCAATTTCTAAGACTTTAGCTAGTTTCCCAACTAACTAGTTCTTATTGAACTAATCCTATAACTCTATCTTTTCATTCCAACTATCTCTAAAATTTTCAATATCATCTTATTTCACAAATTTTAAAGTCATCTCCAAATTTTCAAAGTCATTTTCTCAATAATTTCTAAAGTCACTTTTAAAAAAAAGTCTCCAATATCATTTGTTTCTTACTTCTATTTCCATCCATCAATTTACTTGTCAAGTGGCATTTTTTCTAGTATAATAATAATCAACAATTTCGGAAAATTTTTCTAAAATTCTCTAAAAATTCTAAGTCAACAATTTATACACTCCACTTCAGCTTTCGATATAAAAAAACCACAATTCTCAACAAAAATTACCTTTCACATATATAAATCAATTATACACAGAAATTGCCAATGAATGCATATACAATTATTTTTATGTGCAAAAATTCAATATTCATGTATATGTGCATATCATATAATGCATGAGCATGAAATAAATTTTCTAATCTCTTATATATATATATACTATTCTAGCCTCAACGTGGGTAATGGGATGTTACAATATCAAAGAAAGAAACTATTCTCATAAGAAGGAGATGGTTATGGTGGTAATGTGGCATGTCCACTTGTTAGGAACAAATTTTATAGTCTAAATAATGATGTTTCAGATATCTTTTTCAAGCTATAGAAGAAATTACAAACCAAGTAAGCAAGATGACAAAAGTTCTTAGCTAAATATTATTTCACTTAATAGCATAAACCAGAGATTTGTGACAGATAATAGATGCTCTTACTAAGAAAGAAGTATTGGTTATTTGTCTCAAATCAAAGCAAACTTAATATACATAATTTAATAAAGTGTAAGTTTAATGATAACTATTGTTATTTGGTGTAGGAAGTGGATGATGACATTACCAAATGAATGGTGTTACTATTGTCTACATTAATTAAATCCTAAACTTTTACAACAAAACAAGTGTGGTTTAGGAAAGTAAGGATCGTTCTTACAAGGAATTCTAATTTGTTAACTATTACATAAGAAATATTTAATAAAATAGGAGGTTGACATGATACAAAATTTTATGAAAATAAAAATAAATTAAACTATGCAAATAATAAAAAGAGAATTATTAGTGAAACAAACCTTAGTTTATGGTTGCTTTGACTATTGGAAATACAATTAATCATCAATACAAAAAATATTTCATCAATTCACATTCTTATGTGGTATTAAATACCTATCTTTCTTTAAAATTAGTTAATAAAAATATGTAATTCAATTAATCCTTATTATTTAACAATATTAGAAATGATCTAGAATTTAATTAAATAATAATTTTAAGAAAAGAAATACCATCGAAGCAAGATAATACATCTATTCTTACATTTAATCTAGTTAAACACTTTTCTCAGAAGTTATTAATTTTTGACATGGCAAATTAAAAATTCCTAGTCATTACAAGGATTCAAGGAATTGAAATTTTACATATTTAATACTTAATATAAAAATTAATTATTTTACTCAATAAATTAATTGCATGCATTATAAATAAATTAAGACAAAAGCATAGAAGAGCAATTCAATAAATGAATAGATTAAAACCCAACTATCTTTTATTCTGTAAAGTTCTAAGGGCTTCAACTCCCTTCAATCAAGATAATGAAAGTTTACTAATAATGGTCATAGTACTAATAATGGTCATAGTGACTACTAATATATGAAATAGAAACCAACACTAACACCTACTAAAAAGAAGAAAAGATATTTTTTATGAGGAGTTGATAAATAAAGATGGAAAACTTGGAAGCCTTTCATCCTTTACTTATATCCTATTTATAACCACTTTAACCTCACATTTTTATTGATATTGTGATCTTTTCATTGTGAATCTTTGGTTCTAAGTGATCATAACTTCACTGATTGTCATCTAGACTTGATCAAGATAAAGTTTAAACAAATTATAGAATATTTTAATTGCATATTCAAAATATGAAAGTCAATATTTTTATTAAAGGTGTCCACACCTAATTATATGAAATATTGTTGTTACTTTTGTCCATCACTCTGGGTACACTTTAATTTATAGATTGTTTTTATTTCTTTTAACATTAGATCTATCAAGAACCATCTCAATACAAAAGATTACTAAATCTTTAAGATAGAATCAATAATCACACATAACATAAGAGAATTAAGGTTCAAAATTATTATATTTGGTAGTTTTATCAAAATCTCCCAAACTTATCTTTTGCCCATCCTTGAGTAAATAATGTTTAAAACAAAACATGTTGAATGTCAAAAGCATGTATTTGTTGCTCTTTATGATTGTTATGAGTGCAATAATTTAAGGAACAACAATTTGAGTAGTGGGAACATAAGTCAAAGGGACTTGTATTCTAATTTCCTTAATTTCCACATTTTGTGAAATGTCGCTCCCACTAATTTCACTATTCTCAATAAACCTAGCATATCTAGTTTCAACAATTCTTGTACTATGGTTAGGACAATAAAATCTATACCCTTCAAAATTTTCTAGATAACCAATGAAATATTCACTGATTGTTCTTACATCCAGTTTCTTTTCTTGTGGATAATAAATCCTTATTTCTGCCTAACAACCTTAGACATACAGGTGCCTTAAACTAAGTTTCTTACCAGTCCGTAGTTCAAAAGATGTCTTTGGAACTACTTTACTAGGAACCCTATTTAACAAATACATGGTCGTTTGTAAGGCATACATCTATAATGATATTAAGGTTTGATTATGCCTTTCTAATCAACCGTTTTATTGTGGTGTATCCGGCATTATGTACTGAACACATATGCTATGCTTTTCTAGGAATTTAGAAAATGGACCAAGGAGTTGTCTAGTTTCATCATATCTTCCCTAATACTTACCATCTCTATTAGACCTAATGATTTTCACTTTTCTGTCTAGTTGCCTTTCAACTTTAGTTATATAAATTTCTAAGGCATTCACCGCTTGAGATGTCTCATGCAGTAAATAGATATATCTGTAATGTGAATAATCATCAATAAAGGTGATAAAGTATTTTTCTTTGCCAAAAGAATTAATATCAAAAGGTCCACATATATCAGTGTGTACAATTTCAAGAAGCTGAATACTTCTCGTGGCACCTTTCTTTGTGTATTTTGTTTGCTTTCCCTTAATACAATCCACACAAATATTGAGATTAGTGAAATCCAAATCTTAAGAATTCCATTCTTTACTAACCTTTCTAGTCTTTCTTTGGAAATATGACCTAAACACTTATGCCACAAGTAGAACTATCATTCACTAAACTATGTTTAATTCCAACTTTATGATGCAAGGTCATAACAGTTTCAGCATATAAATTATCAAGATTCAATTTATATGAATTGTCACAAAATATACCAGATCCAATCATACTAGTATGCTTAAACAAATTGAAACATCCAGTACTAAACTTAATAGAGTATCCAATAACATTAAGTTTAGATAAAGAAATCAAATTACTATAAATACTAGGTATATAAAGAGTTTCAAATAAATCCAAATGATGTCCAATATTCAGGATTAAACGGTAAGTCCTAACTACTTCCACTGGAACCTTGACTCCATTCCCCATAAAGACAAACTTCTCATTTGGGTTTGTGGTTTGGATCGTACTGAATCCCTACATAGTATTAGAAACATGAGTTGTACATCTAGAATCAATCCACCAAGTATTACGTGGAACTTCAGTTAAATTTGATTCAAAACATACATAATCCTTAAGCTTACCTTTCTTTTCTAACCAAGCCTTATGTCCTGGACAGTCCTTCTAAAAGTATCCAGATTTTCTACAAAAATGACATTTGTTATTTATGTGCTTTATTACTAGCTCCTTGATATTTCACAAAATGGATGGAATGATTTCCTTGATTTTTAAGTCTTGTTTCCTCCTGAACTAACACACTGTGCAGTTCATGAGCATTCTATTTGTCTTTCATAGTGTTATAGCTCATTTGGAATGGACCATACTCAGGTGGTAAAGAGTTCAAAATGAACTATACAAGTAAATTCTCATCCACTTCCATTCCTAGAGGCTTAAGTCTTGCTGCAATATTTGTCATTTCAATGACATGTTCATGCATAATACGAGAACCATAAAATTTTATGGTTGTGAAAATACCCATTAATGTCCCATCAAGAGACTTATCAACTGTTTGGGTTCATAAAACTCATAAATTCTTTAGCATTTAGTTTTAGAAAGAGTTGACATAATGTTGTTTGCTATGCTCATTCCTATAAACATTAAGCTCAGTCTATTTGATTTTTTCCAAGATTTGTAATGAGCCTTTTTTTCTAATTATTGCTAATATCAGTAATAGTAGCAGGCCTCTTAACTTGAAGTGTCAAATCAAAATCCAATACATCAAAGTGAAATTGGACTTGTTCACTCCAGTTAGAAACATTCAGCCTATTAAATATTGAAATAGACGAAGCTTGTGAATGTAAAGACATAGGGATAGAAACTACAATAAATACATGCCTAACATTAATGATTTAAGTCATAAA
>JANITW010000003.1:20946976-20972851 GCA_027564335.1 Erythroxylum williamsii
AATTATTTACATATATAAGTAAAAGAAATTTACTTAAGAATGAAAATATCAAAATATAAAATTCACCATATATACAAAAGCCAATCCCCTTAAATGTCATAACTCCTCTTAAACCTAATATCACCAATCTTTCTTCCCCTTTTTAGAATTAACAAAAAGAAATCTATTTTCTAAAAATGCACAATATAAAGTGTCATACATCAAGCTAACTTAGTTAAAAGTTCAAAATGAATTTGATCAAGATTAGTAAGTTTTGTTTAAGGAAAAGGATTATTAAAATTTTAAAATAATTTTTAAAAGGTTAGTTTTGATTAAAACATCCTTAATTATGTCTAATTTTTAAAAAACCTCAATATTGATATTATGCTTAAGTTGAAATATTTAATTAACTGATATCATTCTTAAGTTGAAATATTTAATTAATACAACAAGGGTAAGTTTTGACAAAATCAAAGGTTGGAATTGTAATAAATATAAGCATAATTATAATATCCAAAAAATATATAATTGTGAAAGCCTTAAAATTTCAAAGATTAATAATATGAAAAAGTGTTTAAAATATCAAAATTGAAAAATAAAATAAAATGTATCCTTATAATTGAAAAGGACACAACCTTTACTCATTTTACAATTTAAATATGAAGTATCAATTCGAAAATATAACTCTTAATTAAGAAAATTGTAATAATCTCCAAATTTGAAACTGAATAATGAAAAAATTCCAATTTTTGCAATCTAATAGATTTTTATGAAATGAAGAATGATTTTTCCAAATAAATGATTGAATTATTTAGAATTTTAAAAGATATAAGAAATCAATATGAGAATTCGAAGAAAATAGGAGGAGGAGAGCTTCAATCGTGAAGATTAGTTGTCCATATAGCTTCATTGGACAACTAGTATATGTGGTTGACCAAACCTATTGGCCAACTAAGATACAAACTCACTAGAATAAAATTTTTTGAACATAAAAGCTACATTTATCTATCATTGGGTATATTGGTTAACTAATAAAGGTAGGTGGTCGATCAACATATATAGCCAAACTCAAAGAAAAGAAATTCTTAGACGAAGTAAAATTGGTTAGCCATAAGAGGAAATTGGTCGACCATTGTATCTAACTGGTTACTTACATTGGCGATCAAATAACTAACAAACTCACTAGAAAGCAAAGGGGATGAATTTTGAGGACATCGGTCAATCACACTAAGATATTGATCAACTAATTGACTAGATAACTTCAGAAACAATCTTTGAATTAAATTAAAACTATAAAACACTTAATAAATGATGAAAAATATAATTTTAGAACTTCTATAAACATTAAAGGAGACTTTAATCACATAGAATCATGCGTAATTCTCTTTTAATGTCATCATTCATTCGTTTAGTAAGACTATATCCATATTGGTCTTATATATCATAAAATTTTAATTTGATATTTCTATTTGCACATAATCTTTAAGTTAGTTCTATAATATACCAAAGAAAATTTGAATTTCTCATTTATAGTGAAAATTGAAATATTCATCACTAAGGATTTATACTCAAATTAACATATGAATACAAGATGTTACATATTTCTAAATTTTGAACTAATAGGTACCTTTTGTTGAACATTACCTATGAGTGATTTGAACGATGATTCTTTTTGAATTTTTAATTCATTGAAAACATCTCATCCTTCTTATTTCCCTTACTTGGTTTAACAATTGACTCTTTTGAAAAGTTTTGGTGGTTAATTTTTAAGGGATAATTTCTCCACATTTTTCAATAACATCTTCAAGCTTTTTTTTAAAATGTAAGAAGATTACATCCGTCAAGATAAAAAGCATAAAATCTTTAAAAAATAATACTCAATTTATTAACTACCATGTCTATTACATATCATTTGCTTTTTTTTTTTCAGTAGCCTATAAAACAAGGCAATCAATAAGTTTTAAGTACCCAAATAAGCTTGGATCCTTGGTTATTAGTCTCCTTTTCAACATACTTCAACGAGGGTTTGGCTACCATCCTTTTTTAATAAAACAAAATTTATCAATATGCCCATAATACTTACCACCAAAATGACATACCATATTATATGAGTAATGATGATATAAAAATGCATTACTTGGTCTTCTATGTGTGTATACATTATGAGGAATTTTTCTTTGTATATTAAAGATATTAAATGTTCTCTTAGAATAGTGAGATGACATACCATTATTATCTATATGATACCAACTATAAATGGACTTGATGCATGCTTCTTTCAGGTCTAAAAGGGTATGGAGTGGATTTGTCTGTTATTATAGAAGTTATTCCTATTCATCCTTTAAGATATTAAACTATATGGTTAGCTACAGGGAAGCATGATGCTTACCTTTAAAATTAGTCCTAATGGATGTGGCATATGTATGCATATGCTTAGATGTAGATGCCCCATACTCATTTTTCACATCTGGCAATGATTCATTGTTATGCAAATATTTTTCCTTTAGAAACAATGTTCTCAAATTGGCTTCACTTCCACAGTTGTATCATAGTCTATACATATAATTAAAATTCTTTTGAGCTTCTAGCATACTTTTTAGTTTTGCACTCCCTTTGTTAAATCTTTATAATGAATGCTTGAGAGAATGGATCTCCTTTCTCAATGTCTCATTTTCATGCTTTGATGTGCCTAATGTATGATTGTCATAAATGATCGTAATTGTGGTTACTTTAATGCTATGCAATCCACTTTTTTTTTTCTTTTCATTCTTATTTATGTATGCATCCAACTATTCTTAAACTTCTTTAATTTTGGAAGATAATTTCTTTCTTTTTTACTCATATTTTCTAAAATTTTAACTAATTCATTATATGTCAAATCACTATCACTATCACAAAAATTGGAGTTGGAAATTACCTCATCATCACTTACAGTAGTAAAGCATGTATGATCATCTCTTCTTCTGAATGCTCATTTTCATATTCACTTGTGTAATCCTAAGTTGAGGCTTTAAGTACTTTCTTCTTGTTTTATTCATGACTTGGTCTTCACTTTATAAGTTGTAAACTTAATCTCTTCCTTTATCAAGTTCATGAACTATCTCTTTGAGATTATCACTACATCTTATTTTCATATTCCTTTTCATCAAAACAATAAATCTATTAGTAATATTTATATTTTTATTATTAAAATATTGTTTGGAACCTCCCTTGATTCAACAGACTCAAATATAATTAACATCAAATTCATAATCTATGTCTAATTATATATTGTATGATATAAATAATTGAGTTATACAATATATATAAGCATACACGTATGCACACGCACACTCACCCACACTCACACACACTCACACGCACAAGCAAAAAGTAGTCAATATTACTTTGATATTCTTAAAATTTACATGGTCATGATGCGCTATTAAGTGTTAAACTTGATATATGGATATAAATAATTTAATTAAATAATTGAAGATAAACCAATGGAGTTTAATTTATTTAATCATAAATATAATGTATGATTGTAATTTATATTCATTGGCTACATATTTTAAAACTTAGTGAGTTATATATAAATAATGGTTGAAAATTTTAATTTATTCAAGTTAGAATTAATTTTAAAGTTTGAGAAATTTTAGACAAATATAAGGTATTTGATAAATAAGAATCAATATTAAATTTTATTGGAACCTATTTGATATTTAATTAGAATTGATTATAATTCTAATTAAAATTACGTAACATTAGAATTATATTTCAATTAAACTATTAAAATTTTTAAACATAGGCTTTATTTATAGAAGCTAGCATTCTTGACATGTCTCTTTTACAATATTTATACAATTTTCTTAACTCGTTTATTTAAATATTATTAGAGATATCTAGGCACTTGTTTGATTGTGATAATTTTCAAATAACCTCTTAATTCGAGGAAAGATTAAAAAAAATAAAGATTGAAAAAATGATTTGTGATTGATATTTTATTATTTTATAAATTAATTATATTAAAAAATCAAAATAATCTTAATTTTCAAAAAATTACGGAAAAAATATTTAAGCATTTACATGTGTGTCGTCCTGATTTCTCGATATATTTTTCATGCAGAGTATCTGTAAATAGATTTAGAATGTCCCACTCACGATTTGAGTCCACGCCATCGATCAGAGAGCACGCATCAGCTTCAGAATTTCTACCGGCAAGAGCCAAATTATTTCCATGCATTGATGGGATGGCTTACCCAGACCAAATAATGAGAAGCAATTTGACTAAAATAAAATACACTATAGGGGAATTCCTTCTAAATATTTTGGTTAGATCTGTCGTCAACGATTTATTTACTTAGAATTCTAGAAAGTCACTGTGATTAACAAACCAAAACTTAAAACATAGGTTTCTCTCTCTCTTTTGGGTAAGGTGGAGAGGACATGGAATTGATCCGATACACTCTCAAAAGGATATAAATTTGTTTCACAACAAAGAGGCTAGAATGGATTGAATACGGGTGGAGAAGGACGCTCAACATGTACACTTGTATCTCCTTATCAACGAACGTATTTCCAGGATACTATTTAACTGACAAAATGTTTTCTGTTAACAAAATGGAGAATTAGGAGTAAATCCAATGAAACAACTAAACATTAGTGGCGTTGAAGCCCGAAAGCAGGCATTGGCAGATAAGAAAAAAGTAGTTGTTGCTTTTCGTGAATTGTGTGGTGAAAAGTCTCTGAGGAAAGTAACTACAGGATAGGTCAAAGGATCACAGATAAACTTGTCGGATGCTGAAAATGAGAGGCATCGTTCACAACAATGTTGTTTTTGTTTTAAAACCTGTGGCCACAGGCATACCTAGATAGGGTACGTGTCTGCTTGCTGCTATGCTCGAAGCTCTGACTCTCAGTCTCAGTGACCAACAGGAACTAACCGAACTACCCACCAAAACTACGTGGAAGAATAGGGAAAGATACTACTCTGTGGTTTATGCACTTCTAAGTATTGTTTTTTATCTTCTAATGACAATAATACAAACCATCTAGCATTGTCATTGCTTTCCCCAATTGAACAACTTGCCAAGGCATATTGGCATTATGCTTACTGTTCCGGAAGTTAAGAAGATTATTACACCATGTTGTTTTAGTCAGTGTATATTAACATGGCTTTTGCTCATAACTAATAGCAAGAAAGGTGCAAAATTGGCTTCATATGCCAGTTTCTCTTCTTGTATCCTTCCCATTTGTTCTTCATGACTCTCTCTTACCGCCCTTCAGTAAAGATTTGACCTTTAGATCTAGCCTAAGTGACTGAACATCATCTGTGTTGTGACAAGCACAAGAGTTTTAGTTGATTGCCAAGTACACGCTCTAGTGAGTAGTCAGTGGTATTCTCTAAACTTGAAGACGGTCTCTTGGTTTGTAACATCAAATTCAACTCACCATTTCTATGTGGTATATGTTTGCACTCACGTTTTGAATGAAAAAGCACTTTCATCCTGCAGTTCCATGATTCTAAATATATCTATGGGATGAACTACTTTTGCAGCTTTTTCCAGTGCTCAAAGGTTAAATCTCTCATGAATTATTAAGGTGCAAGAACAGAGAGTTGCTTATAGAGACATCCAGATCATGAACAGGCATTCTTGTGATCTGTCGTATTCTAATTTAAGTTGAGGTCCTTCAAAAACCAAGCGTAGGTTTTGGAATTTATTTGATCAACCCCATATCTCATTCGCTGCAATTCCCACTTCTTAGTTGTCTACACAAATTGGAGAAGGCTAAACTCTAGAGTGGTTGAATGTCATATGCTTTTAGTTTTGTTTTTAAGTTGCAATGAGTTCACGAAATGGCTTATGCACAGAAATCAAACATGTGAATATGAGAAATATATATTTTGTAATTAAAATTTCTATACTCGTTGAGAATTATGGTGTGATGTCTGGACCCCCCGGAACACCTAGAAGATTGTTGGTACATGGAAACCATGGGCTACGGTGGTTTTCTTCTCTCATAGGGTCTAAGTACTAAAGTCAGGAGATGATAGGCCTTAGAGTTTCTTCCTAGACAGTTAGTTTCTGTTACTTTTTACTCTTTATCAATGCCTGGTCTCCTAGGGAAATTCGGGACTACCGCTTAAAACGCAGAAAGGAAAGTGAAGCCATTGCAGACCTTGTAGTTTCATAACCATGGTCAAGCCTCAAGAAGACAAATAACAAAACTCTTGCCCGTGAAGTTTGCATGTGACCATAAAGAGCTGTTACAATCAGTGCTCTTGACACACTCACGTGTGTCCTTTTCGGATCTTAGATGAAGTTATGCAACCCTCTTACGCCTTCCCAATGGAGAATGACAGATAAAAGTGGACAAGCAAGTTCAAAGGCTGTGTTTTATACCAAAAGAATGCCGTCTTGAATGCAACAGACTGAAAGAAGAGGAATATGTAGGGCGTGCCCAAACTTTTTAAATCCGCATTCACCTTCTCGTTTCAATCACAATTAGCCAGAAAGAAAATAAAATTGCAGAACTCTTACATGTCTTTCTATTTACAAGTTTGTGTTAAAAATTAAAGAATACCAAGGGTTTCAGGAAGCTAGTAATAATATGGAATGATTGCGTTTGTAATCATCATAATAATCCGCAATTTACTATTTACGTTTAAAATCTTGCTATGAATGCTCAAATTGTAATTTCTACCTGAACTATATAATGTAACTTGGCTCACTTAAGAAATCAAGAATAGTGCATATTATGGGGTTGGTAACTTGGCTTTGATTCATTTGCCTTCTTATACATTGTCATGTATTCAAAATAATTGATGCAAGAAGTGTTCACATAAACAATCGGGATGAGTCACATGCAGCAACATATTGACATATGGCATAGAAAGATTGTTGCTGAGCTAAACGAACCCCAACCCAAGTTCACATAAAGGAAAAGATGATTATTAATTAGACAAGGAACCTTTGCTTTTGTTTGCTGTAGTGTATGAGAGCTTTTTACTGCTCTTCCTATATATGTATATCTCAAAGCATCAGTAACTTTTGGCAGCCTCAAGAAGCTCTCTTGTACCTCTAGACACACACCCCTCCCATCTTCTGTTTTCTCGTCTGTACCTCTCTCTCTCTCTCAGCCACATTCTTGCTAAGCATGGGGGGCTTTAGTTTTAGAAGCTTCACATTTATGTTATTCATTACTGTTCTAGTATGGTCTTCAAGTTTTGATACATGCATTGCCAGGAGAGGCAAGTATTTGAGGCATAGCAGAGCTAACTCAGCTTCTCTGTACAAGAAAAAAGGCAAGAGTCATAGCAGCAGCCACTACAATAACCATCATAAAGGGTCAAAAACAAAACCTCCATTACCACCTCCACCTAAGAAAGCTCCATTGCCGCCTTCACCTAAGAAAGCTCCATTACCACCTCCATCTCCAAAGCCGCCAAAAGAAGACAGGCCTCGAAGCCCTCCACAACAAGGGTCTGCAACGTTTAATGTACTAGATTTTGGTGCCAAGGGAGATGGCAAGATTGATGATACGAAGGTTAATCTCAATCCTTATTTTTACTGGCTGAATGACATAGAAGTGGTTTCAGTAAGAAAACACAAAAGGCAGTAAGCATATAATGTATAGTTTGGAATTTGCAACTGAAGTGAGCAGATTCAAAAGCCTACAAATAAGGGAGTTTTCTTTCAGTTGCAAGTTCTTTTGTGCACATTGAATTCCACCTTTTCTTCTTTTTGGTAGGTGTCCACAATTTTTTTTTTTCTAGGAACTCATAAACAAAGACCATAATGCAGATGTTTAGTTAGTTCGTAGCTGCATACTCTTATCTTGTTCATAGGTCACTATTTTTCTTTTCATTTGCCTTAAAAAGCATGAAATCACTAACAACTTATATAGCACACTTATGCTGCTAGATCATAGCTCTTCAGTTTGGTCAGCTATTTTAAGGGGCGTCCAGGTTGAACTCAAGATGCATATGAATGCCAGCACTTTAATCCCGTGAGTAGGAAAACAATATAATATGTCTCTCCACTGTTTAGGAGGAACAAAAGTAAACAACACGAACAGAAACAAAAGAACAACAGAATCACCTAGGTGGGGCCCAGTCCAAAAGAATGGATTCTCGTTATGGCAGTTATGTCACGATTGACAGAAATAATTGCATACAGTTTTACTCAGACCAATTCAGTGATTATATTTATTCTTACCTAGTGCTAGTAGTAGTAACGTTGGGGTGATGTGGAAATGCAGGCATTCCAAGCTGCGTGGGGCTCAGCTTGTAAAGTTGAGGCGTCGACGATGTTAGTTCCAGCAGGATATGTTTTCCTAGTGGGACCCGTTTCTTTCTCTGGTCCATACTGCAAACCGAATATAGTGTTTCAGGTAATTAATTATACAAATTTGCTTAATTATCTGGTTATAAGAAGAATTGAGGCTAATCAGTTTAACCTGTACCAGCTGGATGGCACAATTATTGCTCCAATGAATGCCAATGCTTGGGGGAGGGGACTTCTACAGTGGCTTGAATTCACAAAGCTTGTAGGAATCTCAATCCAGGGAAATGGTACCATTGACGGTGGCGGCTCCATATGGTGGCAAGATGAACCCTTCGGTGATCCTGTGGATGATGAAACTGCATTCGCTGTCCCTCTAAACAGCACAGTAGCAGAACACCCTGTAATTAACTCCAACATGTAATTCATTCCACTGTTGTCACTTTCTGTGTTATCTGCAGCTGATCATTCTTCTTTCTGTATTATGTGATGGTAGATAAGAAGTGGACTCAGCCAGAAAATGCCAAGTATCAAACCAACCGTATGGACCACTCGTACAACTCTCTATTTCTATCATCATATTTCACATTGATGCCGTCCAAAAACATGATTGAGGTGTTTTCTTTTCACAGGCACTACGTTTTTATGGAAGTTTCAACCCAGTAGTCACTGGTATAAGAATTCAAAACAGTCCTCAGTGCCACCTCAAGTTCGACAATTGCGTCGGAGTGGTGGTACATCATATAAGCATCTCATCTCCTGGGGACAGTCCTAACACAGACGGAATCCACCTACAGAATTCCAAAGATGTTCTGATACACAGCAGCGATCTTGCTTGCGGTAATTATAAGTAATATCTTCTATGAAATTGTTAATTTAGATAGCTTTGGTCACAAACTGAGTGAGCGAAGCTTGTCCACTCATGTAAATGCACATGGAAAGGGGCAAACAGTTTAGATACATTCCAGAGGTTCCGATAAAAACATGCCAATCTTATCTGTAAATTTTTACCTCAACGTTTAACGGCCATTAATTATTTGACACGGGCCCCATGGATTAGAAGAATACAATCTTTTGTTTGTATTTCACATGGTGTTCTTGTGTCTTCATCAGCTATTGTAGTTTCTGCTTCCATTCCCTGTCTACTTCCCCTGCACGGCAGTCCTGACAATTTTTAGCATAACCTATATAAACATAGTTGGAAGTGCTAAGCGGTTTATACGACTGAGGAATCGCAAGAAATTAAACCTAGACACTAGTGCAGTCTTGTAGAAGAAAGAAGCTCCGGTCATTGAAATAGTTCATGGCGACCACAAGCATGTACTGAGGAAAGAGATGCTTACGCTTGAGTGTTTTTGTTTTTCGCAGGAGATGACTGTGTTTCTATACAAACTGGATGCACAAATGTGTACGTACATAATGTGAACTGTGGGCCAGGACATGGAATCAGCATAGGAAGTCTAGGAAAGGATAATACCAAAGCCTGTGTCTCAAACATCACTGTCCGAGATGTGACCATGCACAACACAATGACAGGTGTTAGAATTAAGACATGGCAGGTATGCGTACTATCTGAAAATCCCACAAACGTTCAACACTTTCAGATGATCTAATTAACAGACTTGTTGGAGATTAGTTTTTTGTGGTCTCAGGGATTTGATTATAGTTCTTCCATAAGCACAGATACGCATGTACGTAATCTCAAAAAGTTTTAAAAGTGCAGGGTGGATCAGGATCAGTGCAAGGAGTGCTGTTCTCCAATATTCAAGTTTCAGAAGTCCAACTACCTATCGTGATCGATCAATACTATTGCGACAAAAGCAGCTGCAGAAACCAAACATCAGCCGTGGCTCTGTCAGGAATCAACTACGAAAGAATAAGAGGAACATACACGGTAAAGCCAATACATTTCGCCTGCAGTGACGCCTTACCATGTATCGACATTCGTCTAACCACCATACAACTCAAACCCCTGCAAGAACGCTATCACTTGTACAGCCCCTTTTGCTGGCGGACCTTTGGAGAGCTCAACACTCCTACAGTTCCACCGATTGACTGTTTACAAGTTGGCAAGCCATTAAACAGCCGCCCTTTATCAGATCACAACCTATGTTGAGAGAGTCTTTCACTTGCTTACGGGATGTTTGATGATTGTGAGAGTACACAGGTAGCTGCAGTATGGTCAGGCATTGTATAGAATTTGCACTATTATGTATTCCTGGTTTGCAAGAATACAAGAAAAGTGCATGTGCTTGAATCCTGGCGGTGGAAGTAACGAAATAAACCTACAAATTGTCGATACATTCAACTTTCAACCAGAACTAGAATATTCAATTGTAAAATTTTAAAATACAATATTTAATTAAAATTTAACAAGTACTAATAAAATATAAATTGAGGTTAATTTCACACTTTATCAAATTAATTTATCTTTTTTTAGTGAATTCAAATTCATATCGTGTACTTATAAAAAAGAAAATTTGAAAAAATAAATTAAATGTAAAAAATTGAAAATTTGAGATAAAATTTAAAATTAATAGGAGTATTATAAATTTTATTTAGAAAATACTTCCTTGATCCAAGACTACTTTCCTTCCAAGCCAAACTTAAGAGCACCCACCAATTTTATAGTTCTAATTTCTAAACCTCTTTACACGGTAACTCCAGGGCTCTGCAGAATGCTACTCAAAAGCTTCCAATCCCCCAAAACCTGCTGTTTATGGCCCGTGAAGCACCGAGCGACTTGTTGATGCCCTAAGAGAAGATGAGCGCGAGCAATGAGTTTCGATTCTTCTTGTCTTGCGACATCAATCTTCCAGTTATGTTTCGCGTCGACAGGCTTGAAGGATTGTTGTCCTCCTCCAGATCTCCCAATTTAGGTCTGGACAAGTTCGATTTTCGACTGTAACTAGTATTGTATTGGGTTGGTTGGTGCATTGAATTTCATTGATCTCTAAAATTCGTATCCTTTAGCATTTTAGACTTACTTTTTTAAGGTTTGGCTGAGTTTTTCGCTTAACTTTTGCTTGTTTTGGTGATTACTTGTTCAATTTTATGTTTTTCTAATTTTTTTCAGGAATTGATTCTACGAACGATGAGGGAAATGCCGAGTTATTTGTTGAATGTGCGTTGTATATTGATGGCGCTCCATTTGGGCTTCCTGTGAGAACAAGGTTTTGATATTCTTTGTTAAGTGTTAAAATTCTGTCAACACTGTTATAAGTTTCTTGTATTCTGACTTTTGATTTAAAAATTTTCTCTAAAAATTGTAGAGTTTATATGCAAGAAAGAGCCCGTAATCTAATGACCTGAGTTTTGAGTTAGAGATATAGGTTCTCTTTTTATATGAACAACTCTAAAATAGAGATTTACTAAAATTTTGACATGTTACTAGAACCTTATGTGGATAAGAGATCTTGAATTTAAATTGAGTCATCCTCATTTATGATGAATTTATATCACGTTCTGTTTGTTGATAAATTTATGATACAATGTGTTTTCCCATTCTTGTACGTGAGGAGAGCGTGTTAAATAAAAATATAGTTCATTTATTGACGTCACCTATCAATTTAAGCTTTTGGGTTGAATGGATTTTTAACATAGTATTAGAGTCAATCCTAGTCCAATGATGGGCCTTATCACAAATGTCCAGTCTTGTTGATACTCGTAGATGTTAAGTCTGCGGGGACGCACAAGTATCTAGTCCAACAAATTTTGCACCCCAAATATCCATTCTTGGGTGTGATATTAAGTGTTAAAATTTTAACATTGATTAAAAGCAAGAAAATTGGAGAAAGTTTATACACAAGAATAAGGCCATAACCTAATACTTTACTTCGAGTTGTGATGTAGGTTCTTTTGTATATGAACAAGTCCAACTTCAAAATGAAGATTTATAAAAAAAAATTTAATATGCAATATAATTGATCTTTGTGTTTGCATTTTTCTAGTGAACAAAGTTTATGCATTTTTTATTGGTTTCAGGCTCGAATCAAGTGGACCATCGTACTATTGGAATGAGCTCATTACTTTGACTACTAAGTATAGGGACTTAACTGCACATTCACAGCTTGCCTTTACAGTAAGTAACCAATTTAGCCTAGAGGGATTGAAAATTCTATCTTTCCTCATTTAAATGGAGAAGTGTTGTTTTGTGTTTTGCTGCTACCAACAGTGTATTAAAGCTACATCTGTTTCACACTAAACTATAGGTTAGCATGTCTTCAATTTTCTGTTTTTTCAGTCTCCACTCTGTCCTACTTTTTAATCTAGAATTAGAAAAAGAAATTACAATTTATTTATAATATGCATGCGTCCACTAGATTTTATTGGTGTGCAACCAAGGTTTATAACTGTGCTTATTATTGATCTATTTGAAAATTTAGGTTTGGGATGTTTCTCGTGGCAAGGATCAAGGACTCATTGGCGGTGCTACCATACTTCTCTTCAATAACAAGTTGCAACTGAAAACAGGCAAGCAAAAGCTTAGGCTTTGGACTGGGAAGGAAGCTGATGGATCAATTCCAACAACCACTCCTGGAAAGGTCTTCAAATATTCTTTTGTGTGGAATGTACATCTGTGTAGCTTTTTCTATTATCTCTTAGCTGCACATTGTGAATTTAGGTCCCTAGGCATGAGCGAGGGGAGTTGGAACGACTGGAAAAGCTTGTAAACAAGTATGAGAGGGGGCAGATTCAATGTGTTGATTGGCTTGATCGGCTCTCATTCAAAGCTATTGAGAAAATTAAGGAATGTGAAAGTAGTAAAAACGGAAGTTCTCATTTGTACTTGGTTGTTGATTTTTGCAGCTTTGAACATCGAGTTGCTTTCCAGGTAGTCCAATACTTCATTCATCAGATAACTTTCTAACTAAACTTTCATTTGTAGTTGCTGTTTTGCCACAACTTTTTGAAGCTTCTGAAATGATCAGTTTTAAATCATCAGTGTAGTCTCTTTATTTACCTTTCTGTTCTTCTCGGTTTAGTAATATATGAACCATAGGAACCACCTCACTCTTTACATTTTGTGCTGAATCCTTAAGAATCATGGTTATTCTACTTTTTTTTTATATCAAACTAATTTACACGGTTATCATTTTTACGTAATTTGAAGGAGTCAGGTGCAAGTTCTGACCATCCCCAACAGATTTGAAAAATGAACTTTTATTGTGTGGGACTCAAAATAATTTACTTGGTTGTTATTTTTACATAATTTGAAGGAGTCAGGTGCAAATTTCTTGTTACCATCCCCAATAGCTTCAACAAATGAGCTTGTTACTGTGTGGGACCCAGAAGTTGGAAAGATAAATCCTTCAGAGCACAAGCAACTAAAGCTGGCCCGGAGTTTAACACGTGGTATTATTGACAGAGATCTGAAGCCAAGCTCTAATGAGCGGAAGTAAGTGCGAAAAGCCTCTGATTGAATGTGCACTTAATTTTTTATTATAAATCTGTTTAAGTTCTCCCCTAGTCATTGCATTGACTTTCATCGAATCTCTTATCCATATGCCCTCAAGTTTTAAATGCAGAATTTAGATAAGACAACTTATCCTTTTCAACATTGCTTGCTTGTTTAGTGTTTTATTTACAAGAATTGTCAGTGTGTCATCTTGTGTGCTTCTTTTTTGTAAGGTCGATACAGAGAATTCTAAAATACCCACCAACAAGGACTTTGAGTGGAGATGAGAGACAGCTTCTGTGGAAATTTCGATTCTCACTGATGTCCGAAAAGAGGGCTCTCACAAAGTTTCTGAGATGTGTTGAATGGAGTGATGTTCAGGTCAGTACGTATTATCATTTTATCCTCTGTATTTAATGTCTGGACCAACTAATTGACATCCCGCTTTTATCTTAGATTCTTACAAATATGTGCTTGAAGTTTTGAATCTCCATAAAATTCCAATAGTCCTGCTTTAGAAAGTTTTGTGCTAATGATTGGTGAACTAGTAGCTACTCTTATAAGTTCTGCTTGATTGTATCAGCATCATTGGACCTTAATCATGTGGAAATGTCTTTTGTTCATGCCGCTTTCATTCTTATGGTCTCTACTGGTCTGTCATCTGTATGTTTGTATGGAACAACATATAAATCATCTTTAAAGATCGTTGTGCTGATGAATCTGCAGGAAGCAAGGCAGGCATTAGAATTGATGAATAAGTGGGAAATGATTGATGTTTCTGATGCATTGGAGCTTCTATCACCTCTTTTTGAAAGTGAAGAGGTATGCATATTAATATTTGTTGCAGTTTCAATTTTCTGTTTATTAGCTGTTGTTTAGTCTTCAAGTTTTTATTTTGAGCTGGTTCTGTACGATAACAAACAGATTATGGCCTCCGGACATTTTATGCACCCGTTCATTTGTAAAAACTGGAATGAATTGAATGTAAAGGTATCATATGCGGATGTGTAGGCCCAAGTCATCCTTAATATCAAATGAGAAATTGTGATGGAAAAAGGTGCAGATGCTGTGGAAATGACTATAGACTTAATAATTTCTCATTTGGACAGGTTCGTGCATATGCTGTTAGTGTTCTTGAAAGAGCAGATGATGAAGAGCTTGAGTGTTATCTACTTCAATTGGTTCAGGCTCTTCGTTTTGAACGTTCAGATAAATCTCGGCTTTCTCAATTCCTTGTTCAACGATGTATGCGTTGTACTTTGCATCTGTGCATGCTATGCATATGCATGGCATTATGAGCTTAGTTTGTTTACTGCACTGAGCCTGTTGCTTATGTTTGGCAGCCTTAAACAATATTGAGTTGGCTAGCTTCCTACGTTGGTATGTGACAGTGGAACTTTATGATCCTGCTTATGCCAAACGTTTTTATTGTACCTACGAGATCCTTGAAGAGAGTATGATGAAGGTGTGATTTACTTTTCTGATCACTGATGAGAATGTCATCTATTTATGCTCTATAAAACCTGCAGCTTATGGGAATTCTTTTCAGATGGGAATCTATATGCTTCAGACATTCCTTGCTACACAAAAGTCACCATTGCGACTCGTTCCTTTTCAGATAGTGTACATATTATAGATCACAATATATGGAAACAATAAACTATTGGGTGTTAAAAGTGTTGAAATGTGATGATGGATATTCCTCTGGAGTAAAAGATAAGTATGATGTTGATATAGTCACAATTGAACAATAGGTCTATGTGCTGGTAACATTAAAAGTATTATAGGAATCAGTTAAAAACTCAGGAAGTCAGATTTTACTGTGAGGCTTTGGAAATAATCTTTTTGCAGTCATCGACCTAGATTTGGTATAAGTATGATGTATAGTTTGCTATCATATGGGTGGGGACTATTTTCTTACTTTTAGATGTACAATGCATTCTCAAATAATCCAGGCTTAAATGCACTGCATTTGACACTTGATATGTATATTTTCTTATTAATTTATTACGATTATCATGTACCCAGAAGAAAATCTTGAATGGAGAACAAACAGATTAATTAGAAAACTAATGTCTTGGTTTATATTAAGTTTTCAAATCACTACTATTGTAGTATTGCTGATCGTGTAGATTTAATTTCGTAAATATATTTGCTTATGTACTTCAATAGTAAATATGTTCACTTTGACAGTTGGCAGCTGGTCCAGATTGGGAAGACGATGGCTATAAGTCATGGCAGAGTTTGGTGCGTCAGACCGAGTTGACGGCTCAGTTGTGTTCGATAATGAGAGATGTAAGAAATGTTCGGGGCAATACTCAGAAGAAGATTGAAAAGCTTAGGCAACTTCTTTCTGGTCTTCTTAGTGAACTCACCTATTTCGAAGAGGTAGAGTTAAGCTTTGTGGCTCTTTTTAAAGAGTTGTTACTTTATGATGGAACATAAATGATTGCACAAGTTTTTGTTTTGCATCTGACGAGTTACCCACTATGTTTCCAGCCAATAAGATCACCTTTGACCCCAGGTGTCCTCATCACTGGTATTGTGCCTTCAGAGTCATCAATTTTCAAAAGTGCGCTACATCCCTTGCGTCTGACTTTTAGAACACAAAGTGGTGGGACTTGCAAGATCATATTTAAGAAGGGTGATGATATTCGCCAAGACCAACTGGTAAATGCTTAACTTTTCCATCTCTCTCTCCCTCACACATGCACACACAATGGTTAACTTCAGCCGTAGAAATGGTACATTACTGAGAGGGATGTTAGAAGAAGTTGATTATCTTGTTGGCTTACAATTCTTTAGGTCGTCCAAATGGTATCTCTAATGGATCGACTACTTAAGCTGGAAAATCTGGATCTGCACTTAACTCCATACAAGGTGCTTGCTACTGGACAAGATGAAGGCATGCTTGAATTCATTCCATCGCGATCTTTGGCTCAGGTAGTTTTTGTTTATGTCAGTGATTTATTTAATTGGAATATTCTTTTCCCAAGTGCTTTGTACTTTTCAAATTTATCATTATTAAGGCATCTTAGCAAAAATAGATTCCTGGTATATAGAATGTTACCATGGTTTCTAAGGTGGTTGTCTTCAATATCCAGATTCTCTCTGAGCATCGTAGCATTACAAGTTATCTACAGAAGTTTCACCCTGATGAACACGGCCCATTTGGGATAACAGCTACATGTCTCGAAACGTTTATAAAGAGCTGTGCTGGCTATTCTGTCATAACATATATACTGGGCATTGGGGACAGGTAATTATTGGGTAGTAATCTACTTATTTCAGAGATGTATCTTCACAAGTGAATCTCCATATTGATCATTTCTCTTCATATTGAAGGTTCATAAAGAGAAAGTAAGGGGAGGCAGCATGATTGTTTCTTAAAATGTATAGCCATTTCAAAAAGCATCTCTTGATGAGTTTTGGTGCCTGAGTTCTTTATTAGTTATGCATGAAGCAGAATTTAGGAATGAATGGAATAAATTTTTTATCATATTGTGATGGTGGCACGAGGGTATCTTGTCAGATTGAGTATAACTTCCATTGAAGCTGACTGCACAATCAACAATCACATTTGCTGGGGGGTACCTATGATGTACAGATTTTTAAATTACATATACTCAATATTGTGGTTCTCTTTGTTGGCAGTATTCAGAAGCTTCATAAAGTGATATCTTTTGCTCTGCATTGAATACTTGAACATTTTATTCCAAAATTGTTTGTTATTATGTCATAATTGCAGGCACCTTGACAACCTGTTACTTCGGGATGATGGTCGTCTTTTCCATGTTGATTTTGGATTTATTCTTGGCCGAGATCCCAAACCATTTCCACCTCCAATGAAGCTTTGCAAAGAAATGGTTGAGGCCATGGGTGGTGCCGAAAGGTGATTCTCTTCTTCTTCATTACTCATGAAAATGATTGAGGAAGCTTAAGGACCTCAATTTGTAATGGTGCAATCCTTAAATTACTTTTTCCCATCCTGCAGTCAATATTATACCAGGTTCAAATCCTATTGTTGTGAGGCATATAACATTCTCCGAAAGTCCAGTAACTTGATTTTAAATCTTTTCCACCTGATGGCGGGTTCAAACATCCCTGATATAGCTTCTGATCCTGAAAAAGGAATTCTCAAGGTAAATTCTTCTATGTTTGTATTCTAATAATAGAAGGTTTGTTTTATTTTTGTCTTGTGATTGAAAACCTTTCATGCTAACAGCTTCAAGAGAAGTTTAGGCTGGACTTGGATGATGAGGCCAGCATACACTTTTTCCAGGATCTTATTAATGAGAGTGTGAGTGCATTGTTCCCTCAAATGGTTGAGACCATTCATCGTTGGGCTCAATATTGGCGCTAATTCGCCGAGACAATTAGGTGTTTTCTATGCCTCTGTAAATTGCCAGGTGATCTAGTTTCTTGACCCCTGTGCAACGCTGAATTTCTAAATGTTGTTATTCTGTTACTGTGTTATCTTTTCCTTGAAAACATGACATTTGTTAGCTACTTTCTTGCTAATGGCCATTGCAGACGCAGGCTGACTTCACAGGCCTAAAATTGCAGCTCTTAGTGTTCATTCCCTTTTATTGATGCAAGTAACGGCAAAGGAGTTCAATTGTTTGGTTCTTGAACGGTGTTGCTCTATGTCAGGGTAAATGAACATTGTTTTGATTATTTTGTTTAACACAGTTCTGTCAATTTTCTACCGGTGTCAAAATGATCCAGAATTGTCATGTTTGAGTGGTGGTTCTGGTCAATTGCTCCTGTTGCCTCTGCTGAGGCAATTGAAATAGAATAGTAACCTTTCCTTATCTTTCTGTGCTTGGCAACGTGCACACGTCCGCTGCTTCCCATTTCTTCTGTCGCTTTTTTGATCTTTATAGTCACGGTATTCCTGGAGATTTTTTGGGGCTATGCCTAAAATTCTGGTGTCGGCTATCTCACACTTCCAAATGAATCTCTGAATGTTTATTTTTTACTAATACTACTTGTATCCTCTTCTCTCGTTGCAGATCAGAAGCCATTGTTGAATCTTTTAAAGCGAGTAAATTTTCCAGTTGGAGGGAGGAAGAAACTGAAGCCTGTGAATAATGTAAATACCCCTTTTAGTCTCGTGAATGTAAATGTCGATAAATTGACATAGTAATCCCATAACAGATAACTAGTAAATTCTTAGAAGCACACTAACTTTGTTGGTATTCAGATTCAGCTGCGATGTCTGGTCTTCTAGGCTTGAAATGATCTTACTTAGGATTCATAAGAAATTTGGCCTGATAAATGTTGTCAATTTGCCCATCAAAATTTGCAAAATTACAATTCTGCTGCAAATCTAAAACATATTTGACGTGTATGTTTTTATTTATATTTTTAGTTTTTGTTTTCAAATTTAGTAAAAATAATTATTTGTTTGAATTTTTAGTTTCTATATTTAGTTTTGACTTTTTGGCATTTAAAATTTATGAAAATCTTAGAATTCTGTAATTTTTATAATATAATTTATTGCCAATTAAATATAATTTATTATCAAAGCGGGGGATAAAGTTTAACCTTTGCCATTTATCAATATATTGTATATTTATTTAATATATTAATTATTAATATGAATTGTGAATAATTTAATTTAATATTATATATTTGATTAATCAAAATTATTTATTAAATTTAATTACAAAATAAATAAAATTAAACTTTATAATTAAAATATATTAATTTATAAATAAATATTAAATTTCATTAAACATATAATTATATTAGCATTAATAATTAAATAAGTTTTTTAATTTGGAGTCAGTCGCCCTAAGTTGTTATGTCATATAATATCAGTCAAGCCTAGTTTTGTATGTGTAGCAATTTTGATTTCATGGCTGTCAGAATTTATAATATTTTGAAAATGTGAAAAAAATGCATCAATATTTACTTGCATTCCAAAATAAATATAATTAGTAAGCGTAATAATCATATTGTGCTATTAGAAAATGGATACAAATCAAAATTTCAGAAATAAAAAATATTATTAAATGAAAAGACATTTTCAGCCGCAAGTATCAACAACATCAATACAGCGTGGAAATCATAATAAGTTATAACACAGTCAGTGGTTATGTAATAAAATAGAATAGCAAAAACTATGTAATAGACGCACACAGATTATTTTTAATTTAAATTCTTAAAACCTGATCAAATAGACGAATGTCTACTGATTACAAAGATTTAAAATCGGACTGGACCGGACTGTCTGGTTCGACCAAAAAAAAAATAAACTGGCCGATTTTTATATAGAAAGATTAGTAGGTAAAATCGAACCGGACCAATGACCGACATTTGTTTCTAGTTTTAACTTTCTAATACAAACCTGTTGAAGAACAAGCACATAATTAGGTGACGTGGCGTTATCTTATTGGTTAATATACGCTGTAAGTAGATTCCACGCAATCGTTAAGGCCAGCCAAGATCGCAGCACTCTATTTTTCTCATGACGTGGCATCAAATGACTGGATGGAGTAGCGTTAGTCTTAATCCATTATATTTAAACTCTCTCTTAAGAGTTAATTAATTAATTAATGAAAACGAATTAAATAATGAGAGAGCCATCTCTGGTCTCCGATTTGATTCAAAAATTCCCAAAGCTCTTTATATATATATGTCTCTGCCTCCTACATTTCCTTTATTACTCGTTGGTCCCAAGCTCACATCTTTCTCTCTCTCGGTGCAGATTTCTCCTAACAAAAGGTTTCATCTCAATCCCATTCCAGTCTCGATCTGTTTTCCAGTTATGGGGGCTCCATAATTCTCATTCATTTTTATTTCTTTCATCATTTGTGATTCAAAATTCCTTCTTTCATCATTTTCTTATTGATTTCGCGCTATATCTTGATGGGTTCCTTTCTTCTCCTTTTTTTTTCCCCCTGGAACGTTGATTTTGATTTATTTTTCTATCTGATCTGTACTTTGCAATTGGCTTAATGGTTTGGATCTGTTTGAGTTTAAATTTTGTAAGGCTTTAGATCTGTTGTGCTTATTTGTTTATGCGTGGAATTCCATGCGAACTTTGTTGTTCATGAGGTGATCATGGCGTTTGGTTTTTGGTTTCTTTTTCTTGTGTATAGGTCCAGATCTATGTGATCTGTGGCTTTGTAAGTTCTAGATTTGTGATTTGAGTCACTGCTTGGGTAGTTTTATGATTGCTTCTAGTTCCTTGCCATATTGGGATTGTGTGATTTTAAGATAGTGATGTGGGTGATTGGTTTGTTTTAGAAAGGTTTGATCTTTACATTTTTGATGACTTATGTTGTACTGTAGGGATCAACAGCGAGAAACCGAAATGGGGTTGACATTCACGAAGCTATTCAGCCGGCTTTTTGCCAAGAAGGAGATGCGAATTCTGATGGTAGGTCTTGACGCTGCTGGTAAGACCACCATCCTGTACAAGCTTAAGCTTGGTGAGATCGTCACCACCATCCCCACCATTGGTGAGTGCTCTAATTGGAGTTTGTTTCTACAATATTCGGGTTAAAAGCAAGCTCATTGAAATTCTTCTTTAGGAATAAAACTTTTGTCTTTCCCCTGTGTAATTTTCCTGCTGATAAACTTGATTGTCCTTCTGAAAACATAACTCTTTGCTTTAATTTTGTCCGTATTCCTATATGGATTATACTTCTAGATAACATGATTAGTAGAAAATTGTGATTATCATTTATCCCTGTTCTTAGAACCGCTGGGGTTTGTTCAAGGAGATTCGATGCCCCAGTGCATGTTATAGATGCAATAACCATAAAAGACACACCTTGAATTTCGTTCTCTTGTTTGTAATCGTTTCAGTAAATATTGCTGTCTACAGGATTTAATGTTGAGACAGTGGAATACAAAAACATTAGCTTCACTGTCTGGGATGTTGGTGGTCAAGACAAGGTATGAAATTTGGAGATGCATTTCCCATTCCATTTGTCATTTTCAGTTGTCTTCGACTCTTAATGTTGTGAGTTGGAGCACAACAGGCTTATGTGAAGTTCTGTTGTTATTCAGATTCGTCCCTTGTGGAGGCATTACTTCCAGAACACCCAGGGGCTTATCTTTGTGGTGGACAGCAATGACAGAGACCGTATAGTTGAAGCCAGGGATGAGTTGCACAGGATGTTGAATGAAGTAATTAATTACTTGGTGCTTTTCATATATGAGGTCCATGTTTAGACCTAGGCAACTAAATTTTCATGGTCATGTTTTCAGGATGAGCTGCGAGATGCAGTGCTGCTTGTATTTGCTAACAAGCAGGATCTTCCTAATGCAATGAATGCCGCTGAGATTACTGATAAGCTTGGGCTCAACTCCCTGCGTCAGCGTCACTGGTGGGCTTTCACAATTTGTTGTCTTCTTTTTGTTTCAATTTTTATCTTCAGTGGTATAGGATAGATAGAAGATATGTCAACTAGTCAACAAAACTCATCTAAATTGAATCATTCGGCTTGTATCCTTTATTGTATCAAATGTGCTCTTTGGACTTTCAGGTACATCCAGAGTACATGTGCAACCTCTGGTGAGGGTCTGTATGAGGGTTTGGATTGGCTCTCAAATAATATTGCTAACAAGGTAAGAAAAGGCTTCTTCCTGTCTTTTCTTATTGTTTATGGATCCAATACAGTATGTAAAATCTTCTGTCTAAAACAGTAAGACTTCGGTTGACGTCTTAAACTTCTGTGGTGATTTCACATCAAATTTTCACATCTTGCATTGCATTATTGTATAGTGGTTAATCATTTTCATAAATGTTTGAACTCTCTTCGTAATGTAACTAAGATTTCACGAATTTTGGACACTAAAGTAGAAAGTGTTCTGATTTTTCTTGTAATTCACTATTTACAGGCATAACTCAATTGAAGAGACATCTTTTTGGATTGTCAATTCTGGATGCAGGGGTGAATATTATCTAGTGTTTTTCATTTCATTTCTTGTTTTCCTTTTTGAGACAATTCCATTGTGTTGATGCCTTATTTCCCTTTGGGGGTTGATCCCTTTTTCCAGGTTGTTTGATGATATTATTGTAATAGAATATTGTTGGATATGCTTCCAAGCATTTATATAGGTTTTGAATCCCAAGCCTTCTAGCTGTAATTGATCTCGATTTCCCTGTGTCCGTTGCTATACGTTTCGCAACGTTCTGTAATTCTTTAACATAATGCATACAACCATAGTTTCTGAGAAAATGAAGGTGGACCCATGTGGAAGGCTCCAAAATTTCCGGGATTGTGATTGGGAAAGTCAAAGAAAGAAACTGTTGTAGTCGCGTACAAAATGACTTACAGATCGAAGTTGAGTTAATTGATATTGGGAAAGGAAATGCTCCCCAGTGCTATAGTATTTGTGGGTTATTGCTTTTGCGGGAATCATTCCAAGATTCTTTGATTTGCTGTTGGTACTTGTGTTGCATTGAACTTATCGAGTTCCTTGTTCGATCAAGTGTTCTTTATATATATAAGGAGAACCTATGTTGTGTTGGTGAAGATGATACTTTTTGAAGCAAGTGCTGGTAGGCCTTGCAAGAACAGACTGATACGTTATGCTTTGACGAGACCAAACGTTTCAGGTGGTTGAATTGTTGCAGCCTCCTTTAGCTTGTTTCCAGAGTTGCCGAACCGAGGTAAAGCCGCATACACTTTCCAAGAGGTAGCAAGTTATTTGTTTCCTAATTGGTTGACTTGCAACCCGGAATGAGACCATACTGTCAGGGCCAGCATAGCTCGTGTCTTCGTATCAGTAAACTAATTGTTCCGATAGCATGCCCAACTCGTCTTATGTTGAATCAAATCGTCTTTGAATGAAATTCTGCCCTTAGAGAGCTTTTTTTTTAAAAAAAAGTTAGTACCTTTTGAGGCAAGTTGGTGTGAGGTTTATTTAATACGGAATACCTAGATTTTATCGACTGAAAAAGGACTCCTAGATGGTCTGTGCGACTAATACGAAGTGCGTTTCCTCGTTATCTTCTGTGCATCTTTAATGCACGTTTTGCTCTTGTAAACTTCGAAATTGCCAATCAACTGCGAATGACACGTAGTTTTAATATCGAAAGGCAACATCTTCAACTTCGGTGGCATGTTTCTAAGTCGTTCTCATTTCTCTGACCTCCTGCTTTGGGACCTTTCAGAGGAAGAATATTCATAAACTTTAGTGATTTTCTAGTCCCCTGACTTTGATTAGTCCAAGGAAAGTAGATTGAACCTCGGTTGGTTTTTTTTTTTTTTTGGACAAGAAATGGTAAGAATTACTATTGGCATTCTAGCCGAATAGAGTCATAAATACACATAGGTGATCGTTGGGACCAAACCATCTTGTCTGTCAAGATGATAACAACTCGAGCAAGCCTATGAGCTGTTCCATTTGCAGACCGTCTAACAAAGACTAAGTGCACATTTCTGACTTCAGTGAGAAGAGATTTATAGTCGAAAACTAATAGTCTGAAGGCAGATTCATCCATATAGTTAGGGTCAATAATAGCCCGAACACATGATTGGGTATCGGACTTCAGAACAGTAGGCGACCACCTGACATATTTAATCCAACTCAAGGCTTCACGAATGACCATAACTTCGACAGTTTTGGCCTCAAAGTGGCCCGAGACAGCTACCTGCATAGCGCTAACAAAAGATCCAAGAGAATCACGAACGACAATACCCAAGCCAACAAAAAGAGCTCCATCAACATTCAACTTAAGATGGCCGTGAGCTGGTTTAGACCATCTCGTCGGAGTAAAAGAAACAACAGAAGTAGAGGGGGACTCATTAGCTTGAAGCCAACTATGGAGGAAATTAAGCGCATGTCTAGCAACTTGCAGCAGAGTCATTTGTTTGGCTGTCCAAAGTAACGCATTCCGAGCTTCCCATATCGCCCATAAAGTCACCACCAAAGTCTGCAAGTCAGATCCATGGAGTACATCCAGCATACTCTCAAACCAATCACAAAACCGCAAACATTGGCCGAGCCGAAACCCAACCACGGTGGATAGCCAACAAGCCCGTGCAAAATCACAGTACACCAGCAAATGAAGTTCATCTTCCTCGCAATATTGGCAAAAGGGACATAGGCCAGCAACTTGGAGATTACGACATTGGAGCAAGGTCACACAAGGAATGACAGCATTCAAAGCCTGCCAAACAAAATTAAGGCATTTAGGTGGAACATGCAAGGACCAAAGTTTCCTCCACATACTTACTTGGACTTGGAGTTGTGGGGGTGGCTGGATAAACCGCAATCAGCGGTAAGCACTTTGAACTGTAAACAAACCTTTGTTATCAAATTTCCAGAACCAATCATCCTCGTCGCCACTCCGACTTAAAGGGATTGATAAGATGGCAGCCACATCCGGAGGTTCAAACACCTGGAGAATAACATCGGATTTCCAGCGATGGTTGGCTATGAGGTTCGATACTAACAACAGATCGGTATCGACAGGTCGTGTCGTCGTGATTTTCATAGACGTCGTAGATGGTAGCCAAGAATCCTCCCAAATAGATATTGAGAAGCCAGAACGAACCCGTAAACAGGCACCCTCCTTGATTAAGGACTTACTCTCCTAAAAACTCCGCCAAATGAAACTTGGGTTATGGCCTAAATTCGAGGCAAGAAAAGAAGTAGATGGAAAGTATTTTGCTTTCAAGACCCTCGCGACAACCGAAGTGGGGTCCTTAAAAAGTAGCCATGCTTGTTTCCCAACCATGGAAAGATTAAAGTCACATAAGTGCTTAAAGCCTCCGTTCCCAACTTATCCAGTGAATACCTTGACCAGGTTGTATGCCAGTACTCCACCAAAAGCGACACATCATACGTTGTATTTCCATGCAAAGAGTCTTAGGAAGCAAGAAGAGGTGCATAACATAATTTGGTAATATAAGCAAGATGGACTTGAGCATGATTTCTTTCCCCGCCTGAGACAAGCAATTCCGCTTCCATGTGGTTAACTTCCTTCAAACCCGATCTTTAATGAAGTGAAAGACCACCCTCTTGTTTAAGCCCACCCGAGTGGGTAGGCCCAAGTAGATACCGAAGTCACCTTTCTCTTCCATTATGAGAGCACCGCAAATTTGATGACGAATCGGAGGGGGAACATTGTTGGAGAAACAGAGGGAAGATTTCCCCAAATTGATATGTTGACGTGACGCTTGAGCATAGATTGCCATCACGTCTTGAACCACAGTAGCCTCCCCACTAGTCGCCTTAAAAACAAGCATACTATCATTTGCA
>JANITW010000003.1:21096043-21113530 GCA_027564335.1 Erythroxylum williamsii
ATTTTTTTATGGAGATTGACAAAGGTTACATGAAATTCAGTAAATAAATTTTTGGGTAGAGAATTTTAGGAATTAGGATTTTTTTTAAGAAGAGAAGTTTAATTAGGATAAAGAGAAATGGCATGAGGGAGAATAAATAAATGTTGTCATGTGATTAGGGTCACTTTTGAAGGTGGGGGTTAAATTGATTGATCTTTAGATTGGATAAATCAATTTTCATATCGAGACTTTAAGAAATTAAGGTTTCTTTGAGTTTTGTTTTCATATTACAAGGAATTTAGTTATTTAATTTAGGAATTTGCATGTTATTAAGGTTTTCTATTAAATTTAGGTTAATTAGGGGTAAATTATATTATTTATGTTAAACTATGTCTATTAGTTTTAATTAGGATTTAGTATATATAATTAAACAATTAATTTAAATTAATTCATGATTAATTAAAATGTATGAGACCTATTGTTCCATATGGTTACACATGGCACAATGGCATCCATATGACTAATAAAAATAATAAATTCATATCACGTCAATTTTGATGTTAGTAATGATAGATGGAGACATATAATCAATATTTTGCTCATTTAGGGTTTAAATTGAAAATTTTTGTAAATGTTAGAGTTTATTGAACACTTTAAAATGTTAGGTTATAGCCTATACTTTACTGAAAATGTTAGGTTAAAAATTACACTTTTTGTCCTTTGACTTTTTGAATTCTTCAAATGCTTCACATTTATACTTCAAGAAAGCAATATAACTATACTGACTATAATTAGCAATGACTAGCAAAAAAAATTTCTTTCATCTAATGAATTTTTTTTCATTTATTGGAGCCTCACTCATGGCTATATACATCAAAGTGAAGTAGATCCAACCTCTCTTTAGCTTTTTAAAAAGTATTTCCAAAAGGAAATCTTGCTTACTTCTCAGTTGTCATGCATGACAATTTTCTTTAGTTTCATTCACTTACAGTGTAAGACCTTGCATATCATCATTCTCATTCATTTTCTTCAATGTATTAAGACTAATATGCCCTAATCTATTGCATCTTAGCATATACTCATTGATATAATCAAATTTGGAAAAATTAATGGTATTACTATCTAATAGAGTTAGCCTTAACATTTCAATCAATAAGAAAAAGTTTATTTTTTATGTAAACTTTCATCAATCAAGCTCCTTTAGCATCCATTATCACACATTTTCCATTAGCAAAGTTTATAACATATCACTTTTCAATTAATTTAATAACACTTAACAAATTTTAATCAAAGCTAGACACTAGACGTACATCAATTATTTGCTTGATACCTATTAAAGTGTTCACAACAACTAATCCTTACATTATATATTTGCTTGATACCTATTGAAGTGTGCACAACAACTAATCCTCTTTCTTTTACCTATAAGAGAGCATCATTTCATACTTTAACTTTGTTTAGAAGTTCCTATCAAAAAATTTGAAAAGAGACTAATCATGTGCCACATGGTATGCACATCAAAAATCCACCAACCAATAATACTTGCTAGTACAAGTAAACAAAGCAACAACATGAAAAGAATTCTTTAGCTTTTTGATCCTCATCCTCTAATATCCTAACTATAATAGCCCAGACCACTTGCTTACAGATATTGTCTATTTTGGGTTGCCCCGAGGGCCAAACCCTTCACGGTTTTGCTCTTCTCATCATTGGGAAAACGCGTATGAGAGAGAGAAGTATCCATATCCTTATAAGGCATATTTCATTCTCCTCTCCAACTAATGTGGGATCTCACACTAACTTATTGTATCAACTCTTTTCCTGTTCTTTGGAACACCTTTTCAATATGCCCATTTGGTTACAAGCCTTACATTTCACATTACACCTAAACTAACAATAGTTGAGAGTATGGTATGTCCTTTTATAGTGGGGACAAGTTACAAACTTGTTCTCCTTTTGCCCTCCAATATGTTGACCTCCTTTCTTCATCAAGTTTCTTTTTATTTTTTCATTCTTCTTCTTTCCTTCTATATAACTTGTGTCGACTTGATTAGGTCTAGTATTAACCTGAAATGCACCTTTTATATGTTCTTGTCACCTTAGCACTCTCCTTTATTCTTGAGCTTAAAGATAGTTTATAAGCTCCAATACTTTGATTTGTGTCATATCTTTAGATTCCTCCAAAGCTAAAATATTGGTTTCAAACTTCATAGGAATACCAATGAAAACCTTGTCAACAATTCTCCTATCCTCTAAGAATTACACAAGTAGCCTAAGTTGATTTACAACTTTCATAAGTTTTTCACTATATTCTTTAGTGGTTTTCCATTTTAGATGTCTAAAATTCTCTCCATAAATTTGAAACTTGAAGTTGTTTTGTCCTTTCAGACCTTTGAAACTACTTTTTGATCTTGTCACAAACCTCTTTACTAGTTTCATACGTTATGATCCTTAAAAAATTACCTCCAAAACTAAAGCATATATAATAGCCAAAGGTTTATACCTCTTAACTTTCTCCTTATTATAATTCTTTAGTTGATTCATTATTGGATTATGTGGAGGTTGAGTGGAGCAACCTCCATCTCAACCACATCTTACATATAAAAGGCTCTTAGTAAGCCTTCATCTTGATTGCCTATATAATATAACTTTCTCTATTAGACAATGGAAGTGATGATGGAGAAGCTTGGTGAACCCATTCTAGCAACAAAGATTAGAAAGTAATTTTTTTAAGAAATATATTTATTTTCTCATATATCCCTTTATGATCCTAAACTCTTTGATTCAATGTTAAGAATTTCTAAGTCTAGTGGTATATTCAAAGTTTTGATTACACAAAATGAATTATATTATAAGGCATGTCAAGATTTGAAAAATCTTAGAAAAACTTCAATATAACTAACTCTAGTAAGAAATATTTCAATAGAAATCATCTTGTTCATATTGAACCTTTTTAACAAGATGATCTTTTAACTATAAAGATCACCAAAAAGATTAAAATAGTTATGTCAAAGTTTTTCTCTAGCACGCAACTTAATACTCACTCATGTGCCGTGTGTTTTTCTCTAAAAAGCAAAGAGTAGGACATTGAACGTTGAAAGCATATAAACCATACTATATATTGAAATAGATATAAATAAAACACACAACTTAAGATGCGGACATGTCTGAAACTATTTTTTTTATTGGAAGCATGATATTATGCACATGATTTAATAAATCATCATCACACTCAGTCTGAAGTCCTGGAGTGAAGCGGGGTCTGGAGAGGTCTGATAGTATATAACCTTACCCCTACATAATAGAGATGCTGTTTCCTATAGACCCACATGATTTAATACATGACAATATAAATATTATGCCATATGATGGAGCGATTTTGAAAAGATACACAACTTAAGACACAAATATGTCTATATCCATGTTTCTAGTTAGGAACAAACATGCAATACAAAACTTAAAACACATGCATATCTGTACTTATGCTATTCAAAACTTATCTAAAACTAACTAATTTGAATTTGAGAGAATGTCAACTTTTATGTTACCATGAAAATACATCAACACCAACAATAATACCTCACAAGTCTACATTACGAAAAAACTTAGATTAAGGCCCATATCTACATAGGCATGCATATATCACCTAAGAAGAATGATCAGAGTCCTAACATTAGAAGGCATTGCCTTTTTGAGTTGATAAGTTTCATCGTTTTATCGGCCCACATGACAAGAAGTTTCACAAGTGGAAATATAGCCAAAATGTTTAGTAATGGAGAACCGGTCGAGCTTTGATGTCAGCAACAATTTTTCATCTGAAGCCCATCAGAAAGCTTCCTGATGTCTAAGGTAGCAATGATAAGATTCGTCTAGCTATTGTTACATTCAGACCACCTCCCAGATGTGAACTCTAAGAAACATAATAAATCTGCAAACAATGTGTTGTAGCAAAATACTTGCAGTTATCTTAGGATTTGGTAAGATTCTTGGTGTGAACTACATTAACACTGACTGATTGAAGAAACTAAATGCGTTGTCATCTTCCTCGTCATCATCTTCAAAATCCCTTTCTTCGGAGTTTGAAGGCGTAAGGCTTCCATCTTCAAAAAGTAGAGGTGCCACGTCTTGGCTTCTCTGGACCTTCCTGTCATTTGTCTCTATAACTGAAATGATCTTGTTCTTAATGCAGTTTTCCAATGTTTCCTCTCCAATATCTCTAGGCTGCAAACCAAGAATGGAAAAGCATTCTCCTTGAAAGTCTGGATCATTTGATAACTGGATGAGTCCAGCGATAGATCTTGCCAAGTCAGGGGCATAACTGCGAATCTTAAGGTAGAAAACACTCCAACAATCAATGAAAGAGCACAAATTGATGGATAAAAGAAATTTCCATTACTATAGAATTACACAAGAAATTTAGTTATTATAAATGGTGAAAGAGTTGACCAAAAACATATAACTTATATCCTGAACTTCATGACATTACCAAGGACAAGAAGTATTTGAGATGACAAGATAGAAGATTCTACCTTAAGGGCACGAACACTGAGAAGAACTCCTGCATATTTCTCCTTCAAATTGGTCAATGCAAATTTAATCGCCCTCTTTATAAGAAAACAATCGGGTTGATTTTTATGCTTCGCTAATGGAATCGTTACCTTGGCGACAAGTCAAGGGCAATTGCATATGTATATGAAACAAAAAACCTAAGCAAGAAAATATACAATCAGAACTAAGAAGGTCAATGTTGGATATTGCTTATGGTAGCTATGGATGACCATAGCTATATGAGATGGTGAGTTTTCCCATTCAATTAAGTGGCCATCTGGATCCACGTCTCCCAAAGACAATCCAAAACTTTTCCAATCGATGCTAGTCAATGCTTTTAGTGATGATTGGGGAATTGAGCAAGGACTGAAATCTTTAAAATACAAAACCTGTTAAAGAAAAGATGGGGGAAAAAAATCTCAGTTACTAGTACGAGATCCACAAAAACAGCCACAACAAATATTTGTCATCAACTTTCCACTTGAGGTGAAGCTTTCCAAACGATAACACTTTCATAATAGAAAAAATCATGGACAAAACTAACTAGAGAAAGGATATAAACCTCTGTTTTAGAACTACACGCCTTGATATGAGAACAAGATGCCTCCATCTCACTTAATACAATCACAACCTCCACTCTGAGCCCCGAACTCCCGTGACTTTCCATGCTGCATGCTGCTCCACTTCCAACCTTAAGATCCTTCCTAACAAAGGATGAAGAATTCATTTATTTTAAGTAATTGTAGGACACAATAACGCTACAGAAATTCATCAAATTAATGAAAATATCACATCCAATCTTTATTTCTGAAATTTTCAATACATGATTAAAATAAGAGAAAGTTTTGTTTAAAAGATAAAAAATGTAATCCTATAAACTGTCTAAATCAACTTCTTAGTTAAGTTTCCAATAGTTTTGCTGGAATAGTTGAGTCCTAAAAATCTCCCGTAGCTAGGAACTCAAAAAACATCCATACTCTAGGACGTCACCAGGTTAACCATCCATGTATTTGGTCGGAAAAGTATTAAACATGAATATTTTTGACTCTGCAGAAGATCCAAAATCTTTATTAACCGCAATCTGAACAGTCTCCCAAGTAAATACATGCCACCTTTTTTTTTATTATCTATTAATTGATTCTGATAGTTAGAAAATATATACATTCTGATCATAACAACAAAAAGAAAGGAAGAGAGCTTGCAGTAAACTTACCAAGGGAAGCATTCACACTTTTGACTCAAACTCTGTCCATGCTTTAATAGATAATTTTCAAGGCCTGACTTTAGGCGTTCTATATTTGGAGCTGAGAAAGGTAAAGGGTTGCTCTCATTTGCTAGAAAGACATTCTCAAGCCTTGATCCAGGAATATCTGCACCTTCAGCTACAAGCTCGATTGCAACATTCTGGATTGGAAGAATTGGTGTAGATAAAAACTCCCACAATATTTTACCAATATTTCAGTGTAACTAGTATGTATTAGTTATGTATAATTGTATATTTTTATACGTTCAGAAACTGCAACTTGAACTTACGGGGATGTTTAGAACAAGCATCTGCAAAAAGAGACAGGCAAGCAAACTTGGGTAGTTAGTGATTGATCAATTCAAATAACATAATCTACAACTTGATCTTCTATGCACCAACAAAAGGAGTTGCAGAGATCAAAAACCCAGCAAGGCTAGCAATGAATCCTATAAAATTAACAGCGTCAATTTAGAGCAAGCCAAATAACCTTTTGAAAATACTTTCTGATCTCTGCCAACAAAACATGAATGCTCTCTGAAAGACATAGACATACTTCGGTCCCACTGGCCAATTGAACCATACCAAATAACTTCAGATGAAACAATTAAGATACTAAAACCCCAAAGAAAAAAAATGAAATTGAACCCACACCTGAATTTCACACCGTTCTTTGGTTTCGAAGGTAACCGAATCAACCTTCTTATAGGATTAGTTTCTCTTAAATTCAATTGATAATGGTACACCTCAAGATCAGAAATGCCTGCAAATAGATATTTCCTTATGATGCATTATAATAAAATAATGTGAATTACTGCTAATCAAACAAGCTAATTTTCCGGTAAGTAACCAAGCAAAACTATTAATTAGTTATTAATCACGGGTGTTACAGTCAAGCAAATGATAACTTACTGGTGGTTCTAACTGCAAGCGAGCCATCTGAAACAAAGATCCAATTATTAAATAATTGTTAAATTCCAATATAATTAAGTTCTTATAAAGTAAATCCAAACGAGAAAACAAAAACAAAAACAAAAAAGAGCCAACAAATCACCCCAGTTTTGAGAAGCTATGGCTTCACTGGGACACTTGAAGGCATGGAACTCTTCCAAACAGCTTCCAACACCTGTGTCTGATACTGCAAGCAATTGAATCAGAACATAGCGTATAAAAGTATATCGGAATTGAAAAATCAAAACAGAGACTTAGTAGAAGTTACTGGAAACTTGAAGAAGGGACGGATTGGAGGCAGAAGGTGATGAGAGGAGAACTGAGAGTCTGCAGAGATCTGAAGATAGTCGACATCTTTGAAATGCAAAGCCAATCAACTGCCAATTTGTGTTAACAATCAAGTGACGATGATCGGAAACTGCGTTCGATCGCTTGGGACTTCTATAAAATAAAAAGAAAACTTACGCTTAAGCAGAGTCCTGGAATGGAAGAAACGCCCATCGAGGAACTCCCGCGCATTTATGAGCACATGAGGAATTGAAAACAGTAGTAATAAATTTATACCGTGGTCCATCTGCTAAACCATTTCTTTTCTCTTGCCATCCCCAGCATCTGGAAGTTTCTATTTCGACCCCTTAATGTGAGAGGATTACGGTAAATTTTGCTTCTTATATAGATATATAAAACTAAAGTTCCAAATTGAAGGCAATTTTACTAAATTTAGAGAATAAATCAATAGGCATCTAATTTAAAAATTAAAATAAATAATATTAATCAAATTCTTTGTCCTTTGTATAATAACAATAACACTCAATATAAATCTCAACAACACAAGAGTCTAATAGTATACAATCTTACATGTAACTAATAAAGTTACTGCCCTTTGAAATATGATTTTTATTGGATTTATATCCAATAATTAGTGGTGTAATTTAATTAATACACAAAAGTATTTTATTTTATTGTTATAATTAATTAGATCAAATTTGTGAAATTCAATCAATTCAACTTAAGATGGCAATAAGCGGCCCATGATTCTAGATTTAAATGTTTTCAATCTATCACCCTATAAGTTAAGTTCAAGCTCATATTGGCTCGAAACATAATCATTTTAAATAAAACGATATTGTTTTACTTAAAAGAGTTAAGCCTTAAATAAGCCTGAACTTGAACAACTCAAACTCGTATCTAATTTAAAAAACATTATTTTACATTTTTATTTTTTTAAAAAATTATTTTAAAAAATTGACAAAACTCAACCATATGCAACCCCATTGTCATCCCTAATTCAACGTAATTATAAAATTAACGCTTTGAATTTCTGTTAGGATCTCTTAAAGGTCACTCGTTGAGGTCTTTAAACCACATTAGTGAAAGAATGATGAATCAAATTAAGGCTTTACCTGATTGCTTGCTATGCCAAAAAAAGAAAAAAAAATGCCTCAAGCGATAATAGGTTCACATACAAGGACAACATACAACAACAAACAAGGTTTAGAGACTAAGAGTGTAACATTAAGAAGTCAATAATCTTCTGTGATGCTTCCTCGCAGTTCTCCTATGGAGGGCCCATCTTGCTTTAATGTCAACTGAATTGCAAACTTCTAGTTCACCATCTGATTCGGATTCTGCAGAAGTTTCAGTTTTGAGGTCCCCTCTAATCCTGGCAGCCTCAGCAAGCAGATCATTGGCTATCATTTCCGTGGTCTTGCTAGTAATCCCTCTTAGATACCAGGAAATGGGTGGGGGCGGTACGATTGCAGGCTGAATCAACTGTTCCAAGCTCACCTTTGATCCTACCCTTCCTCTCGCTCCAGTGCATGAAGAATATTCTTCCCACGTTTTAGGCTTGAACGGATAGCACACTTTTTCATCAACAAATACAGGTTCTACCTTCCACGAGCCTTCAAATCTCTTCATGAACCCAGTCTTCAGTTGCTTGAATTTCATCTGTTAATCAAACTCCCATATAAGCCAGTACCTTGAAATATTTTCTCCACTACCAAACTTAGAGAGACGTGATTATTTTCGTTTCACTGTGTTAACTACTTAAGGCATAGGAAGACAGCTGTGTCCATTCTGAAAGACAGTAGAATCTTCCTATATATGAGACTATATGACTTAAAAAGGAAATCAAGCGGTAGAACTGCTCAAGACTAGAAAAACAGAGGCCTCAAGTAGCCAGGTTGACCATGTGTTCCATTTTAAATAGCACGAGGAAACAAATACAGAAATGTAACTGTAAATGCTTACAGAGTGATCTCTTCTGTTCTGATCAACTAAAACATGCACTGAAATGGTGCCTGACCACCAAAGAAATTTCCATAGAGCTGCTTGTTCAACCTCCACCACCTGTCTCTGACCATCATCAAGCAAGACCTTTCTGGATATCACTTCCTGCATAGACAAGTTTTGCTCCTTATGTCAAAGAAAAATCAGCCCACATTCAAATTCCAAATGCAATAGCCGCAAAAGCAAGTGTTGTAACATTAGAAGATACTAGGCACATTGACATCTAATTCTAAAAAGTTAGTAGCATGTACATGGTTCAAATGCAATCAGTTGTTTGAGATTTAGAGTAGGACGATAACAAGATCCAACTTGCCTTAATATTTTTGAAAACCCTCCTATTATCAGGGTCAGTGACAATGTTGTAAACTGCATCTGGAGGCAAACCGACATCAAAATCTACACTGAGGTTGCAGAGAGAACCTTTCGGTACACTGACCTGTCAAGACTAACGTCAGTTCCCAACTGCCAACTGGACCAATAGTTGATTAACCACACAATATAGTACCAAAATTACGAAATAATAATTTCATTATCCTAAGATAACCTTAAACAATAAAATTCCTAGCCTATCTTCTCTGCTGAAGATTTTTCCTCCAGGAATTCTTAGTTACAGATGGTACAAATATGAATCATATTTCATCAGACAGGAATCTCCATTTGAACAGAATGAACTATCAATTGATATCAAGATTCAAAAGCTAAACGAGTCATTCTCTTGCAATACTTCAGTCAATTATCACAGAATATACGAAAAGAAACAACTTTCCCAGCAACGTTCTGTTACCTTTATTTTTGGAGGTTGATCAGACCAGGAAGAATTTTCTTTCCAGGCTTGTAATTGCTTCTCCAGGTTGATTCCTAAAGCAGCAGACAATCCATTTTCCTTTCTCAACGGATTGACATCATCATATTTCACTAATTTCTTAAGCTGTGACTGCAATCAAATGCAATTTTAATGAGCAAACAACAATTAACAAATAAGCTTGTCTTCAGATATGGAGGGAGACAGAAATACTGAATAAGCACTAGCCTTAATAGAATTCTGAAGCTTGTGCTGGAGCTGTACAAAAACTGCCGGATCAAAAGCCTTCCTGCTGTCAGTTCTTTTGCTCTTGAGAACTCCTATATTTCCTGCTTTCCCTTCTGCATCACCCATTTATGCCTGAAATCCTTCAAGAATAAGCATTGATGACTGAAGTTTGCATCTACCTAAAATCCTATTCCAAAACCCTATTTCTAGTTACTAACTAGTATAATTACTGCACTTCCAAAATTTGTTGGCAGAAAGGAGATTTGCAAAACTAGGTAGCCGGTAAACATCCCTTACTGTTAGTTAACCATCCAAGGCAGAATTGTACCAGCACTATGGCACACAAGAATTGAATTCAACATATGCTACTTTGGCATTTTTGTTTATAAAGCAATAATACTAACATAACCAAATTACACTAGGCGATTAAACAGGCAGCAAGCTCCTCCCCCATCACCCAAACGCCATCACCAGAATTTCGACATTAAAAACCAAAACAGACAAATGAAATGAAAAAGGAAATATTAATCAAATTACATACCATCACTCTCCATGATTGCGGGAATAATATTTAACAAAAGAAACAAAAAGAAAAAGAAAACTTAGGAACGTTTCCGGTAAAATCCGACAAAATAAGGAAGACCCGGTAAAGAAACGTGAATGGATTCACTTACAGGTTGGATCCGACAACAAGAATATCCCTTTTCAATAACGAATCACAAACTCAACTTCTAGCTCACAAAGGAAAATTAAACCCAAAAACTTTGCTTCCTCGTTCAAATCTCTTCTACTTGTCCGCTCAGATTTAAGGTGGCACGTTGTTCCGATGGACATTTAGTTTCACAAAACCACAAGTCCAAACAGACTCTTTTCATTCACATGGAAAGTTTCTCCTTTTCAGGAGACGCAATCCAACGGCCTTCTTAGACCTCTATTCTGTACGTATCTCATGAACGCCCGGCTATCGTCCACGTAGATAACTTCTTTTTCCGAGTCATGAGGATAGCTCTTAGGCCGACATGTGATTTTTGTGACTTTGACCTGCTTGTCCGTGTCTGAATTCTATTGTTATACTGCAATTTTAACGTGTTAGGTGTTGGATTACTTTTTCGTTTTTTACTCCTGTTTTAGTTTAGGAACTTAATCTGAATATATACTGCAATTTTAACGTGTTATGTGTTGGATTACTTTTTCGTTTTTTACTCCTGTTTTAGTTTAGGAACTTAATCTGAATATACCCACCTGTCAAAGTTACGGCTTTAGTCCTAATTAACTATCTCCAAAGGAAAAACGAAAAAAAAAAAAAAGAATGTACTTCCAACTCAAACAAGGCTCAAAGGTGATTGCTGGAAGCCTGACCTCCCCTTCTAGTGAGATTTCTGCTGAAGAGGCAAATAACTTCATTCGGAGTCAAGCAAACAGATGAGAATCATAATGTTGAGGAATGTGGGGACGTGGAGATGGAGAATTGGGATGAAACGACGAGAAAAGGATCTTATAAAAATTCTGTTAGCAGCTTTGCCCCTGGTTTGAACATGACTGGGGAGGAGACTACAGAACCTGTCTCTCTGGAGGACTCAAATGTAGAGGAGGTCGATGACTCAAGAGTGCCTCACCGTTCATATGAGTCCTACAGATAAATAACGTATTAGACGTGTGTGAGCGAATACGCTAATTGTCAAAGTCTTAGGCCGTCATATTGGGTATAGATTCCTTGTTGTGTTCCTGAAGAAGTTATGGAAACTGAAATGCAACGTGGTTTTGGTTGATATGGGGAATAATTACTACTTAACCAAGTTCAACTATATGGATGAATCGTTAAGTACTTGAGAGTGGTCCTTGGATGGTGGTTGATTACATACGTACTGTGATGAAGTGGAGACCTAATTTAGACCCATTTGCGGCTTCCATTGATGGAGCTACTGTGTGAGTTTGAATATCTCATTTACTAGTGGAATATTATGATAGTCACATTCTTACTCGGATTGGCAACAAGCTTAGCACAACAATGCGGGTTAATGAGAGTACAGAGGCAAGTACTCGGGCTAAGTATGCAAGAATCATCGTGGAGGTTGACTTGCGCAAGCCTTTGATCTCTAAATTTCGATTGAAGAGAAGAGTCTGGAAAGTTGAATATGAAGGCTTACACTTAGTGTGTTTTGGCTGTGGCGCGGACAGTCATCGAAAAGAATCTTGTCCTGTTGCTCAGCAGGTTATGAATGCCCTGGAAAACAATAAGGCATAGGACACAACTCCCGTGGTGGCACCACCGCCTCCTACAGTTCCTATTATTATGTCGGAGATGGTTGAGAGCTACGGTTCTTAGAGGTTGGTTCAGAAGCCTAAACGCAAACGTAACCATACTCCTGCAAACCAAGGCAATCCCAACACTAAGCTGGAAAAGATTGTGACAGGGATGAGATAGTGGATTCTGCATAATAATGAGAACGGTAAGGCAATCCTAGGATCGTTTTAATATCTTGGAAGATTATGGACCAGCTTTGGATCACCAAATTCCTATCGGTGGTACTTCGTCTTGAGATAAGGTCTTGATTCAGCAAAGTTCAGGCCAAGGTTTGCGAGGTGATAGAGGTGGCAGATACCACAGTGTCTCAATAAGTAAACGGGATATCCAAGGCCCAGTTGGAGTAAATAACAAGCCCATCTCTTTGCCCATCTTGAAGGCTCCAGAAGCTTCTCCTAACGCACTAATATCCTCTTTTGACAATTTGACTAAACATCACGAACAATTGGCCTCGTCTTTAGTTCCGTGCATGCAACTCATGCAACTTGATGAAGGGATTCAGGAACTGGATGCTAACGTTCCTACCTATCCCCCTACTACCCAACCTCCAGCTTCCCGTCAATTGTTAACCCTGCTAACACACCCTACTGACCCCCCTGACCCGAAAGATAATGAGAGAAGGGTTGGAGTTTTATGTTCCTCTAAAGTTGGTGAGTTGGAGACATCCATTGTGCCTAAAACCCAAACTTGATCGGAAGATAAAAGGGATGAGAATGGTGCAAATGGCGATACGGTCGTTGATCATGGTAATCACCACGTGAATTAGCGTGGTTCCTTTTCCTCCTTTTTTTTCCAATGCTTAAGTTTCTTTATTGGAATTGCCAAGGAGCTGCTACAATTGAGTTCAGAGATGTGTTGAAGGACTTAGTTTGTCATTGCAGAACCTAAAATAAGTGGTTCTTATGCAACACGATTCTAATGTGCATCGTGTGGATGCTTAGGGTTTCTCAGAAGGTTTATGGTTTTTATGGAATGACTCTTAAGATTTGGTTACAGTAGTCGATAGTGGTAGTGGCTTTATCTATCTTAAAATCTCTCGTAAAGATGGTTCTATATGATATTGTACTTTTATGTACGTCAACCATACTCTTGTTATTAAGAACAATCTGCTCAAGTTTTTGTCTAAACTAGCGGCTACGATTTTAGGTCCTTGGCTACTTGTAGGTGATTTTAATGAGATGTTGGGCCCTGAGGAAAAATTTGGAGGAGCGCCATTTGACTTCTGAAGGTGTGGGCGCTTCCAGCAGTGGGTTTCTACTTGTAAATTGGTGGATGTTGGTTTCAATGGGCCAAAATATACTTGGAGAGGTCATGAAAAGTCAAAGTTATGGTAAGGTTTTTTAAAGGTTAGACCGACCTTCTGGCAATCTAGATTGGTTTTTAGTATTTCCTCGACAACTGTCAGACATTTACCTCGAGTTTGGTCAAATCATCACCCCATTCTTGCCTGTATTGATCATCAACAGAGGTAGCCAAATGGAGGGAAGCTGTTTCATTTTGAGCTAGCCTGGACTACCAACCCTGCTTATCCTCAGCTTCTTTTAACTAACTGGGATACCTATGAATTTTTACCAAACATGCTTTTACAATGGAAAGAGTTACTGAAGGAGTAGAATAGAGAAGTATTTGGCAATATTTTTCGACGAAAAAATAGATTACTAGCACGACTTAGAGGAGTCCAACGTGCTCTTATGATCCGGTATAATAAATTCTTAATAAATCTACAGGGAAAGCTTTAGGTAGAATATCATCTTATTTCATGACAGGAAGACTTGCATTGGTTCCAAAAGTCGAGGGCAGACTGGATTTGTATGGGAGAGAAATACTAGGGTTTTCCATACTTCTACCATGATCACAAGGAAGTGGAATTGGATTGATGCTCTGTGAGATTTTAATGGCAACTGGATTTTTGAGCTTGTTAATTTACGGATGCTAGTTGTGGAGTTTTATAAATCTCTATATTTAGAAGAAGTGGTGGATCGCCCCTTCGAATTCTATGTGCATGGAGGAGGCAGAAAATGAAGTTACTCGAGCTCTCTATCAAATGGGTGCCCATAAAGTGCCTGGACCTGATGGATTTCATGCACACTTCTACCAATCCCAATGGAACCTGGTGAAAACTAGAGTGGTCAATCTGGTGAAGAGGGTGTTTGAGGATCCTTCTCTTATTCAAGGTATTAATGAAACTTTCATTAACTTAATCTTGAAAGTTAATAGCCCGAAGCAAGTTACACAATTTCGATCTATAGGATTGTGTAACATAAGCTACAAGTTAGTTATGAAGATCATTGTACAACGCTTTAAAGCAGCCCTTCCAACACTCATTAGTCCATTTCAAAGTAGGTTTGTACTAGGGTGGTTGATTTCAAACAATATTATGGTAGCATAAGAGATTGTGCATTCCATACGCAGTTTGTTGTGTAAAAGGAGATTTATGACTATTAAAGTGGATCTGGAAAAGACATATGACTGACTGAGTTGGAGCTTTATTCGGGATACTCTTCACGATGTTAGTTTTCCTTTATTAATAGTGAGTATAATCATGAGTTGTGTTTTCAAACTGCTCAGATGTTAGTTTTATGGAATGGCTGGCCTTCTCAGGAGTTTCATCCCAATTGGGGCATTAGACAAGGTTACTTATCACCTTACCTCTTTGTCTTATGTCTGGAACGATTATCTCAACTAATTGAGGCATAGGTGGGAGCTGGTAGCTAGAGACGTTTTCAGGTTGGCAAAGCCAACCTTTGATCTCTCACCTCTATTTTGCAGATGATATGATACTCTTTTCTAAAGCTTTAGAGGGCCAAATGTGGGAAATTCTGAATTGTTTTGATCTTTTCTGTTATGCTTCAGGTTAACGTATTAATACTACCAAAAATGAAAGTTTACTTTTCTCCTAATGTTCACCCTAATGTTTGTGGTAATATCCTTAGATTATTAAGCTTCGCTCAAACGATGGACCTTGGCAAGTATCTGGGGGTCCCTTTACTTCATAAAAGGGTAACCAAAACTACCTATTCCCATATTTTGTTAAAGGTTCAAGCTCACCTTTCAGGATGGCGAGCAGAAGGCTTATCTATAGCTGACATATTGACATTATGACATTTTGTTTTGGGTGCACTTCCCCTCTACATAATGAAAATAGAAAAAAATCCCTAAAAGATTGCTTTCGAAGATTGATTATACTATAAAAAGTTTCTTTGGGGTGCAATCAAAGAGAGGCGTTGAATGCATTTAGTCTTTTAGAGCCAAGTGTGTTGTCCTAAAATCTCCAGGGGTTTTGGGTTAAAAAACTTGAAGGCCATGAATATCGCCATTCATATGAAGCTTAGTTGGTCAATCATCAAGGAGCCTGGAAAGCTTTGTAACTAGGTTCTTTATGTAAAATATAAGCTAGATAGGAATTTCCATACAGGTTTGGTTGCTAAACCAATCCTGTTTTGACATAGTATTTACGCTAATTTTCCTAAGTTGATGGCAGGTGTTGTATGGTCAGTTAATGGACAACAAGTTAGATTTTGGTATGGTGCATGGAGTTGTTGGCAACTTACTCTCTCATACTATTCTTGTTATCCCTGAGGATCAGTTGGAGAAGAAAGTGTGTGATATGTAGACTTACGTGAGGGCTGGTCTTGGGGAGAGTTCAACATATTTCTTCCTCAAGATATGATTTTACGAATTGCTACAACTTTCCCGCCCCACAACACCTAGGAGGCAGATTGCCTATGCTGGTCATTGGAACCTAGTGGTTGTTTCTCAACATGTTTAGCCTATCGTCTTCTTCAACAGCATATATGGTCGAATAGGATCAGGACTTGGAAGTTGATTTGGGATTGGAAGGGCCCTCTACACATTCAAATGCACTTATGGTTGGTTGTGAAATCTCGATTTATGACTAACGGGAGGCGTTTTCAGCTTTTCTTGACAGATTCTCTAGTTTGCTTTGAATGCCCGAATCATGAAGAATCCTTAACACATGTATTCAGGGATTGTTGGCGAGCTCGTATGCTTTGGAATATTCTTGTTGATGTCAGTAGGCAGCAAGACTTTTACTGCAGTGAATTTACTTCTTAGTTTATGAGCAATTTGTCCAATGATTATGGGATACAAAGTGATAGCTCTTAGCTTTTGCTATTTGGTGTTGTGCTATGGAAGCTTTGGGAATGGAGAAATGAGCAATGCTTTGATCCCGGCTCGTCTAAAGTTCATCACATAGAGGAAATTAACTCTTTTGTTCAAGAAGTAAGTTTGGCCCAAAGTTTGCAATGTGATGCCTCTCCTCATCATACATACCAAGGGAGAAGAGTACTTGAGGTTAGCTGGTAGAAACCACGAGAGTGATGGGTTAGCCTGAGCACTGATGGATCCTCCAAAGGTAATCCAAACCCGGCAATAGCTGGTGGGTTGATTAAGGATGTTAGCAGTTGTTGGTTAGTTTGGTGTAAATTTGGGGTTTTGTACGTCTTGGCAGGCTGAGCTATGAACAGTCTATTATGGGTTGAATCTCGCCTGAATACATGGTTATTTTAGGGTGGATATGTCTATAGATTTCGCCTTAGTGGTATCCATTATTTCTAGTGAGCAAAGTCACGTGGTTAATTCTATGGCTCCAGTTATCAAAGAATTGATTTCCAAGAATTGGGAGGTGCGAGTGCATCGTGTCTATCAAGAAGATAATCGTTGTGTGGATTGATTAGTTAATTATAACTATATATTGTTGTTAGGAGTTCACTGGTTTCACAAAATTGTTGAGGAGCTTTCTCCTTTTTTGTTCGCAGACTCGGTTGGAGTCTTCCTATCTCGTGAAACTCATAAATAGTTTTTTTACATTGAGCTTAGGCCCTGTTACTTACCCAAAAAAAATCTCCAAAGGTGTTTGGCTATTGAGTTGTTCTGCATCCGAATTTCTTTTTAAGTATGAGAATTTTAAGCTAAGATTGTTTGTAGCTCCATGTGTGAGCTCAAAGGCATACATTTGTAGTGTAGCTAGGTTCTCCGGTAAGTTCAGGGCTTATAATTGCTAGTAGGCTCACATTAAAATGAGATATAATCAACTGCCACTTTTGTTTGGATGGAGGGAAACCAAGAGAAGAGAAAGGAAAAGAAATTGTATTTCTCTTCCTTTCCATTGTTTGGACA
>JANITW010000003.1:21132979-21143759 GCA_027564335.1 Erythroxylum williamsii
ATATGAATGAATATAATAAAGAATATGAATGGAATATAGCCAATAATAAATTTCATTCCTTTAGTAATCCAAAAGAATCGGGTATTGCTAAAAATGGGAAAATGAAAGTGTTACCGCAGTTGATACCAAACATGAGTTTCATTCTATACCTATATTTTTTTTTCCATTACCCCCAAACAAGCACCCCATTAAACAATTTTATTTGTACATTAAGTAATTAAAAGTGATTCTAAATTTATTATGATATATTAGTTATTGAGATATTTATCATTATTTTTTGGGGTAAAAGAAATAAATCTCTCTACCCCATAATCTTTAAAATTTTGAAAAAACTTTCTAGTTTTTAATTTTCCAAAAAAACTTCTCTTAAACATCGATTAAAAAATAACAACAAAAAAATAATATAAATATCATATATGAACTAATCAAATGTCACGAACATTGTAACTTAACTCAATTCCTAAACTTGATCCTTGAATTAAATATTTTTTAAGTCTTAAATTGTCAATAATTTTACCAATTTATCAACTAATTCCTTTTATTTTTAATTAGAGACAAATATATTATTATTAAACAAACTACTTGCTCAGTCATCACGTCTTACGATTGAAAACTTTTTAAAATCAATCTTTTTTCTACCATTAAACTTAATTTGATAGATTTCTAAGAAACTCTAATTTGTTGAATTGTAAAGTACTCTGATATTTATCTGCTTACTTTGCTAATCAGAGAGACGATATTATACGTCATAAGTCGACTACCACACTATTTCATGCTTAGCTTTCTGCGATGTTAACTCAAACAATAATCCATGTGGAAACAGCAGACACAGAACAATTATGGCAAATGCAATTACCATCAAAATTATGAGAAGTGCAAGCCAACTTGCCAGCAAAATTGACAAAAGAGCAAATTTGGGAGGAGCCTACAGCCTACTTCAGATTCCGGAGTGGTTGTAACTGCATTGGCAATCCTTTTACCAGCCAGCTGAGATTTGTTGATGATAGCCAAGTGGTTGAACCATGAAGTTGGGGCCTGTTGTGCCTAGTCTTGTCTGACATATTATCAGAATTGTTTGATTGTGAACCTCCTGTTCCCCAAAAACATGTGCAGCAAATTTTCTTCCCTTGGTGAATTTGAAGTCCTTAAGGAAAATCAACGAGGCTGTAGCACTTGCTGACTGGATGCCGTTGTTTCTTGCAATGACTGCGTATGATAAGACTTTCTTGCCATCATTGTTCCCTTTAAAACTGCCTTGAAATTGCCCCGAGGATGCATTAATAGATGCTGACTCAGAAAGAAACTATGCAACAACATGGACTTCTCTTTGTTTTTCCTTTTGAATAGGCAAGGCATAAGCTTGTCACCATTGTTGTACTTTAAGAGAATAATTCCTCTTACATTGTTGTAATCACTGTTTAACCCTATAAAGAACTGAATCCCTATAAGGAACTGAATCAATCTTTGATCCTGTTTAAATTTAGCCAGGGCTTGAGAGGCTCCACATTTGCAACCACACGTGCAAGTAGTTAGTACAGAGAGAGCATCAAACTTATCCCAATATTTCTTCATCTTGGTAAAGTAACTGGCGATATCACTGGTGATACGGAGCAAATATCCTTCTGAAGCTGATACATTTTTCCACCATTAGATTGTCCATACTTGTCCTGCAATTCTTGGCAAATTTTTTGAGCCGGATTTGAGTAGAGAACAATTTCAGCAATTCTCTGAAGAGAGCATTGAGAATCCAGGAAGTCATCATGTGAATGCAATGTTGCCAATTGTCCAACTCAAGGCTATAGCCATAGCTTTCTTCCATTAACCAAATCCAGTGCGATCAAAAGGCTTAGAAACCAGCAACTTTCCAGGATGATGAGAAGGATAGAGGTGAAGAGGGCTTGAAAGATCAAATTGAGGAGAAGCAGAAGATGATTCAGGTGCCATCATTCACAGAGGCAAAAAATCGAACAGGAGGAGGAAGGCGAAGAAAACGCAGTTGAAGAAACGCGAAACAAAAGATGATCCAGATTGATTGAGGATCTAGAAAAACAAATGTGAAAATTCTCTTGAAGAGAATGCAATGCAAGCTTGATTGATTGATGTATGCAAATACATATGCAAAAATATCTAATTTAAATTTCTCACTCGTTCACACTGTCCGGAGACTCCGACGTGACAACGTACAATCGTGCAAGTACATATACTGCAGATTCTGAGAACAAACTCACTTCTTTAGCTGTTAACGTCTAATGTATGTGCTTGTACACTATCCTTGTTGAAGAAATTAAATCAAATGGGAGCATTTTGATGTCTGTATGCATTTCAAGCCAAAGGAATTAATATGGAAAGATGTAGTGAAACTCACAAGTAATGGTCATCACTGTGACTAACGTAGAACTTTGCTTTAATTACTCACCGCTACTTCAAATTTACACTTTTCTAAAATGGTTTTCATATCTTCTTCTCGGTTTTGGTAAATGGTGTGAATTAGAATAGCCAGATAGGAACAGTGAACAAAGCATCACTGAAAATATGAACAAGAATGGGGGTCACAAAAGCAATTCTAGCACCTGCCACAAGGTAGGTATGGTATAGTTAATTATATGATTGCCCCAAGCATACCTCTCCAAGTTTGGAAGAATTGAGGAATAAAGATGACAAACATTTGGTGACCCCATTAGGCATATAGGTCTGTACAGGCAAAAACTATGCAAGATATCTTCTCTGCAGATCCCAATGCATATTTTTGCGTTTCTAAAGTTGTTCCAAAAATCTAACCGAATGCCAGACACTGACTATCATACTCACATTTTCCTACTTTTTCTTTCATTAACAACCATCAATTAAGCTTTGTTATTGTTGGAATCCAACCGTGATCGAATCAAGGACGTAACGAAAAATAAATTTTTTTATGGATTCCGAGCGGATCCCGATAATTGATTAAACGTGAATAAAATAAATTTTGATTTAGAAATCATACATTGTTTGCTTTCAGAAGAAAAAGTTTAAATCTTTTCTCTAAGTGATCAATCACAAGTTGTCCACTTGTCCAACTTTTGATGGTATCCACAAAGCAATTTCTAAACTGCTTTTGAAGGTAGAAGACAAAAAGTGTTAGCTTTTTATAAAGCTCTTCTCTTTAAATAGAAAAATCAAGGCAATCTTTTATTAAAATTAAAACTCTTTAATTATAATTAGAATTAAATTCTAATTCAAATTAATTTAACTTTAATAAAATTAAATATCTCATATTTGATTCTCAAAGTTTCTCAAACTTTATAATTAAGTTCAACTTAATTAAATTATTTTTTTTCACAAATTGTTCTTTGATATGTGATCCATTAGGTTCCTAATAAGTTGGCAATGATTATAAATTCTAATTCTAATTCTAGTGTGACCCATTAGGTTTCTAATAAGTTGACAATGAATATAAATTATAATTCTAATTCACAATTAGAATTAGATAAATTAAAACTTCTTTTAATTTATCTTTAATTTCTAATTAAAAATTTTATAATTATAAATCATGATTGACGTATAGCAATATGTCATGATTATCCAAATATTAGGATTGTCAAAGTGATTGACTTAATCTGTCCATGCATGGCTATAATGTATAGTTTAATCATTTCATCATCCAATATTCTAATTGGACAGAGTATGGATATAGTGTCTACTCTTATCATCCAATTATGTTTATTATTGCTAATTAGTAATTGATTTATAATTGAAATTTGAAAACTCCCTTTCAAATATCAATTCACTTTGGCCAGAGAATTCCATAAATTATTACCAATAAAAAACAGTAGAATATTCTCTCTAATTACTTTAAAGTGACGAATCCTTTATCAACTTACTCAACTATATATATATGGTTCATACTATATCCAATTACTACGGACAAAATTATCCTAAAACGATTCATAAGTAGCATCAAAACATAATAATTCTCACATTAGATACCTTGGTAATCTCAAGTTTGAGGATTAATTATATAACCATCATTATGAGATAGTCTATAGACACATAAGTAATATTATATTTGAAATTCTCATAATCGGGTCAGTTCAATGACTTATTCTCTAATATTCACCCATAGATTAGTTTAAGTATCTTTATACTTTAATTAATGAGATCAATTACTTTCTTCATAAGAAAGAAATATAATGTGTGCTAGTTTTACCGTTTTAACAATATCCAGTCTTGATGAAACTACAACTAGGAACATTTAGGAATAATACATAAGTGTAAATTGAATCTCACAATTATGATCTCATCATAATTTCAATTACATAGTAATTATTTTAAGGATTTTATCTTTAAGAATAATAATTAAATGATTAACAAATACATAAAGATAAAGAACGCCTTTTATTAATTAATAATAATGTCATACAAATATTTACAACCAAAATAAATTGGCTGCACGGGCATAAACTAATAATCTTTCACTTGCACTAAAGCTAATTGCTAATGTATCGAATACCATAGTCATCCATATGTCTATCATGTCTCTTTTGAGACAGTGGCTTAGAAAGAGGATCTGCTAGATTCTCTTCAGTGAAAACTCGCTCCAATGTTATGTCTTTTCACTCCACTATCTCCCTGATCAAGTGAAACTTCTTGAGTACATGTTTGGACCGTTGATGAGACCTGGGTTTTTTTTGCTTGCGCAACAGCATCGTTGTTCTCATAATACAATACTATAGGTTTAACAATGCTAAGAACCACTCCAAGTTTAGTGATGAACTTTTTGATCCAAACTGCTTCCTTTGTCGCCTCTGACGTTGAAATGTACTCTGTTTCAGTCGTTGAATCTGCGATGGTTGGTTATTTGGAACTCTTCCAACTAACTGCACCACCATAAAGAATAAAAATGTACCCTGACTACGATCTACTATCGTCTTGATCTGATTGAAAACTGACATCTGAGTAACCCTGAACTCTCAGTTTAGCTCCTCCATAGACCAGAAAAATATCTTTAGTCCTTCTTAAATACTTCAAGATGTTTTTCGACAACCGTCCAGTGACCTTCACCGGGATTAGCTTGATATTTGCTTATTATATTCAAAGCATAAGCAACATCTAGTCTAGCACATAGCATCACATACAGGATTGATCCAATTGCCGAAGCATATATAATACAATCCATTTTATCTCTCTCCTTTTGTATTTATGGACACATAATCTTTGAGAGAGAAATCCCATGCGATATGGATAAGAATCTCCTCTTGGAATTCTCCATGCTAAACCTCTTTAGCTCTTTATCTATGTACTTGGATTGAGATAATCCAAGCAACCTTTTTTATCTATCTCGATAGATCTTTATACCTAGTATATAAGCTGCTTCTCCCATATCCTTCATGGAAAAGTTCTTAGATAACCATATCTTAACAGACTGGAGCATTTAAATGTCATTTCCTATAAGCAATATGTCATCCATATAAAGCATTAAGAAAACGACTGCATTCCTACTTACCTTCTTGTAAACACAAGGTTCATCCACATTTTTGATAAAATCAAACTCTTTGATTATTTTATCAAAATAGATGTTCCAGCTCCACGATGCTTGCTTAAGTCCATAAATGGACCTTTACAACTTGTATACTTGATCAAGAAATTCTTTGGATTCAAAACCCTCAGGTTGTGTCATGTACACATCCTCTTGCAAATTTTCATTGAGAAATGCTGTTTTGACATCCATTTACCAAATTTCATAATTATGGTATGTAGCTATAGTCAGTAAAATCCTTATGGATTTAAGCATTGTTACTGACGAAAAGGTTTCATCAAAATCAACTTCTTGTTTCTGTCTGTAACCTTTCTCCACCAACCTTGCTTTGTACGTATCTACATTTTCATCCATGTCAATTTTTCTTTTAAAAATCTATTTGCACCCAATAGGTACTATACCTTCAGGTGCATTCACCAAAGTCCATACTTGGTTAGTATACATGGATTTCATTTCGGATTTCATGGCTTCTTGCCATTTTAAATAATCAATGACTGACATTGCTTGTTTAAAAGTAGTCGGCTCATCATCTATGAGTGATATGTTATCCTCTCCATGCTTAATATGTAGATCTAATCTAATAGGAGGATGACGTATCCTACTAGTTTGTCGCAGACTATGTGTTTCTTGAACTCTCTGTTGTACATCATATGTATCAACTTGAGGTTCTTGTTCCATATTGATGTGAATTTGTGGTTCTTGAACTTCTCTAAATTCAACTTCACTCCCACTACTTTCTTTGAGAATAAATTCTCTTTCTAAAAATGTAAAATGTCTTGAGACAAGCACCTTTTGATCAATTGGATGGTAGAATTGATAACCAAAGGCTTCTTTTGGATACCCTACAAATTTTCATTTATCTGATTTAGCTTAAAGCTTATCAGATACAGTACGCTTCACATAAGTGTCAGATCCCCAAATCTTTAAATATGATAATATAGGTCTTCTACTAGTCCATATCTCATATGGTGTCTTATCAACCCATTTAGATAGAACTTTGTTTAAAAGATATTTTGCGGTTTTAATTACGTATACCCAAAAGGATATTGGAAGGACTACATGACTCATCATGGAATGTACCATATCTAAAAGTGTACGATTTCTCCTCTCAAAAACTCAATTATGTTGTGGAATTGCAGGAGGAGACCATTGTGAGAGAATCCTATTCTCTTTTAAGTAACCAAGAAACTCGTGATCTAAGTATTCACCACCTCGATCTGATCTAAGTGTCTTAACTTAATACTTTTGCCAGTTTGTTTCTCCACTTCTAGTCTAAATTCTTTGAACTTTTCAAATGATTCAGACTTTTGTTTCATCAAGTACATATAACCATATCTAGAATGGTCACCTATGAACGTAATGAAATATGAGTATCCACCTCTAACATTTGTGGACATAAGTCCATATACATCTGAATTTACTAATTGTAGTAACTCACTAGAACGTTGTCCCTTTCCCTTACAGGGTAGTTTGGTCATCTTTCCCAATAAACAATATTCACAAATTTCATATGATTCATAACCAAAAGGATCCAAATATCCTTCTTTATGCAATTTTGTGATTATAGTTTCATTGATATAACCTAACCTATAATGTCATAAACAAGATAGAGTTTGGTTACTTAATTTACTTTTCTTACCATTTATGTTAAGAATTGGCCTTTCTAGATCTAACTCATATAAACTATTTGTAAGCAATCTAGATCCATAATAAACATCATCTTTATAAAAAAGAACAATTGCTATTTTTAATAATAAAGACAAATCCAAATGAGAAATAGAAATGATGTTTCTTGTGATAACAGGTACATAATAACAATTATCAAATTCTAATATAAGGCCAGAAGGCAAATGATAACTTGCATTTTGTCATGTTAATTCTTTGTGTTTTATGTTCTTTTGGTAGGTTTTTGCGATGCTTTGCTTATGCTTTCATGGTAATTCGTGTCTTTATGCGTTCTAGGTGATGAAATATCAAAGTGAAATTGGCTAATCTTGAACTGAAGAGGATTTCAACATGGCAATGTTGAAAGTAACATAGTGTTGTGCTGGCAGATTACTACCTATGAATTTTGACCTGACTACCTTGAGATTTGGGCCTCAATAGCACCACCTTCTTTGTTGACTAAGTCAAGTCACGGCTTGAAGTCCTTCTTTTAACATTTTAATTGGGCCCCACTTTATTTAATGAAAAGAAACCATTATGAGGGGGCCCACATCATTTAATGAAAGGAACAAAAACCTAAGAGGGGCTAAGGGTTTACGACAACTTTTGAAGGGAGGAGATTTTTCATATTAGAGGAATATTATTCACCAAGGTGGGCCCACTTCATTAAAGATAAAAAAAACCCTTAGCTTAAGGAGAGTGGTGGGCTGCGTGGAATTAAAAGCAAAAGGGGCCACTTCATTTAAGGAGGAAGGAACAAAACCTAGGGACGAGAATAAGAAAGTGACGGTCGTAGAGTTTGAAAGCTTAGAGGGATTATATTTTATCACTATAACAAGAGGAGTGTGGACGGCAAGAGAGGATTTTTTGGGATTATTCTTTATCAAACAGAGAGCAAGGGCACGATGCACACAACACTCCAGGCAGCAGATTGACGCACGCAACACTCCAGGCTTGATGCACAACAAGAAAAGCAGCAGAAAATAAGAAGCCCAACCAAGAGGCTAGGTGACGACGACGGCAATAGCTTTTGGAAGATTTGATATTTTTATCACAACCAAGCAGGTAGGGACGACAGCAACTAGGTGAGACTTTTGGTGGCTTGAGCTATAGGCGTGAACCAAGGTTGGAGGTGAATTTAAGCTATAGTAGATAGAGAATAGTGTTACGTGTAGCTAGTTTTAAATCTAGACAAGGTACTTTACGTTTGATGCATGTAGTTCGTGAGACTCTCGTGGTTTAATTGTTTTCGTGAATTTCTTATGTTTATTTAATCTCTGCGCTTGATCGATTAATTATTGTTGAGTTTGTTGATTAATGAGGCCTGTTAATTAATTAACTTAATAATAAATTGCCGAATAGATTAGTTAATCCGTGATTGCTGTCTATCGAGTGGCGAATTAATTTCAATTAAGAGGTTAATGGGATTAAATAATTTAGTCTAAATAGATTGCGGGTGTCCGATTCTGTTGGCTAAGACGAGGGTCCATTAGAGCCTATAGCTGCCATAGATTATATTCTGCGGAGCTTTACTCGGGAATAGTCTAATTGGTTAGGGAAATAATCTGCGGAGCTTTACTCGGGGTTATCGAATAATTACGAATGGATTGGTAGATTTGTGCTGTTCACGGTCTGCTATAACTTTGTCCATAGGAATGAACGAAATTTATATTTTTGAGTCTATGATCGAATTACGGTATCAAATGGGAGAGTACCTTGGCTAGGTTTTTATTCATATTATTTTTAATCTTATTTTTAATTTCTTCTTGCATGATTTCGTGTTTCAAAAATCAATTATTCTCAAATCGAATTATTTTTATTTTATTTTCGATTTCGCACAAATAAATAATTACTTTATTGGTCTCTGTGGTTCAACCATATTCACCACTTTACTCGCTTAAGTGTTCTAGAGTAGGAATTTATTTTTGCTGGTTTGACACGTCATCACTCAATTATTTACGCAACCTACCAAAATTACCATGGAAGAATCCTTATCAAAATAGAATTGCATTGGACAGCCAAGAGTCCTCTTCAAAATAGAATATCATTAGACAACCAATTGATATCCTAAAAGTATATCAATTGAGACTTGACTTCCACATCTAATTCCAAGCACCATCCAATTACCAATGAAGGCACATCTTCGAGTAGTATTAGAATTCCCATGTCCATTTAATTTAAATGCCAAAAATAAAAATATGATATATTAAATCATAACATATACCGTCGCTAACTTTCGTCGCTAATCTTGCCGCGACGAATTTCCTTCAAATTTAGCGACAAGTATTAATACTATCACTAAATTACTCAATTTTAGCGACAGAAATATACTTTCCGTCCCTAATTTCCAATGGTATATTTTTTGTCAGTAATTTATTACCGACGCTTATATTGTTCCGTCGCTAATGTCCATTGCAAATTGTGCCGAGACAAATTTCTTCCAAATTTAGTGACGGGTATTAGTATCGTCGCTAAATCACTCAATTTTAGCGACAAAAAACATATTTCTGTCGCTAATTTTCAACGAAAATTTTTTCGTTGCTAAATTTCCGTTGCTAATCTACATTTTTTTATAGTGACTACAACAAGATTATCACTAATAGCTTTTGAATTCAAGTCATTATCCAATTAATATGTTATATGTTCAATTAATAAATAATGCCAAAGCTAAACAAAAGATATTTAATATATATCCTAACAGAACCTTTAGCAAGTTGAAAACAGAAGAAACCTATTATAAAAGTGAAGGAACCTCTTGCTAAAATAAACACATATAATATAATGTGAAAATATAAAAAATAAAGAAAGAGAAGAAGGATGTAATCGATTTATACTAGTTCGACAGTCAATTTATACTAGTTTAGCTTACAAGTCAAGCTTACATTTAGTCCTCAAGTATCGAACTTGAGTGTTTCATTATGAAAATCCAAGTATTAATTTGATAAGCTTCTTCAAGCTCACAAGTACATATTCTTCAAAGTTCTCTAACTTTTCATACTATTACTATTTTCCGAGTCTCTAAAAGCTCACGAATATATATTTTTCAAAGTCCTCCAAGCTTTCATACTAGTAGTGTTTTGCTATACTGCACAAGCTCTTAACAAATGAAGAAGTAATTTGTTTTATATGAGCTTTAGTGATCTCTCACAAAAAGAATCGTCAATTTCTAAGACACAAGAGATTTCGATCAAGATATGACTTTTGAAAATATTGTTCGATCGATAAGAGAAATTTGGAGCTAATTAATGAAATATATGATCACAGGATGCTTCCGAATTTTGTAAAATAAATGAGGTATAAGTTTATAAAAAAAGTTCCTACAAGAAAGAAAGCATTTATCCTACGATTTTATTTCCTCTTAAGAATTATATCATTACCTTCAAAAGGAAATAAATCAATTTTAAATTTTAAAATATTATATAGTCATCGTCAAAATCATTAATAAGCCTAACAGATTTTAGTCAAGACTTTATGTTTTCAATATGGTTATAGCCGTAAGTACCATCTACAGGAGTTCATGAGATATTGTAATATTGCTGCCTCCTAGAAACAAATAACGGATTACAAGTGTATAAAGACAACCATTGTTATTGATACAATTTT
>JANITW010000003.1:21183355-21199124 GCA_027564335.1 Erythroxylum williamsii
ATATTACATTCACCTACCATGCAAGTGATGAGCAAGAGTATTATTTGGAACAAATTCATAGATGAGCATACGATGATGATCTGAGATGTTATAGCCCACCAAAGAGACCAAATGTCGATGATGAACACGACTGATGATCTCCACCTCGGCCTTGAATTCGCGGTCACCCTGTCCACTCCCAACCTTGAGCTGCTTAACAGCCACCACTCTACCATCTGGCAACCACCCCTTGTAAACACATCCAAACCCGCCTTCACCAATAATGTTTTGCCTAGCAAATCCATGTGTCATTTCTGTCACCTCTTCGTATCTGAAAACACACTTAGAACCACCTATGACGCCTGCCTCTGACCCCAATCCACCAATCCCATAGTTATCTCCAACAAGCGAATGTGAAGGATGTGAACCATAAGATTGATTCGCAGGACTTGAAAAACCCACATTTTGTTGCTGTTGTCCATAATCGATTCCATCTGCATTAGCATAACAAAAGAAAATCCCTGATTAACTCATAACAAACTAAGCAATGGAAACCAGGAAAAAATATGAACCCAAGATGTTACCTGTCTTCACAGCGAAATTATTAGGAGTGTAACTTAGACCTTTGTGCCTGCGTCTTTTGTTCCTCATCCTAACAACAACAAAAATCGCAATTACCGCAATCAGCATCACACCACCAACAACTGCACCAACCACAGCCTTAGTTGCCTTTTCCTTCTCTGTTGTTGTGCTGGAAATCTTTGAATTCCCAACAGAAATTGGGCTCGGAGTGCTGGTAGATAGGCCTGAAGAAGTGGTTGCAGTGCTTGTGGACGTTGGGATATTACTTGGTGGGCTTAAACTAGTTGATTGGGGTGGAACATTCGTACTAGGAGGTGATGATACAGTAGATTGGTGTCCGAACTGTAAAGATGGACTTTGGTTCGAGGATGCTGGAGGAGGCTGAGAAAGAGAAGGTGATGGTGTTGAGGATATTTCAGGTGGAACAGGAGATAAATTCCCATTTGAAGAAACTGGTCCTGGCTGAACAGGAGCAACCGGAGGAGAGGTGGAGAATGATAACGGCGGTGATAAATTTGGTGGAGCAGTTGTCGACGGAGACGGCGGAGGAATTGCTTGCGGTGGAGGTGGCGCGACCACAGGAGCTTCTGGTACAACTGGAGGAGGAGGGGAAGGGTCTGAATTGGGAGGTGGAGAAGAGGTAGCATTTGGCGGCAGCTTATCGTTAGAAGGAGATGGGTAGACGATCAACGAATCTATGTTGGGAGCGATCGGAGACAGAGACTCTAAAATAGAAGTTGCGTTTATTTCATTTGTTGATTCCAGCTGAGAATGAGAATGGTTTGTGGAATTACTCGGCTGCAATGCCGAGCTTGACATTATCCTTCCCGATTAGTCCTCCTCCGTCGTCTATGCAACTTAGTTTCTCCTAATGAATTTATCAAGTTTTCTTCAATCAAACTAATGGAAAAAAGAAAACTTTCTCTTCTTTTCTTTTCAAAACGATCAAATCAAACTACAACAATATCAAATTTTCGATCTTTTCTCCCTTTGAGGGCTTAAAAGTCCAATCTTTAAACCCTGCAAATGATCAAAGCACTAGCTAACAGAAACCCAGAAAAAGGAAGACCTTGAAGGAACAAAAAAGAGGAATCCAAGAAATGGAGAGAAACCCAGAATCGAAAAGATCAAAACCCTACAACCAAAACCTAAATCGAAGAAAGAGACTAGAAATTGTGCTCCAGAGAACAAAAAATTACAAATTTTCGGAGAGAATAATGTCCCTTTATCAAAATTTGGTAAAATCCAAAATATCCCCAAGAATTTCTCTAATCTTCAACTTTTTTTAAGAAGCCTCTATATTTTTTTGCTCTTATTATCGTTCATTCTTCTTCTTCATCTCGCATGGATTTGCTCCATTACATGCAACGCAAGCACAAATGTTCTGTTATTTCTAACTGTGGTTTTCCTTTTGTTTTATTTTTTTAATATAGTCCTTGAGTTCCGGATTGCCGCCAAATTTAGACAAAGTTGGTTCAGTTTCGGGTGAAAACCCGTTCCGGATCTAATATTGCCTACTGGACATTTTGAATGTCTGTTAAACGTCGCCGTTTTTTTTTTCTTTTATTATTTACGAGACGCACTGTTATTTTTCTGTTGTTGTTTTTAATTTTTGTTTTATATCTTTTTTATTTTTTCTTAAAAAACGAAATTCTGTTTAGTTGAGATTTGTAATATAAAAATTGAAAACAAAAACCTGTTTGTTTGAGACTTCTAATAAAAACTGAAAATAAAAATATGTTTGGTTTTGTTATCATGCTTATATTCTTTTGTAATTATACTATTATGTGTAATAATTATAATATAAAACATTATATCTTAAAATTAATTAATTATCATTATAACTAAAATTAAATATATGCAATCAAATATTATTTAAAAAATTACACATTAATCGTATATAATAAAATTATATAAATTAGAAATTATAATAAAATATTAAATGATAAATATAGTTTAAAATAAATATGAAATAATATATTGTATACCACACTTAAAAAAAATCGGTTCTTTACATTAAAAAGAGATATTATATTAAGATAATAAAGTCGTGTGATATCACTAAAACTAGGAATACACTTTAAGAATTGGAAGGCACGTAATTGTATTTAGTATTTCAATTTTGCAAATGTATTTACTATTTCAACTTTGCATTTAACGCATGAATACAACTTGCAGAAAGGCATTTAATGCTTTAACAGTGCATTAAATATATGGCCATTATTTTATTTTAAAGATAAAGCTTTTTAGTGAATGAAATACGATAAAGCCATGAATACACAATTTGATAAAAGGCATTTAATGTTTCAACATAAACAGATGCATTGAATGAATGCAAGGCACGTAATAGATGCATTTAATGCATAAAAGACATCATAAAAGGCTTATTAGGGTTCTCTCGCTCTTTCTTTGCTTCTTTCAATATATTTCGGCACCTTGGCATCAACCTCCGTAGATAAGTACTGAAAGAATTGATCATTGTCCTCTACGGAGAGTGTATGGAAACATAGAACCTGTACAGATGGGTGCTGAGAGAACTAAGAATGTGTTGATCCTTATAAGTAACATAGGTGGTGATTATCGTGCTTCTGTTGAAGCCATTTGCAAGAGTTTAGTTATGAGTATGGGATGATTGTGAAGGATGTTTGAAAAGAGTACATAAACTGGCTTTTGAATGACATGGAAATACACAATAACAAGAGCTATGAAGACATAAATAAACACAAACCTGTATGAAGATAAGGCACAGAGAGGACGAAGATGCGGTGCAGAGAGGATGAAGATTCAGCGCAGAGAGAAAACAGTGCAAAGAAAAAAGAACAGGTTTTTGTAAACGTGGTATTTTTTGTTGTGAAAAATCACGAAAACGTGATTTTCTGTTTTCTTAAAAGAATTGTAGTTTTTTATTTTTAAAAATAGCGTAATAAAACAATATCAATCAAACGTGATTTATGCAGAAGTTTTAAATTTTATACAAATCACAATGAAAAAATGAGAAAAAAAAACAAAAACAAACAAGTGTGATCATCTTGTATGAATAATTACAGACTAACTAGCCTAATAATAAAGAAGAGATAAAGAAAATAACTATGTTGCGTATGATAAAAAAGGAAGACTAGTAGAAATTAGAAAAAAAAAACCAACAAGAAGATGACCTATGCAAGTATGCTCATCTTGTATGAATAATTACAAACTAACTAGTCTAATAATAAAGAAGAGATTAAAAAAAACTACATTGCATATGATAAACAAGGAATACTACTAGAAATCAGGAAAAAAAACCCTCAATAAGAAGATGGATATGAGAAATTGTCATTGGTAGTTATTCAATTCATTTCACATCTTAAGATCAATATTAAAAAATCAAGAGGTAACATAAGAAAAAAACAAATAAAAAGTCGTTGATATAGATAAATCTTATCACAGAACAAACGTAAAACAACTAGTGAACATAAAAAGTAAAATGTAAGGAAATGATATATTACACAAAGATATAGAAAAAATATTTTTAAAAACCTAGAAATAATGAGGTCATAGCCCAATAGCAAACCATTTTATCATAATCAACTTTCACATCGTTCATTGTGAATGACATCACCAAATATTTTTAAACCCCCTTTGCACACGTAGGGCATCAAACAAAACAAAACGAAATCACTTGAATTATATTACCTATAAACTATCCCAAGGGATGAACAAATCATAAGGAATAATCAGTTAAAAAAGCAAGAAGATATAATTCAAGAAGAGAAGAGACTAAGCAAAATGCAAAAGCATAAAGAGAGGAAAGAGGTAAATAGATGACTAGATAAGTGTTTGGATCTGATGAGTCAAGAAGAAGCAGAGTTTGGGGTGTTAAAAAGAAGTTATGTCTCCTCTTTTGAAACTCTCCACAGACAACGTATCAAACATAAATAGGCTCTCCCTCTCACACACACCCACACGACAAGGACTTAACTTTTGGTCTTGATCATTGATAACCATGGAGGAAACATCTAGGAGGAGACCCTTTTTCAGTCTATATGATGACATCTTTGATGAAGAATATTACGACGAGCAGCTGCCGAAGAAGAAGAAGGGGTAGGAGATGTAGACTTATCAATAAATTAAGTTTTAATATATATATTAAAAAGTGGGTTCTACCTTGTCACATCAGACAGGGAACCCACAAAAATCAATATTTTTAAAAAAAAATGTCAAGTCAGCGCTGACTTGACACTTAATAGAGAGATTTAGATTTTCTATTAGAGTGAGATCAAAATTTAACATTTTTTTAATGTTAAAGTTATAATTGTTTATTCTGAAATGTTAAAGTTAAATTTTTTGATTGATATAAAACTGGTGTCAAAAGTGAGCCAATAAGGAAACTTTAAAACTTTCTTATCTTAACAAATTAATATTAACAGTTCGTTGCTCCTATTCAAAGAAGGCAACGCCTTTGATTAATTTACTTGCCGATGTTGCAATCACGCGGAACATACACATGTCCTCACGTTCTCTAGCGTGATTACGGCCATATTTGGTTGTGATTCAGTCTGATTTTGCTGAGGCTAGGCGCTGTTGTTTGGATCCATGAGCTCAATTAACTTCAACCAGGAAGTATCTGCAAAACAATAAGGCACACCAGGGGTTGATCGCCGGCAGGCCCCTCCGATGCTTAAGTTAGTTCTTTTTTCGTAGGTTTTTGTAGCTATGAATAGGGAGTAATAGGGTTTTTCTCGGTCATACCTGCGTTATGAGGAGATAATGAACTTATATAGTAAATACCTACCGAGTTTAACTCATCATCTTAGGAATGGGTCAATCGGCCCACATGCCATCTTAGGGTTGGTGTTGGAACCCCTCCCCGGTGAGTCACGGGCCCGAAGTCCTACGTGACTCCTGGGCGCGCAAACTCACAAGGGAGGGATTCCTCACCACGAAAAGAAACTCGAATCGAACTTATATTAATGTCATCCGAACAAATCTTGATAAATTTACCCTAATTTTTCTCCAATAAAAATTGACCTGCTTAGGGCCCACAATTAAATCCGATTCCTAAGATAAAATGAAATCCCATGTCTCTAGATTACTTAGCATAAAAAATCTCCTCAATCGGATCTCAATAAACCGAGAAATCGCCCAAATATGGAATTGTATTCAATAATGCCACATAATTGACTCTCTTTGATTTCATTCGTAATTTTCAACTCAAACCCGAAAATTCTAAATTTGCATAAAAAGGGGAGGAAATTTTTTTTTTGAAAACCAATGCTACGAAAATCACTTAAATCGGAGGTCAAACGAAAGAATTACAAATAAAATAGGAAAAAGGGTTTGATTTAGAAAAATTAGAAAATCAGAAATTAAATAAAAAAATTAAATACCCTCAGAGTGCGGCGCCTCGCACTCTACAAAGTGCGACGCAATTTCGTTTAATTTTTTTTATTTTTGTAAAACAATTTAAAACTTCTCCAACTTTGAAAATTTATAACTCTTCACCCCGAAATCCAAACTTCGTAAATTTGGTATCAATAAAGAGATAAAAGGAAGCTCTACAACTTCCTAGAAGGATTGAAAAACTAGTTTGGCCTTTAAGGGGGTCAAAAATTGCTTCAAATTTTCTGCTAAAATTGAAAAAGTCCTACACTATATTAGAAGTTTGAAAATTCATATCTTTTAACGCAAAAGCCTAAAAATGTCACATTTTATCTCATTGGAAATATAAAGAGATGATCTACAAATTTTATGAAGGGAGAAAAAATCAATTCAGTCATTTGGAGAGGTAAAAATACCCTCAAAGTTACTGCCTATATAAAAACCAATAGAACAGTGTAATTGACCAAGTGAACAGTACCTACAATTTTCCAAACCTCATAACTTTTTACTCCTAACTCCAAAAAGTTCATATTATACATAATTGGAAAGATAGAAGGATAATTTACATTTTCTTTGAAGGATACAAAAATTAAATCAAGCTCTAAGGGGGTGAAAAGCCCTTCCAAAGGTACTGCACAATTATAACCCAAATTAGCAGTAACTGAAATTTTTCAACCCTTATAGCTTCTTCATCCTAAGTCCAAATGTGACAAATTATATATCATTAGAAAGTTATAAACATATACTACAATCTTCAAGAAGACCCCCTAACCTAATTCAAGCTCTAAGAGGGTCTAAAACTTAAGCGAAATTTTTGTCAAATTTTGCAAAAATTTGACAGCACCTCCTTTAAAAATTCAACTAGCCAAACTTCAATTTTCTCATCCAAACTCCATATACCTGCATAAGAGCTAAATCTCCAATCTCCCACAACACAATCCAATCCAATATATATTTAAAGTATCAACTCCAATGGCAGCAACACACTCCTAGGATTCTAAACATTTCTCAAACCATAAAGCAACCTCAATTCATACCATACAATATTACATGATTATGAAACATAAACAAAGTTCACAAATTACATTAAAACCCAAATCTTTTGCATTTACATGAGAACATGAGTCAATACAAAGCTTTAGAGGGCATTTCCGCCCGAATACATTGAAGTATCGAAAGACCAAAAATATAAAGAACAAAGATGCTATCTAAAGCCTTGTTTTCTCAAATATAACTTCAAATGCAAAAAGCATCGGAGTAATGCCTCAATTCCGATGCGGTAACTCGGTTTCTCGTTCGTCACCTGTGGAGGGAAAATGGGGGGTGAGCTCGACTGCTCAGTGGGTAACAAGTTAATAATCGAGAATAAGCAAAAACCTTGTTTATACATTCATTTTCAAAATCAATATCACATTAATAAAAACATTTCCAATTGATCAAACATTTTCACAAAATTCATCACATCAATTTATTTACAAACCTACATATTAGAAATCAACATATCACATAATCACAGACAAAGTGGTTTGGGTGGATCCGAAATGGAACGTACTGCACATTCCCGCAAAGCGGTCATATGTAGCCGTGAACTTATGGGAGTCGGTGAGGAGCTCCAATGCCACTAGCGGGCAGGCGGGAGAAGTCTATGGTTAGACAGGTGCACCTGACTCTTAAGGGACTACCACAAATCCAAAGAAAACATGCATATCACATAACTCACACAATTCATAAGCATTAGCCAAAAATGGCCCTTACCAAAGTCACTTTCATATAATTTCGAAAATCACATATTAAAATCTTTTTCACTTAACAAACCATTTTACAAATATTTCCAACTTAAATTTACATAAAAAAAGATAGCTCATACAAGTTAAAATCATCACAAAGAGTAATTAATACAAAAAATCTTAAACCATTGGAAAGCATTTATTAGCATTTATTATAATAAAGCCTATAACTCAATTATTAAGAAATCACCCACCTTAATATCTTTAGCTTTGAGGTTGGTCAATTTGTCTCGCCTCTACCTCCAATTGCCTCACTTCACCTTCATCAAACACAATAATCCCATATAAAAATGAGATATCAAAATGGGCAATTCTTAGGACATAAAAGCATGAATTTACTACTATATAACCTTACCCATACCTTACCTAAGCTATTAGCATCAAAACCCATCTATAAAACCATGAATTTCGAACTTTCTCTTACCTTCATGAAACCCACGAATTTGCTCTTCTTGCTTCTATTGGAAGATTAAACTCTTCCTCTTCCTTTTTCTCCTTAAAGAAACTCTTAGAATCACTTTTCTAAACCAAGAAAATCACAAGCCCTAACTCTTTTTCTTCTTCTTCTTCTTTTTCTCTCTTAGCCGAAACCTCCTTCTTTGCTTTCTCCTTTGAAGTTTCGTGACTTCTCTCCAAGACTTAGCTAATGTTTGATTCTTAACTTTAAAAACCTAAGCCCAAACGATGTAGTTTCACTAATTCCCTCTTTATACATGAAAAATTCGTCCCCCTCATTCTTCCATATGGCTACAACACTTGTTTCTTTCCTTTCTCCTTGATAGAGTCGTAAGTCTCTTCTTTAAAGCCTTAGCAAAATTTGTCTCTTCATTTAAAAGCCTAAGCCCTCAAAACTACGTAGTTTCATTAAAGCCCTTCTCTTTCCTGCAATTTTTGTCTCTGCTCTTCACCATACGACAACTCTCCATTTGCTCCTCTTCCTTTTTATTTTAATTTAACTAAAAAGACCAATGAAGCCCTCCTTGAAAACTTTCAACCTTATAAACATAAGTAAACTTCCTAAATTACCCTTACACTAGCTTATTCCTTTAAAATTCTAACAACTTATTAAAATTCTAATTTTAACTAAATTCCCCAATTAATTTCTATCAACTAAGTACTAAAAAATCCCAAATTATTCTAACTAAAAGAAATTATCAATCTAAACCTCAAAATAAATAGAACATGATTAATGCGAATCAGGACCCAACAATACATGTTTATGAAATCATGTTTTCTGAAACAGTTTTCGAAATATCTCATGTTCATGAAAAACAAGTTTCCAAGAATGTTCCATTTGGGCAAATGGTTTCCCATTCATGAATTACATGTTATATGGGTTTGGCGTAATCCATTCAAGAATGCCACGTGCACGTTGATCAAGTTAAAGGCTTTTCCCACCTGCCCGCTAGTGGCATGGAGCTCCTTCATGGACTCCCTCAAGTTTACGCCTATGCAAAACTACTATGTGGGATTGCGATAGTGCCTCAAGTTTACGACTACACAAGACCATTATCTGAAAATTTGTAGTTTGTCATGTTTATGAATTTACCCAAACCATTTTGATATGCTTATGTGTTTATGAGATGTTGACAAGTTTGATGCATCCATGATTTAAAATTTGTGAATTTCGGTTATTAAATTGAGAATGATACTTTGATGAATTTAATAAGAACTTTATATTGGCAAATGAACATTTGAAAGATTTTGCTTATTTTTCTGTTATAAACTGTTACCCACGAGCTTTAAGCTCACACCCCCTTTCATTCCCATTTCCAGGTGATGAGAAAGAGATCGGGTGAAAGTGAGTCAAGGCATTCGTTCGATTATGCATATTTTGTATTTTAAGTTAGATTGATGTAAAAACAAGACTTTAGAAACAGGTCGAGAATTATGGGATCTTGTATCATTTGTATTTCAGATTTTTGATATTTTTGATGTAATATGGTTTAGAATGCCATTAAAGCTTTGTAAACTCTTATTCTATGATGTTAACAAAATATGGATTTGTGAAGGGATGATTCTGAAGTTGAAAATTGAATTTGTGTATGGATGAGGTGGAGTTGAAATATGAATTAATTAAGGATGAGTTTAAGTTGGAATTCGGTATATTTGGGAAAGTTATAAATTTAAGATGATAAATTTTAAATATGAATTGTTGCTGCATATCAGTGAGATGCTATGGATAAGAAAATAGGAATGAATGATGAAATATAGTTGGATGGTTAGAATGATGTTGCATGAGAGGAAGTGAAATTGGGATAATTTTCAAGTCTTTCACAAGGTTAAAAATTTTGTGTTTTGGCTTTGAGGGAAATACTGTATTGATCAAGGTTGAATTAGATAAAGTTGTGTTCTTGAAAGTTGAAGATTATTTTTCCAGCTTTCCAACGATATATAGTATGAAATTTTTGGACATTAGAGTTAGGAGATATGATCATTAGAAGTTTGTAATGCTGTTTAGGATGGACTTTCAGAACAACTGTTTTATTTTGACATTTTGACCCTTATAGAGGCAGAAATGATTTTTAGGTTCTTCATCAAAGTTGTAGATTTTTCTTTTAACTTTCCATTGATATAAAGTTTGTAAATTTTGGAGTTCTAGATCAACAGTTATAGAAGTTTAAATTTGAGATGTCGAGAAAGAGAAAAGCACAGGTCCACCTGAATGTCGCGATCGTGCATGCGTACGATCGCGACTTTGCAGGACCACCAGAATGTCGCGATCATGCATGTGCACGATCGCAACATCCCTATTTGTTCAAGGAAGGCTATTTTCTGAACATACTTTAATCTTTTTGTTATAACTTCTTCTCTAGATCTCTAAATGACCTAATTTTTAAAGCATTGGTTTCCTAGCACATTCCTCTATCTCTCCATAAAAAATTATAGCTTTTGGTATTAAGCTGAAAAAGTTTGATTGGATCAAAATGAGGGGATCGTTAGGAAGAATATGAGTTAGATATTTTACTGAACATGCTTCAGTATCTTGGTGATATCTTGACCTGTAGAGCTCCAAATGTGATGATTCGTATCCCAAATTAATCTAGAGATATAGAACCACAAAGTATCTGAAGGAATTGAATTTTAATTTAGTCTCTAAGACTTTCAATTTCAGGATGAAAGTTTAGAATAGTGTGCTGGTTTATTCTAAAAACAGTCCAAAAATGGTTGGGCTATAAATTTTAAATTTTTGCTCCAAATTGAATGATTTTGGTGTCATTAGAAACTTAAGAAAATGGAGAACAAATGTTCTGAAGAAGCCAAATTGAAATTCTAATTTGAAGTTTCCTAAAATCTGTTTAGAAGTAGGTGAAATGAGTTCATTTTTTATGATTGACTTATATAGGCATGCCACCCATGTGGGATAACGGCTAATGAGGGTTCTTTTAAACAACCCTACAAGGTAATTCACGCGTTTAAGTCTTATGATTTTCAGAGCAAGAGTTAGGCTCTAAAAATAGAGTGCAACATACAACGGATGCCACTTCATAACGACCGGGGAAGACATTAGATATATGCATCACCGACCCATAAGTATCAGAACTAGGTGTAGTAAGGTCCATAGAAGGTGTTGGGCGATGCATACTCATGTTTTTCAGTTCTGCGGTGATGAAGGACAACTATGAAGTTACTTTACTCTCCAAAGAGTCAACTTTAGACTCAAAATTCTCCATTCTTCTAGATTGGGCTATCGGAGCTCTTAACTCTTGTACACTTCTGGTATCTCTAACACTATACTATTGATGATTCAAAGCCATATTCTTGATCAAATTCCATGCCTCCAAAGCTATAAGGTCAATCAAGGAACCTCTCGATGCCGTATCCATCATACCTTTATCTTGACCTTTCAGTCCATCATAAAAATACTACAGTAGCTGTTCATCAGGTATCTGATTGTGGGGGCATCTGGATAACATGTCTTGGAAGTGATTCCAATATTCATAGAGTGACTCGTCATAATCTTGATGTGCTAAATAGATCTCCTTCCTCATTGACGAAGTTTTGGAGGCTAGAAAATATTTCTCCAGGAATGCCTTTTACAGATTGGCCTAACTATGGTAGGCATTCACCACATGTCTTGGGAGGCTCGTGTACCACTCCCTTGCTTTTCCCTCTAAGGATAGGTGAAAAACCTTCCATAATACTTGATCGAGTGAAGCTCCCACAGTTTTTATACTATCACAAATCATGGACAAAGATTACAAATGGATGTAGGGATCTTCTCTTGTCAAGCCATGAAATTTAGAAAGAGAGTTAATGAGCAATCCTTTAACTTTAAAATTCACATCAAAATTAGGACAAGTAGCAGTAAATGGGTCATAGATCACATCAGAGGTAGTTGTTTCCCTAATGGTCCTTCTTTTTTGATTTCCGTTATTCTCACCAACTCGCTCCTGCTTCCTATTACCTCCATTATCACCATTCCTAGGTTGATTAGCAGTAAGGTTAGGGTTTTGCAGAAAAGCTGGGTTCTTAGCCATGATCACTCCTTTTATCGACTCACTTTCACTACTTGACTTACTAGACCCTTCTTTAATAACTACCTGAATTCTCTCTTTTTCTCTCCTCTCCTTTCTAATCTTTCTCAAACATCTCTCAATTTCAAGGTAGAAAGACAGAAGTTTAGCTTTCTGGGGCATGCACGGGAACAACTCAAGTAAAAAATAAAATGTAACAAAATTTACTTGCAAGCACACAAAGTCAAACAAAAAGGCAAGATGTGATGGATGCAAGTATGTAGGTATATGAAAGTATGTGTGAGAGTAATGTATGAAAGTAAAATGTGTATGTATCAAAAAGTAATCAAAGAAATGTTCAAAATTATGTGGGTGAAAAAATGCTAAGTATGAAAAGTGTAAAAAGTTTAGTATCCTGTTTGTTTATGTTTTCAAAATTTTACGCTAAGTAAAGAAAATGAAATACTATACTATTGACAAGTATGAAACTAAACTATCTAGAATGCAATTCAAATAAAGGTTCTTAACCTCACTTAGCAGCAAAAATTACAAAAGCTAACCTAGAGAACCAATTGCTTGGTTCCCCGACAATGACGCCATTTTGATCCGAGTCTTAATACTTACCCTTGGAGGTCAAATCAAAAATATAATCTAAGGATTTCAATATAAGTTGCAACCTTGGGTTGTCTCACTTAGTCAGAACCTAAACGAATTGACCTAAGCTAATCTATATGTCATGAAATGCAAGCTAAATTTGTAAGGAAGGGGTTTTTGTTCTTTGGAAAACTCAACTGAATTTAAAGGAATTGTAAGAAAAATGTGTAAAATTGTATTTTTGGATTTTTGGGAATGTAGAAACAGGAAGATAAAAACAATGATCAAATGATGATAATATCCTTTTGAAAATGAGCATTGGCTATCATAGTTCGAAATCAATTTTCAATGGGAGTGGGAATCACTAAGTTTCAAATAGGTAAACCTTAAAGAACTCTTTAAGTCCAAGGTATTAATCAATGAACTCCATTTCTTAAGACCTTGTTAAATGCCCTTAGTGTGTGTAGTAGGTAAGTTAATGCAACAAGGTATTTGGGATCTAAAATCAACTCAATATCAAACACAACTATGCAAGATAAAGAGATTCAACAAGATCACAAATAGATATATATGAGACTTCATATATTTAAGTTCAAAGTTCTACATCAACAAATCCCAACAACACATTGAATATCCAACACTTGATTAAACTTTAATCAAGAATGTTCAACTATAAATTACAAATGCTAAACCTAGGAGTTAATAAATCATAGCTAAACATGGATTAAGCTACTCCCCTTTTAAGCTCGTTGAACTCAAGCCATTGCTATATCTTTAAAAGGAAAGAGGTGTCTTAGCCACGCAAAGCTCTAAGAGACTTCACAACCAAGAACCCACTAGAGATACCCATGGTAGCAACCAACGGTTGAAAAACAGAAGAAAAATGGAGCAGAAGAGAGAACGATGGTGTATATAAATGGAGAAGAAAGAGAAATGGAGTATGTGAGAATGAAGTGTCAGCTTATCCCTCATTTTTACTTAGCCTAAAATAGGTCTTTTTCATAAAATGGGTTGATGGATCGGGTTGCACATTCGGTTAGTTTGCCAAAAATGGTCTGGGTCTCCGCCAATTCGAAGGTTTCGTCGCGGCTAGAAGATGAGTCGCTGCGACGAACTTTTCTCGAAAGATTTATGAAATCAGCTTCAGCTTTCGCCACGCAAACTTTTACCGAAAGGTCTCTTCAGTAAATCTTCAGACTTCACCACGGTGAAACATCCACGTCACCATGGCGAACTTTCCTGTTGCCCTGGTTGACTTGTCATCTTTCGCCTCCACTCCTTGGCTCTACTTCTTGAATGTCCTACAATAAAAATGGTAGTTTTTAGTATCAATTGTTCTAGAAAATTAATTTAGTGCGATTACTAATTATTTGTGACAATTTTACCCTCAAACTACATAAATTAAAGTTAAGCACTCAAGAGTTAAATTAAGCAAAAAATCCAAAAATAAGAGCCAAGAAGTATAATAAAAACCATGAACTTTTCATCAATTGATATAGGAAACGTGGGTTCAATCAACAACTATGAGAGTTGGTGTATTCATATGAAGGCTCTACTGGACTCTCATAATATATGAGAAATGGTAAAGAAAGGTTAAGAGGGACCTTAGAATGAGGCTTCTCTCAGACCTTCCAAAGGAAGGTTCTTCATAAGGCTAAAAGGAGGAGTCAACAAGCCTTTACCCTCACCCACCAGTGCTTGGATAATGTCGAGTTCAAGAAAGTTACAAATGTAACAAATTCAAAAACAGTATATAAGATTCTTCAAAATGCTCACAAAGCCATTAATAAAGTAAAGAAGGTACATCTATAAACTATTTATCGTGAGTTTGATTATCTTAATATGAAAGAATCTAAATCCGTTTCAGATTATTTTAGTTGATTATTGATCATTGTTAATGAATGAAAAAAATGGAGAAGCCTTTAAAGATACGTAAGTAGTGGAGATAATTTTTTGATCTTTAAGTTTAAAAGATATAAACTCCTTGATTGTTGGTGAACTCAAAGGTTCATTACAAGCTCATAAATAAAGGCTAAGGAAGAAAAAGAAACAATAAGTTTTAGAGCAAAGTCTATAAAGCAAGATTATTACAGGAAATAGATATTGAAACCAAAGAGGTCATGAAATGGTAGAGGCTGAGGTCATAGTTATGGTGGAAGAGGAGGAAACTATCTAGGCAATCAAGAAGAAAAAGGAAGACAAAGATTTCCTTCCACTAAGGGATATAAACTTGAAAATCTATCAAAGAAGCACTCCAATGATCACAATCAATGTTACAATTATCGAAGGTATGGGTACTATGTATCAGAATATTTGAGGAAAGTCACAATGTTAATGAGAAGGTGAACTTTGTAAAAATTCATCAATAAGAAAGGAGCTCACCTTATTAATGGCACATTGTAATAGCACATGTTACCTTGATATAAGGTCAAGCAACCATATAAGTGAAAGTTGAGACATGTTCTTTGAGCTTGATAAAAGAATACAAGGATGTGACGTCTGAAAATGGCTCTAAAGTTATAGTAAAAGGAATAGGTAACATTCTTATCCTCCTAAATGATCGTAAGCTTAAATTTATTTATGAGATCTACTATATTCCTATTATGAAAATAATATCTTATGTTTGGGGAAACTTTTAGAGAAAAAATTTAAGATCAAATTCATAAATAGACATTCCAGGATAATGAATGAGAGTAAGAAATGACAATCAAAATGTAAATGGAAAGAAATATTTTATTCTCCTTAAATATTTAAGACGATGTTGTTAAGTGCCTACATGCATGTTAAAGGAGGATACTTCGTTTTAGCACTTGAGGTTTGATCATATAAACTTTAATAACTTAAATTTGTTATAGAAGGTTTGCCTTCCAATAATCATCTTAACCAACTATATGAAGGATGTCTCCTTAGAAAAAAAACTAGGAAAAGGATTTTTGAAAGAAGCTATATAAAAACTAAAGAAGCCTTTAGAGCTCGTCCTTATAGATATTTGTGGACCAATAAATCCAAGTT
>JANITW010000003.1:21249576-21262891 GCA_027564335.1 Erythroxylum williamsii
TCGGAATCGGAAAGCGGTCACGAATGGTAACCGCATTGAACGCTCGATAGTCAACACAAAACCGCCAAGTACCATCTTTCTTGCGGACAAGGAGGACACGAGAGGAGAACGAACTTGTGCTAGGCCGAATTATCCCTTCCTGAAGCATATCGGACACTAAGCATTCCATTTCTTACTTCTGAAAATGTGGATAGCGATACGGTTTAACATTCACCGGTCCACAATTAGGGAGCAGATGTATAGCATAATCACAAGGGCGGGTTGGTGGCAACCCTTGGGGCTTCGAGAACACATTCGAGAACTCATCAAGCAAGGAATTAATCGCAGAACAAGTCTCAATCGTGGGCAACTGATCATCTGACTCCACTTCCAAGCGAAATAATATGTCAATGGCAGTTGTCCGATGTAGCGGTCGTAAACCATTAAACTGGACTGGCTGAGCAAACGGTGACGCGGTTGCAGTCCAGCGAACCCGATTCCCTGATAAAGTAAATTCAAAAACTGACGAAGCATAATCCATAACCACGGGTCCTAATGTCGCGAGCCAAGCGACCCCCAAAACCATGTCCCAACCTTGCAATGGAAGCACAAAGAAATCCGCCCTAATTTCATGTCCCTGAATTGCCAGCAATAACTGTTTGACGACCCCATCGCAAATCAACCGCTCGTCGTTACCCACCAAAATGGCAAAACGAGCCGTGGTTTCTACTTCCAAACCCAGAAATTTGGCAATATGTGTTTGAACGAAGTTGTGGGTACTGCCCCCGTCCAATAATACTTGCACACCTTTGCCCTTAATTGTTCCACAGAATCGGAGTGTCTAAACGGAGCACCCACCTGCAAGAGCATTGTAAGAAATGGCTGACTGTTCAAGCATCTCATCAGTGGCAAGCGGACCGTCCACTGGTTGCAAAATGGGTGGAGGCGGATCGGGTGTGGCAGGTGTGTCGGGTAAGTCGGGTCCATCGTCCAGAAGGAGAAGATGTGGCTTTTCTTTACACTTATGATCCCAGGTATATTTTTCATCGCAGTGAAAACAGAGGCCCTTAGCACGGCGTTGGGTGGTTTCGGCAGGAGAAAGGCGACAGAACGACATTTTGTTGCCGTTGAGAAGGGTGGCGGTGGCGGAAGGGTTTGGTGAGTGAGTGGTGGTTGTGTAGGTGGGGGGTTTCGGAGTTGGGAGGAGGGGTTTAGAATTTCCCAGAGTGGGCCGACCAAAACCTTTCTCCAAGGCTATGCGATTCTCTTGTAACTGGGCCAGGCTCATGGCCTCATCCAAGGTAGTTGGGCGATGCACCAAGACCGAATGTTTGATGTCGGGTCGCAGGCCCGATATAAAACAGTGGATCAGAAAATGGTGTGGAAGGTGCAGGGTCCAGTTCGTTATGGACTCAAAACTAGCCCGATATTCTGAGACAGATGTGGTATGCTGTAGTTTGGCCAAAAGGCCCTCGGGTTCCTCCAGTTCCCATTGACGGAAGGGCTGTAGAACCGACGTCTTAAATGACTACCAATCTGTAAGTTGCCGGTTACGACTCATCCAGTCGTATCAATCGGCTGCAGCATCATCCAAGTAAAAAGAAGAGATGGTGATGCGTTAGTCGACTGCAATATTATAAAAATCGAAGTATCGTTCCGCCTGCATAAGCCAACGATCGGGATTCACTCCTGCAAAACGGGACATCTGAACAGGGGCTGGTTTGTGACAGCCAAACAAGCTGTTGTCAGCTCTAGAACTCGACGTGTTGCCCGGAAAGACAGGTTTGGACCCCCGCTGCAACTCAATAAGCTCCTGCAGCATGGATTTCTATTCATCGACTGAAGAAGAAAGGCATTCAAACTCACGCCGTAGAGACGATTGTGATTCTGCCACCGCCTTAATATTATCATCGAGAACCTTAAACCGAGTTTGATATTGGTGGTCTCCCATCTGTGGAGAAGTCAATGAAAGCATCAATGTAGTATAAACAAGTAAACGTAATCGAGAGCAACACAAAATATGAGGCAAGGGATGACTGTATTGATTCTCTGAGTACAACTTTCTGGGAAAATTTAATGAAACAGTAAATGAGGGAATGTGATGAGAGAAGAAAGAGAATTCAGGTAAGGAGAAGGAATACAATATTCATGAGTAAATGCATGACTAATTTGTTACAGAGAATCTCCCTTTTATGCCAAGTGATCACCGCCTGTGTGCACAACCGTTTCTTCGGTCTGCTGACTAGGACTAGAGAACAAAGCCATCCAATTTCTTTGACATCATCCTGGGCCTATTGCCCCTTCTCAGCATTGGTTACTTGGCCTGGACTTGCTCGTTAGGCTCGCACACAACACTTGTCACATTATTTAATATCTAATTTTACTTAATTTTAAGAAAAATGACTTATCATATCATATTAAAAATTAAAATTTCTTATTGTGTTTATTTACAAAATTTAAGACAAAAGTAACATTCAAAATAAATATAAAAAATATATAACTAAAATTATATTACATAATTATACTCCAATCTTTTTCTCAGCGAATGATACGATAAGCAATAAAAATATTTGTCTTTGTAATTTTCTAATGTTTTAAAGGCAAATCTAACAATAAATTGGTGAGAGGAGAGATTTAAAATTTAAAATTTTAATGGGCATTAAATTATTATAAAACTAATATATAATAACTAAAAAATAAAAATTATAAGAATAAGCCAAATATAATATAGAAACAAATTATTTTATTAAAATAAAAATAAAAATCAATATTTATTAATGTATAAATATATAATTTAAACCAAAATTGATCCTAAAATAAAATTAAAATAATAGTAGCAATTAAGATTTATTTATGAAGGAGTTTATGTCTCATTTTAATAAAAAATTTAAATTCTTCAACATTATTTAAAGAATTATAAATCATGTTTTCATCCAAAATATTTGTAGAAATATCTTCTACTATATTTTAATAAATTATAAACTAGTAATATATAAAATTATATTCTATTGTAACACATTATACTTTTAGCTTTTAAAATATATAAAATAAGATATCAACTAACTATTAGTAAATGCTTTTAATTTATTTGATGTGACAAATGTATTTTCTTCACAAATTGTATTTTTAAGTCCACTGTAATCAAGAGCAAGCAATGAGTTTTCTTTTTTAATTCAAAAATGACATGATTAATACAATCAATATCAACTGGATCATATATTCTCATTTAATCAAAAATTTTGAATACATAGTACAATAATTATAAAATTAATAATAAAAAGTATAATTACTATAAAAAATAAAATTCAACTAATAAAGTACTTATTCTTCATTCTTAAATTATAAATATCATAAACAAAGTTATTAAGTCTTTTATGTTCTAAATAATTTTTTTGTATGAATACGTGCAAAAAAAACACTCTAATTACATTCACAACATGATGGAGGAAATGTTTTCTTGAATTAAGATAACAAATTTTCTCAACATTAAGTAATATTTTCCACTCATTTGTATTTTAGATTAATAGTATAAAAATAAAAATATATATTATTAATAAGCAAAGCATGAAACTAAAAGAATAAAAACTTCCTAATACTGTTGTTTTTAGCTTAAACTCTCTCTTTTAAGATGATTTAGCAAAACTTCCTAAAACTTCACTCTACAATTTAATTTCATTTTTCGCCTTTGATTGATCTTTATTAAAAAATACCTTTTATTCAATCATATTAAAAAGACAATAATATCAACATATCTACATATATCTTTACTATATAAGCAATAAGGATTGATAAAGTAACCTCTTAAGTAGGTCATTTAAGTAAGATGCTTACCTCTATTTATATAACTTGTACAATTCCTCTTTCCTTTTATATATATATATAAAGACGAATTTTCATATGAGTCAATATTCCTCAATAACCTTGTAAATTGAGCCATAATCTTCACAATTATCAAATAAACATCCCAAAATATATTATCCATAGTAATAGCATAAACCCAACATTATAAATACCGTTCTATTTTATCGGTTAAAATGGTACTGATCGTGGATACCAGTTGATATAGGGGTTTTTGCCTGGTACCGACCGACATTCAAAATACCAACTGGTACTATAAGTTTGAAAATATCAGGGACTAATTAACAAAATTGTAAAATTTTAAAAAACCCCGACCCCCTGACCCATCTCCATTTGCTCCTCTCTCATTTTCATCTCTCTCCTAATCGCTCTTCAATCTCTCTCTCATTCTCCTCTCCGATGGCTACTTCTCCCTCTCTAATCAGCGATAACACCGTATGCCCTCCTCGGTTCCTCCATGCCACCACTGCACACCCTCCTCTCTAGTCTCCACGTGTTATCACTCACAAACTCACCACGATCGAACCATTTTCAAGCTTCACTGCATGCCCACTATCGTCCACCGTCCACTCTCCACCACTATCCACCATCCACTGCTGTTTGGCACCGATATTTCTGGAGTTGCGCTTGCCAAATTTGGAAAAGATCTAGATTATACCCGAACCGACCCAAAATTTTGAATCACATATGTTGAGAAATTTTTTGGTCTTTTTTAATTATTTTTCTGCTTAATTGCATTTGTGAATGAGTTAGATTGTTGGAAGTTAGAAATAAATTGTGTGGATTTGTGATTTGTGTTAGGTTGGAAATTTGGAATAAGATATTTTGAATAGAGTTGAATGAATAATGCAAGGTTTTTTGATGTAATGATTTGGTTCATTCACGGTAAGGCTATGATGCATGAATTGAGATTTTAAATTTTAAGCATAACATACCATTTGCATTTTTAAGTAATCACAAACTATCATCATGCAAAAGAAACATGACTTTTAGGTATTGCAAGAGTAATTATGAATATGATTCTTTCCAATCCATGTATTAGAAATTTATATAATTAAAATGAATACACTTTAATAATTTCTTCTTCTTTTTATGCTAATGAAACTTAACTAAAATTTCCTCCATCTTCTTAAATAAAGAATAAAGAGAAAGAATAGATAATAATTTTCCTCAGTTTCAAATATTAGATCTTGTAAATTATATAAAATAATGATTGCATTCTTTCACTTCTAAAAAATGATATCTTACAATTTATACATTATCTTTTAATAAACTAAACTCCTTGTTACTTATATATTATACAAGATATCTCAATTTGTTTATGAATTTCCAAAATCAAATCTAAATAAATTCAATACCTTGGATTACAGTTAAGCTCCATCTTTTTTTATGATTGTTGATACCAAACGTGAGCTTCTATAAGATGTCATTAAAGGGATTGAGTCAATGTCATAGGCTTGTGGATTACGCAGCCTTATGCATTAGACTTTTGGTGCTCAAAAAATCTTAAGGAAAGTAACCCTTGCATGAAAATAGACATAATGGATGAATATATCAAAGTCCAAGGGAAGGACTACTTTAGAGAAGTAAGCTATTAGGAACAGGTGATAAAGGATATAAAGTTCGAGGAATATTTAGAAGTCCTTATTCAAGAAGCTACAGAGGGAGAGTGGATGATGGTGATTGCAAAAGAAGATGAGCAATCCACCTTCCTACAACGCTAACTATTTGATTTCTGTAAAGATTCAAGGGATTTTATCATTCCTAATTACGTTGATAGTTTATTATTAAGAAGGGCGTTACTAAAGTTACTTGGATTTCCTAACTTGATTGATAATGCCTTTTTTAGCATATCACCACATGTAGCTTATGTATAAGCTATTAAACTGAAAGTGACCAAAAAGGGTGGTAGCAAGCCACTTATAATTGATCCCGGCTGAGTTTGGAAGGATGCAAGGTTAAGCTAATGACTATAACTTAGTATGTTTGGAAGTTAGATTGAAATTGTTATGTAGTTAGGTTTGTTTTGAATTCTAGTAATTAGGTTTTAATTTTTCATGCTCTAGGAATGGTTTGGATTGCTAATTTTCTTGTTGTTTGAAGTGATTATAAGTTAGGGAGGCAAGCTTAGGAGTTAACTGAAGGAACAGAACATAATGAAAAGGAAAGCTAGGGGAAGGTCTTCACTTTAGCCTCCGTCTCCAACACCATCACCACTTCAATCAATGTAATGGGTTTATTCTCTAACCTTTCTTTTCCTTTTTGTTTTTGTTTTCCTTGTCATTTTTTCCTTTCCTTTATGTGCTGTTTGTTCTGCTCACATTGAGGACAATGTGTTGTCCAAAAGTGGGGAGGTTTGTATTGTTATTATTATCATGAGTGTGAATTTTGCATGTCATGTTGTCAGTTTTTGTTTAGGTTAACATAGTGTGTAGCATAAGTGTGAATTGTATGAATGTGTCAATGGCCATAATTTGATGGAATTAGTTTTGCTTTGAACATAGTCTTTTAAGTTGTAAAGATATATTAGCTTGTGAAATTTGTTTTCTAAGTATCTTTGCTTGAATATGCACGTTAATTAGGATATAACGTTAGTTCCTTCACCTTAGGAAATTTATTACATACATTTATAATTATATGTCAATTAAATAAATAACACCATTAGTAACTTTTCATAAAGTTGATTAGCTAAAAGAAATGAAGTAGGCCATGAGAAATATGAAAAAAAAGTATGTATCTTTAAAAAATAACTATTTCACTGGCCTTCGGATTCTAAATAGAGCTAGTAGCTAGTTGAGAATGTGATACAGCTGAGAAACTCGGGGACATTCATAACAAATGTTTGTCTTCGTGTCAAAAGGCTAAAATGACATCCTAACCCAGCTAACTAATAAAACATCACCTAGTTAAGTAAATGAGAAACATTTATCGCAAATGTTTGCATTCGCATGAAAAGATTAGGTCAATATTAAATAAAATAAAAAATTGGTGTTTCCATAAATAAATCCTACTGATTTTTTAAAATAGAAAAATTTTTCATGAAGGAATACTTAGTGATAGTTGCAATTTTTACTAATTATCAATGTATGTATACAAGTGTTTTAGGTGAATGAATATGATGTTAATGTCTTGATTAGTATGCATATCCAATCTAAAGTGCTTAGCCATAAATTGCATAGGTTAATATTTTGAAACAACTTGATTGATTGTTGTTTAAGATTAAATTGGTTTCGTCAAGTTAGATGTCATGTGCATGTCACATGAATTTATGTGTTATAGTTTGGTTTGTGTTTTCCATATAAGTTTAGAAAGTTATTTCCTAAGATTAAGGGTAAGCCTGATTCTTGCTGATATAGATGAACAAATGATAAATTTAAATGATCAAATCATTGGAATAATGAATGGAAATTTAGCTTATGAAAAAATAAAATTTAATATTAGATTAAAATTAGGAATACTTTTAAAATCACACAACCTTGATGAAACAATTATCGTTACATATAAATTTTATTGGGAACAATTGATGAACATTAGACAATATCCTTTTTCTATTACATATCAAATTAGTTATGCTTTATTAATTTTAAGTAAGAAGAAAATCAAATTAACTCAAACAAACATTGAATATTTAGGAATAGAATTTTTCAATGGAATTTTAAAACTACAACCTAATATCCTTGAAAAATTATATCAATTTCCTAATATTTAAAAAAATGTAACAGAAGTTCAATGTTTTTTGGGATTATTAAATTATATATTAGATCAAGGATTCTTAAAAAATTTAGCACAATTATGAAAACAATTACATTTTTCTTCAAAATAATCTTGCCCTACAAACTAAAATTGAAACATTAATTAACGAAGTATATAGTGAAAATCCACTTGATCCTTTGAAAATACTAATAATCAATTAATTGAAATTAAAATTTTGTTTTGGCTTGAGGACAAGCAAAAGTTTAAGATGTTGATAGGTATAAATTATACTATGTTTTGATAAATTTTTAAGTGTACTTTTGAGTATTTCTTAGATGATTATTATGTATATAGGCTTAGAATTATGTTATTATTAGTGTTTATTTATATTATAAGTGTTTGTGTGGTTTTGAGCATGATTTGGATCTTAATTTTATATTTCAAGAGGTTTGTGATGTGTGTTTGAGTGTATGGAAAGAGGAAATTGAAGAAAGAGAAGAAGTGGAAGTATGGAAGTAGGTCACGATTGTGCCTTGCTTGTCATGATCATGACAGAGAGTGTAGACAACAATTCCAACAAATTTCAGTTGTTCTAGCACGCGACTCTTTTTGTAATTTTAACATTTTGTGGCTATTTTTGGAACAAGATTAAGTGGATAAACCCTAGAAAGAACCCTAGAAGCCTTAAGAACTATTTAAGAATATAAAACACTAAAAAAAGAGCAGCCACCATCTTGCATTCTTGGATCAAAGAAGGAGCATCAAGGAGAAAATTGGAGATTTCTAGATTTTGAGTTCAAGTTCCAAATCAAGTTCTTCTTTCTCTAGTCTTGTTATTTTCATTAAACTTTATGTATGGACTGAATTTGATGATGTTCTTCACGTTCATTATGTTCTAAATTTTTAGATTAGGGTTTGTTCTTGAATTATTTTGTGACTTTAATTTCAGTTGATTCAATACAAATTATGTGTTATGTTAATGGTGCATTTTATACTTTGGCAATAAATCAAGAGGGAGAGTCAAGAGTAATCAGATTAATTTGCGCAATGAGAGTTGGTAGATTAATATGTCACATGATTAACAAATCAACCATCATTTGAAGAGACATCTTGTGTGAGAACTTAATTATTTAGTAGATCATGTCAAAACTAATTAAAATTGTTAGGACAAGAGTTGTGAATTGGGAGATTGCAATTTTATAATTTTTATATTCAATTAATTGATCAGGTCTTAAGAAAGAGTAGCTAATTCCTTATAAGATCTAGAGTCAACACATAATTGAATCAATAGGGGTTAAAGGAACAAAATAACGATATAATAAATGCTAAGCTTCATCCTTAATTTTCCTTACATATTTGTAGAGCTCATTTGTTATTTGATTATTTGCTTGATTTAATTATTTTAATTTTTTATTACTATTTTATTTTAATCATCTTTTATCTCTTTAGACAAAGTTAGGTTTATTTAGTTTTAATTATTTCCTCATGGGATCGACACCTTTAATACTACAAGTTACGATCCGTATACTTGTGGATATTGAGGGTTTTATATTAGATAAAACTTGTTCAATAATTAGAAATGTGGTATCTACAACCAATATATTTTTAAATGAAATTTATATAATGGGCAGTAGATGAAGACTAATAAATATGCTCATACTTTGATTATAAAAAGTATCTACTTGATAGTTACTTATATTATCTATAACGAAGTGTATACTATTTTTTGGTCCAATCTGCTGGATAATGTTAGAAAATAAATCAAATAAAGTGTAATTACTTTTTACCATATTAAAAACTTCAAAGCACTTGATAAAAATTATTTCAATATTTCAATAACTAATATATTAATCAAAGTTCTTTGTCTTTGATCAATCTACCCATCTAACATAATAGTACATTATGTTATTCCTTAAATAGTTATCTCTCTCTCTCTCTCTGTGTGTGCGTGTGTGCCCGCGCGCACGTGTGCACACCTTTATTTTAAGATTTAAAAAAGGAATACAACTGATTGTATATATAAGAAGGTGCCTTAAGACCAATCAGTGTTATAGTACTTATAGCTTCTTGAAAATATGATGAATTTAAAATATGAAAAGGAATACATGAATGATAAAACTACCTAACCCAAGTTCTTTTACATTACAAAATATCATCATTATCAATTAAAACACTTTTAAAATGGCATCGAGAACTAGGAGTGTTTCTTAGAATAAAATAAGAATATATGTCCATAATAGCTTTCTTTTTTCCTTTACCTGATTTTTTTGTGCTTCATCATCTCTAAATGATACATTATAGGTTATTTTATTTTATTTTTCTCTTTTTACTTGTTGTTGAAAATAATTTTCTATCATCTTACGTGCATTTAAAGATTCTTCTTTTTAACAAGAAACAATATTATCATTAACACTAGTAAGATATTATTTCATTCTATGAATTCCCCCTAGGCATTTAGTTATAAAACATACAATTATATTAAATATTTCTATCAAACATACAATTATATTAAATATTTCTATCATACATTTGAGAAGAAGAAAAATAATTATGCATTGGATCAATTTTACCACAAGTAAAGGATGTTAAGTTCACTGAATCTTTTTCTAATATTTATTATTTATTATTATAATTTTAACTTAAAAATGGGAAAAATACTTTACAATTTGACTAATAGAATAGTCAAATATCCTTTTGAAATGAAACTTTTATTTTTGAAAGCATGTTGTTTCATTAAGTTTACAAGATAAGTATACAAGCATAATATAAATCACTGCTCGAAAAGATGCCATGAATATAATGTATAGGAACCAATAGCTTATGTGTTAATTGATCATATGGACTATTATTCTTTATAGAGCAAGAGTTGAAGAAAATTGTTCTAGAAACTATACACCAGGACAACTTACATCACTGAAGTTGAAAAGGACACACTATTTAACCATGCTGAGTGATTTGTAATATGATAAAAAAAAGTGTTAATAATGACAAAAGTTTTAGTCTAAATGCAAATTTCTCTTATGATGAAAGTTAGAAAGAAGTTGATAAGCCAATTTCAGATATTATATTAATAATTGAAAGGTGAAACATCTCTATTTCATACTCTTTAGGGATACATTATGAATTACATTTAAGCCAACAACAATGAATATGAAAACAGATTGAAAAAAAATAAGGAACATGTCAAATAATAAATATCTATACAATAAGAAAGGTATATTATGGCTTAAAAGAAAAAGTTTTTGCTGGACCCCGATTCTCTTTAAGTATGTTTTCTTTATTTTGGGAGATTTTAGTAGGATTTTCGTGTTTAATAAATAGAAATAAATTGCAGGGTTTTAGATAAAATTAAAATTTTGATGAAATGTTAGAAGGGAAAAGAATAAGTTGGTATAAGGGCATTTTAGGAAGATCATAAATGCTTTGAAGGCTTAAGGTTTATAAAGATGGGCCTTATAGTCTTTTTATGCTATTAAATGAAGAAGAAAGGAAGCAATTGGGCTAAGGTCCACATAAGTTGCAATTAAAGGAGAAAAGAATGAAGCAAAAGAGGAGTAGCCGTATGTTATAGGTGGAAGTCACGAAATTGTAAGGAAATATAAGAAGGGAATGATGAAACGTTGTAGTTTTGGGCTTAGGTTATAAGTTAGGACAAATTTTACTTAAGTCCTTTAGAGACCACCGAAAACTCACCAAGGGAAAATAGAGAAACTTACGAAAACACCAAAGGAGAAATAGAAGGGTGACTTTCGGCCAAGATAAGGAGAAGAAGAAGAAGAAGAATAGGTAGGCTTAGGTTTCTATGCTTTAGAAAGGAGGGTTTAAGTGTTTTTCTTTAAGAAGAAAGTGGAAAGGAAGTGATTAAGCTCCATTGGAGGCAAAGGAAGCAAATTCGTGGGAGGTCATTAGGTAAGGTAATTTTCGAAATTCATGGCTTTATAGATGGGTTTTGATGCTAATAGCTTAGTTAAGGTATGGGTAAGGTTATATGGGATTAAATTTATGTTTTCCTTTCTTTAGAAATTCCAATTTTGCTATCTCTTATGCTTATGGGCTATCTATGCTTAATGAAGGTGAAGAGAGGCAATTGGAGTTAGCGGATGAGCCAATTGACCAACCTCCAAACTAAAGGAATTTAAGGTGGTTGATTTCTTAATAATTGAGATAATAGGCATATTAAAGTTTTTATAATAAATGCAAATTAATGCTTTCCAATGACTTCAAATTTTGGTATAAATTACTATTCGTGATGTTTTTAACTTTTATGTGAAATTCTTTGATTGTGAATTCATGTTGGAATGATTTGAATAATGGTTTGTTATGTGGAAAAAAAAAGATTCAAATGTGTGATGTCGAAAAAAGATTTGCCATTTTGGCCCAATTATGTGAAAGTGAATTTGTAAAGGCCAGTTACGACTAATGATTTCGAATTGTGTGAATTATGTGCTTTCTTTGGATTTATGGTGGTCCCATAAGAGTCAGGTGCACCTGTATAACTATAGGCTTCTCCCGCCTGCCCGCTAGTGACATTGGAGTTCCTTACGGACTCCCATAAGTCACGGCTGCACATAACCGCTTTGCGGGAATGTGTAGTACGTTCCGTTTAGGATCCATCTGAACCACTTTGTTTGTGATTTTGTGAAATGTTAGGTTATTTTGTGATGTGTTAAGTTTGTAAATTGTTTTATGTGATAAATTCTGTGAAGAGATTTGAAAATTGAATCAATGTGATATTGTTTTGAAAATGAAAGAATGAATAATGATTTTTACTTTTTTCTCGTTTATTAAGTTATTACCCACGGAGCCATCGAGGTCACTCCCCATTTCCCCTCCACAAGTGTTGAGCGAGAAACCGAGTTACTGCATCAGGATTGAGGCATACTCCGATGCATTTTGCTTTTGAAGTCCTGTTTTTAGAAAACAAACCTTTAGCTAGCCTTTGGACAATTTGTGTTCTTTGTACTTTAACTTTTGTTATTTTGGATGTAATCAGGCTAGATGCCCTCTGAAGCTTTGTATTGACTTATTTCCATGTAAATATAAAGGTTTTGAAGTTTAAATGTATCTTGTATATGTTTTCTAAGAATGTATGATTGTATGGTTAATCTTGATAAAAAGAAAGAGTAAAGTGAGATTACTTTATGTTTTGGAAACAGTTAGAATCCTAGGAGCGTACTACTGCCTTTGAAGTATATTTGGTTTGGGTTGCGTTGTGAAAGTTTGGAAGATTGAGTTTTATGCTGGTAATGGAGAGAAGATTGAAGATTTTGGCTAGATACATTATAGGGGAGGTGCTGTCCAATTTTCCCTAAAATGGGCAAACATTTCGCTTAGATTTTAGACCTTCTTAGAGCTTGAATTAGTTTAAGAGGTCTGCCTGAAGATTGTAGCATATGTTTGGAGCTTTCTAATGGTGTATAATGTGCCTTATTTGGAGTTAGTAATAAAAACATATGGTGGTTAGACCTAGTTCAGTTACTGTTCATTTTGCAAATTTGGGCAGAAACTTGGTTTGGGTTTTAGAACATTTTAGAGCTTGAATTGAATTGGGATGTCTTCTTAAAGAATTTAGTAATTGTTTAGAGCTTTCCAATGATATAAAATTTGTCAAATTTGGACTTAGGATGAAGAATTTATGAGGGTTGAAATATTTCAGTTACTATTGATAAGGGTCATAATTGTGTAATACATTTGGAAGGGTTTTTCACCCCCTTAGAGTCTGCTTTGATTTTTACAGTCTTCATAGAAAATGTATCTTATCTTTCTTCCTTTCTATTGATGTATA
>JANITW010000003.1:21290271-21302928 GCA_027564335.1 Erythroxylum williamsii
ATTAAGTGCTTAATAATTCAATGAAGTTTTCAATTGAATGAATAATGGAGAATCTTAACAGATACCTTTGATGCGTTTAATGCTTTTTAGGAGTTGTTTTTTATTAAGTTGAGAGTAATGAAATTGATTTACTTGAGGATAAGGAAATGTTTAAGTGTGTGAGAGTTTGATAAGTACTCAATTGTTCATATTTTTAGGTTTATATTAAGTACATTTTGCTTGTTTATTTTAGTATTTTTATTTTTTGGTATTTAATTCATTCATATTGTGTTTTTAGCTTGTAATTCACTTATTTAAAGCAAAAGAAATGCATCGGGACAAGTCTAGGGCAATTTGGAGCTTTGTTGACCAAGTTATGAAGATGTTAGAAAAGTATAAAAGCACCAACACACCCGTGTTAATGCTTGTGTACTTCAATACTGTTATGTTTCACATATGACAAGTGATTTTAAAGTTCAGAGAGTTATGTGACCATCAATACGCTCATATTGATGCCTGTGATCATATTTTGAGCTTGTTTTTGCTCTATATTTAAGGGTTTCGTAATTTTTTTAAACACATAGCCGCCAACACATTCGTTAAAGCTCATATACTACCCAAAAACCTAATTTTCAAACTATAAAAGGAAAATTGAAAGTGAAAAGGAAAAAAGGAGGCTCGGGAAATACAATATGATAACCTAGGACATGGAAAGAATGAAGACCAGGTAACGAGACGTATTCATAGTTGATTTTCATTAATCTAAAGTAGATTTTAACAAGATTAAAGGGATTTCATCATTTTTTTAAAACTATTTTTCCTCTAGTTTTAATGTTATGTGTCCTATGATTAAGAACTAAACTTTTAGAACACCTGGATAAGATGAACCCTGTGATACATAGTATAATGACTTTAGTTTAATTTAATTTATTCTTTAGTTTTATTGAGATTTAATTATGTGTTCTTATTTATTCTTGAATTAGTATTGTTGTTATTTTAATTCATGCATGATTTCATAAAATTGAGATTGAGAAATCTTTTGTATGAATAGATATAACATAGTTGAAGGGAGGTGCATGCAAATCTAGAGATAGGTAAACATAAATTTTGTAGATTAGGGTCAAAACTAATTGTGAAATTCGTAAATCGATTAACGCAATTCTAGAGGTTTAAATTATAAAGAAATTTTAATTAATCAACCTAGGATTAGATGCTAAAATTCTTGAGAAAGACATTAGCATAATTGAAGAATTTTCATAGTTTAATGAACCTTAGACTAAATTGATGTGTGAAGTCAGAATTTCATGAGAAATCCTAAAAGGTTCAAATTCTAGGTACAATTGTCTTCTTTGCTTGTTTTCTAGTTTAATATTCATTCTAGTTAATCAACTATTTTAGTTTATAGTTTTTAATTTTGAATTTGAGTAATTATCATCACCATAGTATTTTAGACTATATATAATAGAAAGATGGTTAATAATAGTAATTTTAGCCTTTATGGGATTGACCTATACTTATTATTACTTCCTTAAAGTGAATAGTATATACTAAATTATGTCTTATAGTGGATATAAAGAAGGAACTACCTGAGGTTATCCCCTACTAAGGCTTGGTGTAAATGGATCCCTCTATGAAGACTTAGATAAGGTCTAATATCAATAAAGACTAGCATTAGTTGAACAAGGTAAATTTTATAGGCTTACAGGCAATATTTTTAGCAGAGAAGATTATAATGTACTTATGGGACTAAAAATAGGGGTATCATTAAGAAATCAGGGAACATAGAGGAGTTGTTTCATCCATTTCCTTTTAACCAGAAATCCTGGAAGTAAATGGAAGTAGCGATAAATCCTAAGGATTGTAAATAATTTAACAATTTGGAGATAGAACCAATAACTAATCCAAACTTAGCTGCTGACATTTTAAACTCTCTGAGAACCAATGCTAAGCTTATATGATTGGAAATCAGGGAATTTGTTAAAAATGAGTAAACATAAAGGATCTATTTGGTCATACACTTCCTCTTAACCAAGAATAAAAGAAGTAAAAGTAAATTGAGATAAGTCCTAATGATTGTAGCTAATTGAGCAATTAGGAGCAAGAAGCAATAATTGACTCAATTTTTTCCACTGATGGTGTTTTAAACTCTTTAAAGATTAATCTCCCAAGTATTGATGTCTTTATAAATCAAAATTAAATGGAATAAATAGTAAACTCTTTAGCTTTGGAGAATTTTAAGTAGGACCAAAGAAGAAGTTCAAGAAGGAAGAATTGATAAGTGCTTGATTGACTATATATTTACTCCATAATTCTTAGTGATTAATGTTATGATGCACTTAAGATACTTATTTTGGTTCATATTTTGTTTTAGGTATAAGTTGGAGGAACGAGAACTAAAATGAGTTAAAAACATATCCTTGGAATCATTTTATCAATTTTTGATCTTAATTGACCTTATGAAAGCTAGAAGGAGATGAATTATGGTGAGGATGTGACAAAGAATGTAAAAAATGAAGTTATTGCAACTTACACGATTGTATATGAGTTCGTGTAACTTATTAGAAGCATGTAGGAGTGTAAAGATGTAGTTTCGAGCAGCTATACAACCTAAATAATTGTGTGTGGACTTATATATTTGAACATGTAATTTCACAATTCTTATAATTTTCACACATATAGTAATTTACACACTTGTGTACTTGAATGTGTATTATGACATAACCCTAATTTTTACTATAAAAAGGCATATAAGAGGCCAAATAAGGCATAAAATCTTTAGAGACATGAAAGGGGGCATATTCCTTACCCTTTAGAGAGCTATAAGGAGTGAAACTTCATTTTTCTAGTTCAAAGGGGATATTGAGGCTGATGAACATGCTTGGGGATTCATTAATCTAGTGATGTTGTTCTTACTTTGATTTGGAATTGATTGTGTTATTTTATTATTTATTTTTTGGGATTTATTTATAAAAGATTTATACCCTTTAAATAGATTATTTATGCATGAACTCATTACCAGAATCTAAATTGCAATATGTAATCATTGAACATCTAATTCACTTGTGATAAACTAATGGTTGTGCATCATTAAGGATAACATAACATAGGTTAAATGACCCAACTTATTTTATTGTTACTTAGATTAACTTATTTTCTTATTCTATAATGTGGTGTTTCACTAAATCTAGAGAGCTTATTCTAAGTTGTCTGATAGCTAGACCTAATTAAAAAGCTTGTTTTAATTAGATACAACTTAAAGGAAGACTGATATTAAACAGAGATTATTGTTAATCTATTGTTAATAGTTTCAAAGAGAGGTATAAGATCAACAAGACGATTAATTATGATCATTCGAATGATAGTTGAGATTGAACCATAAACTAGAATTGAAAGCTATTGGTTAATTTTATCACTTTTATACTGTTTGATTTGATATACCTTTAATCGTTTAGTAAGCTTGTTTTAATTAGATACAACCTAAAGGAAGACTGAGATTAATAAAGATTATTGTTAATCTACGATTAATAGTTTCAAAAAGAGGTATGAAAATGACATGACGATCAATTATGATCATTCGAATGAATGTTGAGAATGAACCAAGAACTAGATTTGAAAGCTATTAGTTAATTTTATCCTTTTATATTGTTTGATTTGATTTAACTTCAATCATTTAGTTTCAATTTATTTTGTTTATCACACTCAACCAAACCCCCTCTAAAACTTAAACATTGATTTATTTATTATAAAAGCTAGACACACACTCTTTGTGGATACGATACTTGCTCACTACAAATATAAATTTAGTTGTGTAGAGAGGCTTTATTTTTTTATGTTTTCGACTCACATCAAAAATTTTGACACTTTTGTTGGGGAGTGGAGTGATTTAGTTTTTATTTTTGATATTAATTGGTGTTATATATCTAGTTATAATTAGTTTTTACAGTTATTTCTTAATCTTTTCATATTTTTGGTGTTTGTGAATGATAGTAATGAGATCTCCTTATTAAGACCCTATACAATTTGATCTCAAGATTGAAAGAACACTACGAAGGCTACAAAGAAAAACTGAACAATTCCAAAAATACATAAAGGAATTGAATTTAACTCTAAGAGAGTTAGTTACACTAAACTTGAGTCAAAACCTTATATATTACTTTTCCTAATTTTACTAACATATTGCTTTTGAGCTTAAGTCTGGCTTAATCCATCTTTTGCCTAACTTTCATGGGCTTGTAAGTGAGGAGCTCATAAGAATCTTAAGAAGATCAATATGGTATGTCTTAGTATGAAACATCTGGGGGTGACGGATAAGCATATTATGTTAAGAGGGTTCCCATTTTCACTAAAGGATGTATCAAATGACTAATTTTTTAATCTTCTTGTAAGGAGTGTGAACACATGGATTGAAATGAAGAGTCTATTTTCTAGCATTAAAGATAACCAATATAAAGAAAGAGATTTGTGGGATAAAGTAATATCATAGAGAATCCCTTTACTAGTATTGGGAATGCTTCAAGAATTTATATACCAACAACCTCACCACAATATCACAAAACAACTCCTTATCCAATATTCCTATTAAGGACTACTATTGATGGATATGAGCTTAGTAGATGGAATAAGTGGTGGAGCATTATGTGAAAAGACTCTTGTGGAGGTCAGAACTTTAATCGAGGGCATGGTGGCAAACCCTCAATAATTTAACATTCATAACGATATTCGTAGGGAAAATAACGTAAACATTTCATCCATAGAACATCTTTTAGATGAACTAACATATGTTGTTATACAAATTATTTTAGGGCAAGCATGAGTTTGCAATATATATATGTGTGAAAATGTGAACCATCCAACAGATAGGTATCCAATTTTAAACGATGGAAATATGGAGTATGTTAATGTTAGAGGGGGAAATTTTTCCCATCAATATACTCCATAACCTAGGTTGGAGAGATCATCTAAACCTGTGTTATAGAGGTAATAGGCAATAGAACTACTTCCTACATAGGCAATAGGGAATGCATCAATTTCAATCTAGACCACGAGCCTCTTCTTCCAACTTAGCTACATCTCTGGAAGATATAGTTAAATCTCTTGCCACTAATGCTCTTAAATTCCACTAGGATGTAAAAAAATTGTAGAGAGACAAGATCTCAATTTTAAGACATAAGGTCTAACATCCAAAATTTGGAGAATAAGATGGGTCAGATGGTAATGGCTATCAACTGCTAAAATCACAAAACGAAGGGAAGTTGCCATCTCAACTCGAGATAAATCCAAAGAATGTTAGTGTGGTGATCTTAAGGAGTGGTAAGAAGCTTAAGGATCCTAAAAGGACCCTACAAAGTATGGATAGTGAAGATGAAACCAAGAAGGAGTTAGAAGAAGGACGAAATCCATCATCTAGCTTAAAGGTAAATTCTGAATTTCCCATTATGGTTAAGACTAACTCTCCATGTTTTCCTAATAGGTTGGAAAAATCGAAAAAGAGCAAAAGGATGAGGAGATGTTAGAGAATTTTTGAAAACTAGAAGTAAATATTCCTCCTTTAGACACAATCAAACAAGTGCCAAGATATGCAAAATTCCTTAAGGATTTGTATACCTGTAAGAGAAAGCTGAGAGGTGAAGAGAAGGTTATGATGGGTGCGAATGTTTTTGCGATATTCAAAAAGAAAATGCTTCCAAAAGTAAAAGTTTACATTTTTTTGATAATGTAAAGATGTTAAGAGAAATCAATAATACCTTCATTTGCCTCATTTCAAAATTGTAAACTCTAAGCTCCATTAAAGATTTAAGACATATCTTTTATTACAATACTCTTTATATGATAATTTCCAAAGCTATTGCTTTAAGAATTAAGTTTATTCTGCAACCTCCTCACTTATTCATTCTATGTATGGAATCACTTACTAGGTTGATAGACCATTCAATTAGGTAAGATATCAACTTTAAATTCCATTATAAATGTAAGAAGTTGAGACTTTTCATCCATACATTCACATATGAATTACTCCTGCTCTCAAAGGCTGAGAACAAATTAATGCATACACTTATGTCTACCTTGCAAACTTTTAAATTGCTTTCAAGTTTAATCGTTAAAAAAAGTAACAGTTACTTAATAAACTCTGCAAGTAAAAAAGATATAGCTTTCTGGTTATCCTCAATCTTAAATTTACAACTTAAAGATCATCAATTTTCCAATCTAGGATTACAAATAATAACCAAAAGATTAAGCTCTAGGGAGTGCTCACCTTTACTTTAGAAATTACAGAGGAGAATAAGCAATTAGAACAATAGATCTGTCTCATTTGCTAGAAGTGTGTAATTGATTAACTCCATTCTTAATTAATTACATACTTACTAGCCCTTATGTAAATTTCTGCCTAAAGGGTTTATTACAAATGTACAGAAGATTTTAAGGAGCTTTTTATAGTCTGGTGAGCTAAACAAGTATTCATTTTTCAAATTCAAATGGTCAAACGTTTATTTACCTAGGAAAGCAGGAGGTTTAGACATTATTTTGGTTTTTTATTTGATAAAATCCTCATGGAAAGAAGAATTTGGAGGATTATTAACAATAAAAAGGCTCTTTTGGTCTAATGGATACGTATCTGCTTTATAAAAGATAGGAGCATATGGTAAGTTTGTAACAAAATCACTACCTCTTGGTTTACGACAAAATTACTCAAAATGAGGGAGTTGATATATTGATACATACTTACAGGATTGGAAATGAGATCAATGCATCCTTATGATTTGAGAATTGGAGTAAGTAAGGTCGTCTCTTCAAGACCAACTTATTTCTAACTCTAGAACATATATTCCTTGAATCCTCCAAGGTAAAAGCACTTATAAATAGGAATGAATATGCTGATAACTCCTCCTTGTTTATGTATCTCATCTCAAATTATAGGCATAGACAAAGTGAGGTAAAGTCTTATTATTGGTTAAAGCGTTCTTTTAAAAGGTTTACCAATGCCTCATATAGAGGTTCCTTTGTAACTCAATAGCATAAAATGGTTTGGTATAGAATAATATAATGTAAGCAAGCTCTCATGAAGTCTCTTACCTCATGTGACTTGTTTACAAACAAATATTAGGAACCCTAGATAGGTTAAGCTTCCTTAACTTTTCCCAACTATGTTATCTCTATAGATAAATTTATGAAATAGTACATCATTTATTCTTCTCCTGTGAATGCATTGCATACATATGGAACAAAATTCAATTGGTGAAATTTTTGAAAAATTGAAACAAGGAATAAGAATGTCTAGTGGTGATAAAACCATCTATATCATTACAATTGGTAGCATTATATACTCAATCTATAAGGAAAGGAATTCTAGGTTATTTTAGGGAACCAAGAACCAAATAACACATAAGCTAATATTATAGATCAGGGATAATTGCTAGCAAAAGTTGACATTCTTCATAAATCATGACAATGTTATCCCAAATTCAAATGTAACATATAACCTTAAACTCTCTGCAGCCCTAAATTGCTTTGTGGCCCCTCTTTATATAATTTTTTAAAGTAACAAATTAATCACAAAAATATAAATAACTCCCAAAAATATCTATAACAATACACAAATTTATGTTGAGGAGGACTTCATGTTTCCTTGATGGTTATATTTGGTTTGATGAAAGTTAGGGGTGGCTAAGGAAATCTTTTGAGTATTTTTGTTCTTCCGTATTAGCATTCCTCTGTCCCTGTAAAGTTTCTATCTTCTGTGCCATTTCACTATATGTCTAAGTGGCATTATACTAGGGCAGTAGACTTTTGAGTTTTGATTTAATAATTGATTTGCTTGAAATTTGACTCACCTTTAGAAGAGATAGTAATAGAAGCGAGGGAATTGGGTTTATTAGCTCCAGGAGTTGCTTTAAGTGTGAAAAAATTGTTGGAGCATATGATCTTATTCACGTTGAGAAAATGCCTGAAGTCATAGATGTAATATAGATCCCTAGGATTAGCTATTAGGATGCAAGTTGAAGAATATGAGGAATAGTGATTTAAGGGTTCTTCCATTACTTTCCTTTTTCATGCAAGAAAAAAAAGGGGGGAGAGGTTGGTAAATTGCGAGATCACAAGTTTTAATTTTAGAGTGATTAGGTTGTAAGGTTATGATCAAAGTTGTGAATACTATACCGAACTTGGCACTAGATTAAGTTCTGATACGATACTGTATTGGTACCAGTCAATACCGAGTACCATTCGGGTAATTTTTTAAATTTATGAAATAATCGCTAAAATTTTTAAAATTTGTAAAATAGTCCATTGATATATTATACAGTTGTATTATATACTTTACAAGTTTACTATTTATATCAACCATGTTTTCAAAAATCATAATAATAAATAATAATCACAATTAAATTGAAATAACAATAAATTTTAAATATTTCACATATAAATAATAACCACAATTAATATAGAAAAGACAATCATCATCATACAAATATAAAATTAAGATTAATACAAAGTTTTTAAAATATTACAATAATACAATTCCATCATTTTAATAAATAATAATTACATTAAAGCATCTAACAAAAAAACAATAAATATCCTTAAACAATTTACAAAAAGAGCTCATGACGAAGAAACAATCAAGTAGAAGTTAAACCAGACAAAAAACATTTACAGTTACATTACATATATAGAATTTAACATTAACATCAAATATAAGTAAAATTAAAAGAAAATGAAAAATAAAAACTTGGAACGAAATTCAATTGTCAACGGGAGGATACCCGCTATAACTGCATTGACCTCAGTTATCATTTGATACAAAATCCTCATCATTGAGAAGAGCTTCATCATCATTATCATTCAAATTTAATGTACTAAATGACATTTCAATGTTTTCTCATCCAAGATTATCTTCCAAGTCATTAACATCTACCAATTTCGATTCTTCAGAAACCCAATCCACCAAAAGATCAATATTATCAATGGAAATTAGATAAGTTGAACTATTTGCGCTATTAAGACTCCTAGTAAATAATTAAATTTAATTATTAAAAATTATAAGAAATTATATCAAACTTAATAATGATAATAATGAAAATAACATACCTTTCCCGAAGCTTTAAATTGTAATGAATAAAAAACCAAGTCATTCAACCTCTTATTCTCCAATATATTCCTTTTCTTCGAATGGATAAATTCAAATGTACATTAGTTTCGTTCACAACTTGTTGCACTCACACATTGACTTAAAATTTGAATTGTAAACCTTTTTAATTTTGGAATATCATTTCCAAATTGATCTCACCAAGAAACTGTAAGTCATAAGATAACAAAAGTAGTGCTATAAACAAAATAAAGTGATAATTAATTTTCAACAAATAAGAAAAAGGAAATAACTAATACCTGGACAAAGTTTTCCTCTTTGTCAAATAGCAATTGGCATTCCAAAATCCTTATAAAATATCTTGTAAAGCTCCATTTGTGAGCTTAAAAGATCTTGCATTGTGTCAATGCTAACAATTGTTGCAATAGTTAAAAGCATTCCTCTATTAATTATACATATTTTGTACAAAGAGTCTAAAAAATGAATTACACATATTTTGCAATGTTTTTCCTGCTGCTTTATAAGTGGAATCATTGTCAGTAATAAATTGAATAATATTTTCCGACCCTACATCATTCATTACTTTATCAAATATCGCAAACAAAGTCTTAGTATTTCTAACAAGGCCATATGCATCAATAGATTTAAAAAACATAGACCCATTTGTAAAATAAACGAAAAAATTTATAATAGGTCCTTGTCTTCTATTTGTCTAACCATCACACATGATTGAATATCTATAAGTACTCTAATTCACTCTTCTTTCAAATAAATAACTTCTAATTTCAGAAACAGAACAACTTAAAAGTTTACCTCATAAGTTATCAATTGAAGGACCTTTGTATCCTAGACTATAAGAGACTATTGCATCCATTATAGGTTGATAATAATAAGATAGAGAAGCATTGAATAATGAACCTGTATCATACCACCATATAACTACTACCATATCAACATTGTGAGTCGCATCTCTTGATTGCATTGTACTACGAATTGAAGGTTAGGCTCCAAGAGTTGTTCGTGGTGCAAAGAAACTAGTCATGTACCTTCTTCTCTTCCTCACATCAGGTTCAGGTACTTCTTCTTGATCCTAAGATGGAATAATACCAATACCACTGCCACTACCACTACCACTTCCACCTTCAACATTTCCAAAATCACCACGGAAACTAGAAAATGAACTTCCACCACCAATTTCAAAATTTAACCTTTCCCTTCTATCTCTGTCATCTTGATATTCATCAAGCAATGTTTTCATTTGCCACTTCACATCATGACTTACTTTTTTACAGGATTCCACATCTCCTTTAACCCCAACTAAATATTTTTTTAATCAGGTGATTCCTCCACCTTTCAAATGCTTGTTACAAAACAAGCAAATAATATGGTTCCTCATACCGGAAACCAATGCAGCATAAGCCCAAGCTTGATTATTGTTGTAGCACCCCTTACCAAAGGGTATACACCGGAACGCCCGTAGGTCATTCCGATACATATCCTATGATAAGGGTAAACTACGAACAATCACTACTGTACCTCTCATGGCATCAATAATTATAAAGCATCAAACTGAAAATCACTAATTTTTGAAACCATAAATTTTTCTCATTTCATATCATCAAAAGCAGTAATTTACATAACTGTCAGTTTTTTCTTTTTGGAGTAACGTATGGGATGTTGCAAATTCTACTTTCCTTCTTTTTTTTTTTAAGATAATCTTGTTATTATTCGTTTGTTTTTCCATCTGTAGATATTAAATTTGAGGACGGTCACATAAACTTTTTTATAATAGAGAAATTCACAAGATTTTAAATGCATTTTAAATAAATTTGTGAAATATACAACAATTATAAATTATATATACCCATGTTTCTTGCTTGTCTTTTTTCCATAAACTATCATTGAATAAGAGGAATTTAATTCTTCTCTCAAACCAAAAAAATAGATCATAATTTTTTTAATGTTTTTCAGTATATAAAATTAAAATTTGACTTAATAATCGTTTTTATAAAAAAATGTTTAAATGTCATTTGAAGAAAAAAAACTTCAGTGCAAACAAAGCTAAAGAGAGAATTTCCTTTGAAGGGCTAAAACATTAGGACTGTTCTACAAAGAGACAAGAAATGGAAAGACTTGTCAGAGTTTGGGCTAAGAACTTATGGGATTCAAATGTTATCCGTGCAATGGGCTTCCTAGTTCACTACTATTTTAACTTGATTTGTAAATAGTTTAAGTTTATATCGAATTATTGATATTTTTAATTTGAGTTTAAGAAAATTATATGTTCAAAACTAGTTAGTTAGAAATTTACTAATGATTTTTTTATAATTTTATAAGATTTTTCACTTATGAAATTAACAACAGATTAAGTAAAACCCAAATTTAAGTCCAATCTTAAACTCGAATTAGAATATAATCAAAACTAGTTTAGTTCATTAACTTTTAATTGGGTTAGTCCAGTGGCTAATTTATTACTTTTGAACAGGCATAAAGAAATTGTCAAACTTTGAGCTTGATTGAGATTGAGTTGAGTTCGAATTAATTTGCCCATTTTTATTCGTCTATTTTCTATTTTTCATATAAAATTTGACACTTTATTGATCCAAACGAACCTTTTGTGAACTAAGCCATTGTAAGCGTTTCGGTGTAATTGATCACAATGATATTATTTTGGTCTTAAGTTTCTTAAACTTACAAATTTGTCCAAAGCAATAATTATACCAAAGCACTAATTGGTTTTTCTTAAATGTTCATTTAGGTAATGGTTGGCCTTGTGCATTGGATTATGCTTAGAAGACTATGGACTAACAGATTGAGATTAACAACTTACGTGTGTGGATTTTGATGTTCTTTAATACATACTTAACGGGATATTATCCTTTAATTCTACTTTCCTTCTTTTTATTTATTTTTTAAGACAATCTTGTTATTATTTATTGGTTTTTCCAACTGTAGATATTAAATTTGAGGACGGTCACACGAACTTTTTTATAATAGAGAAATTCACAAGATTTTAAGTGCGTTTTAAATAAATATGTGAAATATACAACAATTATAAATTATACATATCCGATGTTTTAAAAATTAGATTGTAAAATAAATAAATAAAATAAGAGATTTAAGGTTTAAAAGATTTAATAGATATTAGACCGTTATAAAAATCATTGTATAATAAAGATTGAACAAAGTTGAAGAATTTAAAATAAAATTAAAGAAGGTGACAATTATTACCTATAAAAAAAGTTGAAATTTAATTGAAGGATAATGTTAAATAAAAATTAAATGACTTATTCTAGTTTATAAAAATTGAATAGTTTACAAAATGATTAGTTAATTAATAAACCAATAAATTCTTAGTAACGATAAACTGAACTAAAACATTAGGACTGTTTTACAAAGAGATGACAAATGGAAAGACTTGCGAGAGTTGGGCAAGGTACTTATGGGCTTCAAATATTTTCTATTTAATGGGCTTCCTAGTTTCCCACCATCTTAACTTGATTTGTAAATAGTTTAAGTTTATATTAAATTAATAATATTTTAAAATTGAGTTTAAGAAAATTATATGTTCAAAAATAGTTAGTTAGAATTTTATT
>JANITW010000003.1:21345091-21363962 GCA_027564335.1 Erythroxylum williamsii
AGTTGCAAGGCGTATTCATCATTGGCTTGGAGTTTGGCATAATGCCAATTTTATCCGCGGTTACTTGAAAGACTCTCTTATTTCTTTATATTATAATAAGAATAAAAATCTATTAATATCTAATTCTAGATATTTAATTAGCCCTAAATTAATAATTAATAATATATTGTAGGTATACAATTCCAATAAATTTGGAGAAAATGTCTCAATACTAACTTATCAAGACATTTTGAAAACGCTTGATTTGAGACTAGTTTGGTCAAAATATGAATCAATTGATCATTATAATAAATCCTAAGCAACTTCGTAATTTTGTTATCTAGTGATGCGTGAATCGGGAGTTAGGGATTGATATCATTCACTAACGGAGATATATAAGGGCCAGTGGTGCACTGGGTCCTTCAAAATTTTAAAAAATTAAAATTTTTTATTATATATATATATAAGGGCAAAGTTATTTGGAGACCAGTGATACACTGGGCCCTCCAAAATTTTTTAAAAAATTAAATATTTAGACCCTCACTAACAACATTCAATTTGGGATTTTATTTGTCAAATGGGGTCGAAGAGTTATTTTAAATCTTAGGCTTCTTGTTGGCTTAAGTGGGTAGGTCAGTGGTATAGGCTTGGTCCCATTAGGATTAATATTAATAGCAATAATAGTTAATGAATTGCTAGCATGGCAAGGGTGGGTGGTCCTGGAAGTTTGTAACAGATTCATATTATTAGCGCTGCACTCCAGTTGCTATATATATATTTGTAAACAAGTCACGTGAAAGGACAATGAGAATTATTAGAATGTTATGATGTGATGTGTATATAGCCTTACATTGTCTTTTTCCTTTCATAAACTTCATAGTCACAATTGATCCCTTTAACCCTCTCATTCAATTTGGGACGTATAATCCCTCACCCATATCATCTGGTATCAGAGCAGTTCATCCTTGAATTGTGCCAATGACCACTGGTACGAGATCACACAATCTTAAGAATCTTGAGGACGCCATGTCCAACCTGATGTAGGAAACCCACGACAAGTATTCACTGCTTGCTCAAGGTTTACGAGATGATGACAAACATCTGGAGGAATCTCAGCAAAAAAATGAGGGGTAGCTGTAGAATTAAAAAGCTTGATTAGGGCCTCCAGTAATCTAGACTTTTGGAGCAGCTTTAACAAACCCAAGGAGGCACGAGTTCTTCCAAGGAAAAATCAATGGATTACGAAGGAGAAGGTGACAAAATCTCCACCATACCTGCAACCATAGTAGAGACCCATCAACAAAGTGAGAGTGGGCATAGATGTTTCAGATTTAGGAAACCCAAGAGAGATTTCCCAAGGTTTGTTGGGCAAGGGGATGTGAATGCTTGGATCTTCAAGTGTCGGCAATATTTTGAAGTTGAGGAGGTAGCAGACATAGATAAGATTAAGTTTACTACCTACTACTTGAGTGAGGACGCTCTCACCTGGCATCAAGCCCACACAAGAGGATCAAGAATTAATACATGGGAAGACTATGAGGAGGCTATTAGATTTAAGTTTGGGGGAGCTAAACACCCATTAGAGCAGTTGAAGGATCTTAGCCAAACAGGAGATTTGGAGACATATATTAGCCAATTTGACACCCTTTGGAATAGATCAGATATCGAGGAGAGGCAGAATTTAATTTCTTTATTGGTGGGTTAAAACATGAATTGGTGAAGATGTTTAGGCCAAAGGATTTGCTTGATGCCTATGACTTAGCTTGGCTCCAAAGCGAACCTGTCCCTATGGTGGAAACACCGGCTTCCACACCTAAAGTATCCTCACTTACCTACAACAAATCTACCACCCTCACAAAATACATCCCTAGCACCCAAAATTCATGTACTCAACAAAAAGCCAACATCCCATACATACCAACAAACAACAACATCAATAACTTGGGCCAAAAAAAAACCTAACAATCTACCTTACACAAACAAAAGAATCCGGAGCAGGGATTTTGATGAAAGGAGAGCTCAACGGTTATGTTTCTGGTGCCCTGAAAAGTTTACACCGGGTCATATTTGCAAGCACAGACAAATGTTCTCAATCAGCATAGAAGATGATATGGTAGAGGAGATTGATGAGGAAGGAAGTTTCAGTATGGAAGAATTGCTAGGGGACATTAATCCACACATATCTGTGAATGCTCTTGAAGGTGAAATAGGGTTCCACACAATGGGGTTGTAGGGGTTGTGAGTCAAAAAGCCATGCAAGTGTTAATTGATTTGGGAAGTACTCACAATTTCATAAGTGAGGATTTTGTAAAAAGATTAGGGTTTCAGCTGACTGCGATTAAACCTTTGACAGTGGAGGTGGCTAATGGGGGTATTATAGAGTGTAAAGCAATTTGCAAAGGGCTAAATTGGTCCTTACAAAGAGCTAGGTTTTGCACAGATGTTTTAGTGTTATCATTGCCTAGTTGTGATATGGTTATAGGAATCCAATAGCTATCAACTTTGGGCAACATTATTTCTAACTATGCTGAACTTTAGATGTCTTTTTACTGGGATGATCAGCTAGTTACTATCAAGGAGAGGGCTGAAAAGGCAATTAAACAGATTAGTATTGAGCAGCTAGCTAAGATAATGGGAAAGCCTACTTAGATTGCTTCTATGCAATTATGCAGTCTCAGGTTGAAAGATACAAGAGAGATTGAGCTTCTTACCATAGTGGTCCCTAGCAACCAAGAACTTGGTAGTGTGCCAGCTATTGCAACCTTGCTTGGAGAATTCCAAGAACTGTTTTATGAAACGAAAGGGCTACCTCCAAACAGATCTTACAATCATCAAGTTCCACTGAAAGAAGGGTCTCAACCTGTCAACAAAAGACCATACAGGTGCTCAGGGTTATAGAAAGATGTTATAAAAAAGTTAGCTGATAAATGCTCACTACTAGAATAGTACAACCTAGTTCTAGCCTATTTGCCAACCCAGTGGTATTAGTAAATAAAAAAGACAAATCATGGAGGTTATGTGTAGATTATAGAGCCTTGAATCGATTGACTATTAAAAACAAATTTCCTATTACTTTTGTTGAAGAGTTGTTAGAGGAATTACATGGAGCTAAGGTATTTTCTAAGATTGACTTGCAGGTTGGTTATCACCAAATTAAAATGCATGCACTTGATGTATATAAAACATCGTTTAGAACTCACAATGGGCATTATGAGTTTCTAGTAATGTCGTTCGGGCTTACTAATGCCCCTGCCACCTTCCAGGGATTAATGAATGAGATGTTTAGGCCTGTTTTGAGGAAATTCGCCTTGGTGTTCTTTAATGATATTTAGTCTACAGTAAGTGCATTAAGGAGCATGTGAAACACCTGAGATTGGTGTTTGAAATTCTCAGATAACATCGGTTGTTTGCCAAGAAGAGTAAATGTGTGTTTGGTGGTAGTAGTGTAGAGTATTTAGGGCATTACATCTCTGCTGGGGGTGTGTCAACAGACCTGAAAAAGATTAAAGCAGTGAGGGATTAGCCAGTACCCTCTAATGTGAAGCAGCGAAGGGGATTTCTAGGGTTGGTAGGTTATTACAGACGGTTTTTAAAAATTATGACAACATTAGCAAATCATTGACAAATCTACTTAAGAAAAAGGGATTTTCTTGGGGCATTGAAGCAAATAGGGCCTTTCAACAGTTGAAGGAAGCTCTAACTACTTCTCCTGTTTGGTGCTACCTGACTTATCACGGGAATTTTTGATAGAAACTGACGCTTCCAATACAGGAATTGGTGTAGTATTAATGCAGGCTAGTCATCCTATAGCCTATATGAGTAAAGCTTTGGGTCCTAAGCACCAACGTTTATCGGTGCATGAAAAAAAGATGCTAGCATTTTTGCAAGCAGTTAGCAAGTGGAGGCACTATTTGGAAAGTAGGTACTTTAAAATTAAGACTAATCATAGCAGTCTCAAATACCTACTTGACCAGAATCTATCATCAGAAAGTCAATAGGTATGGCTGGCCAAGTTATTGGGCTTGGATTATGAGATCGTCTACAGGAAAGGAAAGGAGAACATTGCTGCTGATGCTTTATCAAGAGTATCTAGCTTTGAATTATTTTCTATAACTATTTCTATTGCTTTTACTGATTTATTGGAGTGCATTAAGGCTTCTTGGGCTAATGATGAACATATTCAATAATTGATTTCTCAATTGGAAAGAGATCCTCTGTCTCACCCCTCCTTCTGGTGAAAGGATAGCCTGTTAACTAGGAAGGGTAAATTGGTGGTAGGGTTGGATAAGACGCAACAAAACTAGATTATGGGCTTATATTATAATTCATCTATTAGAGGGCATTTGGGCATACAAGCCATTGCTAAAAGGCTGAAATCAGTATTTTACTGGAAAGGGCAACAGAAAATCCTTAGACAATTCATTAGGGAGTATGAAGTGTGCGAGAAGAATAAACCAGAAAATGTTACATATGATGGACTCTTACAACCGAATCCTATTCCTGAGTCAATGTTCACTGACATTACTATGGACTTTGTGGAGGGACAACCCAAGTCTGGAGGCAAGGAAGTTATAGTAGTTGTAGTTGACAGATTGAGCAAGTATACTCATTTTCTGGCTTTATCCCATACTTATACAGCCAAAGAAGTGGCTCAGATGTACTTAAACATTGTCTTTAAGCTGCATGGTATGCCAACAACTATTATTAGTGACAGAGACCCTACTTTTCCAAGCAATTTTTGAAGGGAGTTGTTCTCATTACAAGGGGTTGCATTGCACTATTCTACTACCTATCATCTGTAATTAGATGATCAAGCTGAGATGGTAATCACTGCTTAGAAATGTATCTTCGGTGTATGACAGACGAGACCCTAAGAATTGGGTGAAGTGGCTGCCATTGGCAAAATGGTGGTATAACACCACCTATCGCACTTATATTAAAGTCACTCCATTTGAAGCCTTTTATGGGTACCCTCCCCCTCCGGTTTTCCTATATTCCTAATGATTCTAATGTACATTCACTAGATGATCTGTTGACTATCAGGGAAGCTAAAATTGAAGAATTAAAGTAGAACCTTGTGCAAGCTCAAAACTGTATGAAATAGGTTGGGGATAAGAAGAGGACCGAAAGAGAATTTGAAGTGGGAGATTGGGTGCTACTTAAACTACAACCATTTAAATAGAAATTTGTGGCCACTAGGACTATCAAAAAATTGGCGACAAGATTTTTTTGACCACACTAGGTAATGAAACAAGTGGGAAATTTCGCTTATCGTTTAAAACTGTCTGTTGGTGCTTCAATCCATCCAGTTTTTCATGTTTCCAAGCTCAAGAAATTTGTCGGAGTTCCAACTACGCCTGTTGATCTTCCTTTGAGCATGCCTGAGCTCCCTTGGACTCCAAAATGCATACTTGGTAGAAGGACAAATCATAAGTGCAATAAGGTGGCAGTACAAGTTTTGATTCAGTGGGATGGTGGATCTCTCAGTGATGCTACTTGGGAATAGCTTGATGACATGGAGGTAAGGTATCCAGGCCTCAAGGACGTTTTCGAAGGAGCAGGTATTGATGCATGAATTGGGAGTTAGGGATTTGCAGCATTCAATTTGGGATTTTATTTATCAAATGGGGTTGGAGAGTTGTTTTAAACCTTGGGATTCTTGTTGGCTTAAGTGGGCAGGTCAGTGGTATAGGCTTGGTCCCATTAGGATTAATATTAATAACAATAATAGATAATGAATTGCCAGCATGGCAAGGGTGGGTGGTCCTGCAAGTCTAATGGATTCGAATTATTAGCGCTGCACTCCAGTTGCTATATATATATTTGTAAATAACTCACATGAAAGGACAATGAGAATTATCATAATGTAATGATGTGATGTGTGTATAGCCTTGCATTGTCTCTTTCCTTTCGTAAACTTTATAGTCACAATTGGTCCCTTCAACCCTCCCATTCAATTAGGGACATGTAATCCCTCACTCATATCATCTAGCTTCTCCTTAATGAAGATTTTATCGACTTTAACGTGCTTTCTCGATCATCTTGGACATGAATGATTGTATTGGTGAGTAACCCAAATTGCATTGGTGGGTAACCCAACTCTTATAAAGCACCCTTAGCTATTATAGAGTTCAAGTGTCATACTTATAAGTTTAACTTTTCAATGTGATAAGATTGCCATCTATAAATGAGAAGTAACCAGAAGTTCATAATCTATCATTTATTACTCCAGTCTAATCGTCATTTGTAAAAACATCTAAAATTTTCCAATTTGTATTTTTAGTTAACAAAAATTCTATTTAGGAGCATATTTCAAGTATCTCAAAATTGAACTAATTACATTCATATGTTGTTCTCTAAGATTATGTATAAATTGGTTAATAATGCTTAATACATAAGTAAGATCAAGTCTTGTGTGAGCCAAGTACATCAACTTCCCTACAAGTCTTTGATATATTCCTTTATCAATAAGTACTTGGTTTGCTTAACCACATAACTTCAACTCTTCCTTAACTGATATATCAAATCGTTAATATTTTGACATACCAGTTTCTTGTAATAAGTTTAATGCATATTTTCTTTGGGTGATTTAGGAACTTCAATCCTAAGGAAATATTTCAAGAAAACAAGATTTTCTTTCAAACTCTTTAAGAAAATGCTCCTACAACACCTTCCTTTCTTTAAAATATTTCCTTATGACTATCATGCCATGCACTTATATAATAAAAGTAGTGATTTTACCTTACCCCCTTTTTAATAATAAAGTGTATTATAAATAGCTTTGATGGTATCTAAAAGCTATTATGTACTGTGAAAATCTTCTAAGCCATACTTTTGGAGATTGTTTTAGCCTATATAATGATTTCTTCAATCTATAAACTTTTCCATTTTACCTTACTGTCGCTACATGTCCTAGTGAGAGCTTCATATAGATTTCTTGAGACAATTCAATGTATCAAAAGGGTTTTTTTTAACATGAAATTATATAATGGCCAATCTAAATTTACAGATAGGGAAAACAATACTGTAACAATATTGATTTTAACTACAAAGGTAGATGTTTATGTATAATTAATTCTATAAGTTTAGGTGTACCCTTTTTCCACCAATCTTGCTTTGAATTTTTTAACTCTGCCATCTACTTTATACTTTATAATGTAAATCCATCAACATCCCACTAGCCTTTGTCTTGGTAGACAATTAATGAACTCCCACATTTTATTCTTTTACGAGGAGTTCATTTCCTTATTCATTGTAATTCTACAATTTAGATTAGCTAACGCTTCCTACACACTATTAGGAATAGCTACAACAGATAATTGATTCACTAATGACTTTTTCTTAGGGGTTGTGATTTGATATAAAATGAATCGTGGGGTGTTTAGCTCCACTCAAAATTTTAGGTTTATAAATAAGCTTAGGAATACCTTTAGTGAGACATTTTGGTAAGCATTTTCTAGGTGGTTTAGGTTCTATAATATGAACATCCTTAAGAAACAATTAGTATGGTATATTAGTTAAGAATCTTTAGCTAATGAACTTACTTCTGGTTCAACCATTTTTTCATACTCAAACTAATCTTCTAGTTCAACTGAGATTTCACTCTCCAATTGACCATTAACTCAAATCACCAACACTATGATTAAAGAATTGAGGCTCCCTCTATTGACAGTCTAAAGTCTAAAACGTCTTTTGGTTCTCCCCTTTAAGTTTATACTTAAAAGAGAAATACATTAAGTCTTTATAAGAAAATAAATATATTATTATGAAAATATGTTAGGTTAGAGGATGATAACACCTGTACCTCTTTTGATTTGTAGCATATCCACGAAACACATATTGTAAGGCTTATAAAGTTAAATTGTGCTAGTTATGTTTATGGATATGCACACATCTAAACATATGAGGAGTTAAAATTGGTATAAGTGGAATAGCTAAAGCCTTGTTAAAACCTGAGAGTGATGTTTGAAGTCAATAGAGCATAAAGGATTTTGATTTATAAAATATATTGTAGAGGCTTCTCCCTAATATGACAATTGCATATAATATTAAATTAATGAGGCACGAACAATTTTCAATAAATGTTAACACTTTATCTTGAACAACCTATTTTATTAGGGTTTATCAATACGTATAGTTTGATTAATAATCTTATGAGTTCTAAATAATGCTTCAACACATAATTATGATATTCTCCACCATTATCTCTATGAAGACTTCGATATATGCATTGTATTAAGTCTTAGTGAATTTATGGAGCTTTTGGAATGACAAATTCATTTTGTTTTGGACTTCATTAACCATAACCAAGTAATCTTGGTAATCATTAATAAAGGTAACATACCAATAACATCACCTTAAAGTTGAAATTTTAGATGGATCCTACGCAATAGAATGAATAACCATAAATGGTAAATGAATTTTTCTTGAACTTAATGGAAATGAATATGATGACATGTTCCCAGTTCACAAACAACACAATAGAGAGTAAAGATACCAATAGTTACAAACAAACTAGGAAATAACTTTTTAGATACCTAAAAGATACATTGTTGGACCCTTTTTTTCAAAGCCTAACAATTGTTTCGAATATCATAATACGTGAGCGTTTTTCCCTGTAGGGTTATTTCAATCAAATCTCTTTAGTCATCATTCTCATAACATATCAAACCACAAGGGTGAGCCCACACTAATCAAATGCCCAAGTAGCCACTTGAATTTTTCATAAAAAATGTAGCTCCATGTATCTAGTTTATTTTGAAATAATAATCATCTCATTCGGAGGTCTACAGATCAAGATATGATTAAAATACCAAAGTATGTTCAGTAAATAACCAATTCATACTCTTCTAATCAACTCCCTCACTTTCTCTCCATCAATGTTTTGCAAATCAACACCAATGGATACCACTTTTTATACAGGGATAGAAAAATATGTTAGAAATCTATTGGTTTAATAATCATTTCATTTGGAGGTCGGATGGCGAAGTTATGGACAAAAGAGTCGAACATGCTTATGTCCTCAGTCATATTGTACCTATCTTGGGACACTTGGAATAACTTTCACTAGAGATATTAGATTAAGGTTGTTTTAGGACGTTTTCGAAGAGGACTTCTAGAAATACAACTTTTGTGAAGAACTTAAAGTGAGATTTTGCCTCTAAAAGGGTTAAAATCACAATTTACTGTAGCTATCATGTATATGTCCGTTAACATATCTGCCTAACAGACATAGGCGGGCTTGAGAGTGCTTTCCAGACCCGAGAAGGTCTGTTTAATGGACCTAATGTTCATTTAATAGACATGGACTGGGTTGGGGGTGTTTTTACACCCTAAAAGGTTCATTTAATGGACCTAAAGTCTATCTAACGAACATATGTCAAAACACCCTCCAAAGCCTCTCTAATGGTTCCTACATCCATTCTAAGATTACTTTAACTCATAATCTTCCCAGATTCACTTATTCTAATGCAATAACACTCCTTAAACATTCAATTACTAATTTGGTTGCATTAAACTCCCAAATCTCAACTCAAATGAGTCATCACATACAACAAGTTCTCATCATTACTATAGATGTTCTGTACATATATCCTATGCAGCATTATCACTTATAATGATCATATCTCTTAACTCCGATATTAAAAAATTTCATACTTTATATCCTTGGAAAGCTTGAAAGATAAGCTACAACTTTCATAAAGATAACTTTGGCTAATTCTACCTTAATCAGTACAGTTTTTCTCTTGAGTTCAGAATACCATTTTCAGACCTATGAACTTGCAAAATGCAATATCTCTTTATATCAAATCAACTACCAAGTACTTTTCATTAAACTCTTAAATCTCACCTCAAATGATTCATCCCATAAAACCTTTCCAATCTATAATACATGTTATTCTAAAATAAGCACGATTTGCAATCTCAACAAAGAAGAATATGCACATACACATTCCACTTCCACAACCATCATACTTCACTTTTAAAATGACATAATCATACACAAAAAGGAAAACCTCAAATTTTTCATTCTCATTGCTAAGCAAAATAAATATTTGAACAAGCTTTATTTACATATCAACATCCACATTACTAACTTAATACAAATGCAAGTGGATGCTCAATGTTTGGCATGCTTAATAAGCTATCCAATAGTGTTCGAACTAGTTTAGTGTAAAAGTTAACTATCTCAGATTTTGTCCAATTACTTTGTAGGGATCGCTAACCTTCTCGTTCTACACCTGAGGAGAGAAAAATGATGGGTTGAGCTACACAGCTTAGTAGCTAATATAATTATAGCCACTGGTAACGAGCCAACAATCAAACAAATATGCGTCTATTCATATAGGCATACTCGTCTTATCTTACTCTAACAATGTAACTTCAACATTCACAACTCATAGTTCAATACATCATCACATAAAGCATATTAGAAGTAATTTATCATCAAAACAAAAATTTCATCATAACTTAACATATCAAAATGCAAATGCACAAACAAATGACTAGAGGGTTCCGTAGAACAAAATAAAGAAACTGAAGTTTACACCATGAACGAAACGAGTCCACTTTTCGAATCTTGTGTGCCATAAGCAGGTAGCCGGGAGAAAGCTTTATGTCGACATGTACGTGACTACGAAACGGTTCCTCTCTTTCCCAAACATAATTAAATCTCATGCTCAATTCAATCAATCACAAGTTCATATTCTCATGCTTTTTCTTCTTTCCATTTAATCAAAATGCCATGATATAATTTCAAGGCATAGCATAATCATACTCGCAATTCAATTTTTATCACATGTCATACATCATAATGCAATTTCCACATCAAAATATTTCAAAACAAATCATTTTAACACACAACACACACACAAGACATTTTGCTCATTACACAATAACTACAAATAAATTACCCACCTTATAACTCTTGAAAATCCAAACTCAAATTGGCCCTTCCCTTTACTCTTGGGTAGGATTTTCTTGATTTTCTAAAACAAACCAATTTCTCATTAAATTCCAATTCAATAACTTAAAACTTCCATAATCACAACAATTTACATCCACACAAATCAAGCTCAAAACTAACCTACCCATAGTCCATCTAGGTTAGAAAACTCAAAATTTAGCTTAGAAATCCAAAAAAAATCAAATGGGTGTCTCAATCATCTTCTTTCAACACAACCCATTCTCTACTTCTTTCTCTACCTAAGCAAGAAAGAAAGATAAACTTACCTTAAACAAGCTTGACTCTTTCTCTTTCCACGTTTTTTTCTTCTTCCCTAGCTTCTCTCATAACTCTCCTCTTCTTTCTTTCTTCCCTATGTTTTTCTCTTCTCTTCATTTCTTCTCACGATTTCTTCTTATTTTTTTTTCTTATTCTTCTAATTCCATCCCCTTTTGTTTTGTCTTTCTTCCCATTTTGCCCGTCATTAAACTACGCTTTTCATATTTACCCCTCCTTTCTTTTAACGTAAGTCTAATAACTACTTAGCCTATTATACAACATATTAATTCTAACTAAATTCTAACACTAAATTCTAACACTTTATTCTAATTTGTAATTTCTAATTTCTATTCATACTTGCTAATTTAATGACTCAACTCTAAAAATAATAAAACAATTAAATCAAGAATAAATAAAAAAATTCAGGGTCCAACAGTTGGAGATATCATTAAAGAGAAAAAATTGCTTTTCCTGGCATAGCTTTGAAATCTTTTCTTAAATGCTACCTCCATGCTAAAAATAACATTTCTCATGTTGATTCCTCTTCTGTAATGAACATCCTTTTCAGTGTCTCTAGAAAATTCTTTTTTTTTTTAAGTTAGTATCCACATTAATGAAAAAGAGTTCTATCTTTCCTAAAGTGATGAAAAGATAGATATCATATCATTCATCTTCATAAAAATTTGGACCAGTTGATATTATCTTTAATACTAAGGTACTTTCAAGGGTCATTGTAGAGTTATCTAGATAACAATCCTTATCCCCTTCTTAAATCCATCTGGGAAGTAAGATATCTCAGGAAACTCAAGATTGATCAGGTATATAACATTTACTATTCCAAAATAAAAAACGAATCTGTAATAGCTCGAGGATGAGCCCCCTGTAAAAAATTCAATCTAGAATATATCCCAGAAAAATCATTATAACAAGTATTGCTATTTTATAAAGCATATACATCTCTCATTACTTTATAATGTGCATAAACAACATGATGACTCCTTGGAAGATTATCAATCATGATATTTATCTGTACTTTCAATTTGTGAGTGCTATCAGGCTTTAGAGAAATATTACTAAGAGTAACTTTATCTTGCTTAATTTGCTGACTAGTAGATTCCTTTATCAGGGAAGAAGATCATGTAGATGATAAATCTTCAATTATCTAATAAAGCAAACATATGTAAGAGAGAGGTTAATTATGTGTGACATAAAAAAAATTTGTAAGTTAGTTTCAATTCGTATAAAAAAATGAATCCTAGTTAACTAATAAAAGCAGTAGGAGATGTTGGTTGCAAAACCAATTCACTAGTTTTATGTTCAAAACCATAAGTATACAGGGTGTAACTTGTAGTAAAGAATAGATATCAATCCCTCAGAGATTATGTTTAGACGTTACTTAATTCAAGCTGCTTTGTTTCATAACCAATTTTAATAAATATAAACTGAAAAATTAAACTCAATCAAACAACTAACAATGAAGAAATGATAAAACAAAAGTGTAAAAACTTGGAATTCAAGATTTAACAATTAGAGATCACTTTTTTCCTATCTTATCTCCCTCCTACCTTGTTAATTGAATTATGGGTCACCTAAGATATCCTAATGTATTAACTACCCTCTCTCAAGGTGTAATTAATTGTCCATAGCCAAACTAAATGGAAATGATTAGGCAATCTCTCAATCTACAAAATCAGTCTACCAATTCAACTAGTTATGAAGTTATCCTATAGGTAATCAACTAATTAGCCAAGATCTCTCCCTACCTAATCCATTAACTTGATGAATATAGGTCTATAAAGTGTCAATTCTCATTGTACAACCCAACTCAATTTCTCAATATATTATAAGGTATAAGCTCAACATTCATGAAAAGCGTCATTCATTAAAGTAGGAGTTCAATAAGTAGTTCAAAAGTAATCACTACAAACAACTCAACCTCTCATAATGTCATTAACATCCCTAATAACCAGAAAATCCATAATAAGGATGCTATAAGAGAAAAATGAAATAAGAACTAGATGAAGCAAGCTCCTCCTCTTTTTTGCCTAAATCTGGAAAATCTAGAGTTGGTGTACTCTTTACCCAATTTGGAAAGGAAATCTTGATTCTCTATCTCTCTCTAGGCTTTAATTCTTTTTTTAGCTCAAGGAGGCAAGTTCTCACAACTTCCCTTTGGCCTTAGGGATTTGTACCCTTATATAGTCAAAGGAACCTAAGAATAAGTAAAACCCGCATGTCTCTTCGGGTTAGGGATCCCACGATCATGGGAATTAGCATGAATCCCACAATCATGGGTTCTTGTATTATAATTCTTCCACTTCTCTTCTTCTCTCTTGGTCCCTAGATCAATCACAAAGGTGGTCACCCTCTATTCCTACATCAAAATGATCAATTCTTACCCTAAATTAACACCAAACATAAAAGAACAACAACAAAGATCAAACTAAACAAAAACTTACAAAATAAGTACTAAAACACAACAATAATAACCTATTATGCAAGAAACACATGCCAAATACTTAGAAAAATACACACTAATACACAGTTATCAATGTCCTTATACATAATGGAATAAATCACTTTCATCCTATAAAACCCATCATCAAGGGCATGTCTTTTTATGGATTTAAAGTTATGAAACTCAACCTTCTCCTTTCCTACCTTAAGTGTTAATTGACCCTCAACTAGATTAATTATTGCCCTTTTAGTTGCCAAAAAGTGGTCTTTTAAAGATAATACAAACACGAATTTCTTATTCTATGTCTATTATTAAAAATTCTATAGGGAAGATCAATATTCCTACTTTCACTAATAGGTCTTTCATTACTCTAGTTAGCACCTATTAAAACTATCAACAAGTTAGAGTGATACATCATAGCTTATCTTAGTTTAAGCTTCCTAAAAAGAGATAAAGGCATTAGGTTAACACTAGCACATAAATCAAAAGGTAATTTATTTTACAAGATTACAATACAATCCTCGTGTAAAGATAGCATATACTTTTTAAGGCTTTTTTTAAGTTGATCTCCTTCAAAAACTTGGTATATGATGATATATGAAATAATTTTTTTAATGAAGTTTAAGTTGATGTTCAATTTTTTAAAGATATTTAAACAATTAAACATGTTATCTTCATCCCTCTTCTTATTCAATCTCTGATGATATGGAGAACATATTGTTTAATAGAGGGTTGAGTTATGTAACGCTTGACTCTTTGAACCCTTTTGTATTAGTCTGTAATTGGAGATACTACTGTATATTGACATATACATGGTTTTGTATAAGTTCAAAAATGTATTTGAATCCTTTCGGTATATATGCTAGTGATATATAATGTTATATGCCCTTATATGAACTTAGAGTTCATTGGATAGACATGGCCATGGTGGCCGAGTTAAATTTGTTCTAATACCTTAGAGGTGATTAGATATGATTTATAGACTTATTGGACACTTAGAAAGCTTAATTGGAAAAGTTGATATACATAAGGGCTTATTTGCAAATTGTTAAAAGTTAGGAAACTTAAATGTAATTTTATAAAGTTAAGGGGCTTAATTATAATTTTCAAAAGTTCGGAGACCAAAATGAAGATAAAAGTTTTGGTCATTCACAAATTTTGGGCTTAATTGCAAATTTAGAAAAAATTTAGAGGGTATAATGGTAATTTCACATAAGTTAAGGGCAAAAAGGTTTTTTCACAGTATTTGGTCAAAGATGAGTCAACATTCTAGACCCTTCTTCCTTGTATGGTCATACACCCCACCATTAAAGATTAGAAACACTTTGTTTTAATTGAAAGAAAGGAGAAGAGAGGAGGAGAAGAACACCATTCGGCCATCACCAAATTTCTACCATTTTTTTATTCTCCAATCCAAACCAAGTTGTTCTAAGTTAATTTTGGATCAAGGAACTCAAATCTAAATTCTCAAAGGATTTTAAGTTATCACTAAAAGAAAGTTTAGGTACATTTTGTCTCATCTCTCTCTACATTATAATTTTAAGTTTGATGTTAAGATATGTTGTTCTCTGTGCTTTAATATGCATGAAACATGGTTTAGATGAATGAAATTGAGACATGAAGAATTCTCCTTAAGCCAAAATTGAGAAGCCCACTCTTTGGTGAAAGTTTGTGAAATTTTAAATATTTTTTGAAAATGATAGTTTAAATGAATTCTGTTATATTAATTGTGTAACAAGATAGGAGCATGAATTACTACGACAAAGTCTTGAAAATATGACTTGAAAATCATGCACATTAGGTGTTTGATAAAATGTCTAAATGAACTCGGCTTAGGATTTAAGGATTTGTAATGGTATGCATTGGAAAGAGGCTTTTATGTTTACTTAGAGTAAACTTGAATTTTTACTTCAATTGATGAGTAATGACCTAATATGCTTGGGTAAAAATGTACTTAATTATGCTTTGAAATGTGTAATTATTGGATCAAAGGCATTAAATGCCTTGGAAAATGCAAAAGAAAGCTTATGTGAATAATAAGGGAAGTAACCACATGACAAGCTTAATGGTCGAATCTTATAGCTTAAAGATAGTGATATTGTGTTTAGACACTTATGTGGTGGTGTATGAATATGAGATACATGTTTGAGTAGTAAATATATTGTATATTTGTATGTATAAAGGCCCGAGAGTTGTAGATCAAGGAGATTGTACCAAGAATCGTTGAAGTCAAGGGAACGTATACCTTCTTTTGAAGTGAATTGGAAAAATCGTATCTCTCAAATGGGACTAGGACATCCCAAGACATGCATGATGACTTGTATGTGAATTTTGAATCTAAGTAATGCATAGTATAATTGAATCTCAAATAGATGCTAGTATACTTGTGTATTTAATAACTCTTTGCACTTAGAGTGCAACTAATGTTTTTATTACATATTTTGAGAAATAATATTGTATTCAACAAACCTACACTTGAAGTGCAAAGGACAAAGCTTTATTTTCTGAAACTACATTTTTGAACAACTTTGCACTTGGAGTGCAAAAGATGACTTTTATTGCATGAAATAATATTTTGGAACTTACATATGCATAATTGAGTCATGTATGCTGCGTGTATGTGTTTTCTTTTGGCTTAAATCCATGGTAAGGTTCTATTTTATCGGTTGGACTGATAAATAAAGGCATGGTGCCTTACTTGATTTTAGTACTTAATTTTTGTATATGATTTTTATGATTGGTGAGGTAACAATTGGCCATTCGTGTGCTAGGCACAACAGATTAAACTACCCCCGTACCTTTGACACTGATACATAAAAATCGAGTCCTTATATTTATACCTTTTCTTGGGACTTGTGGTTGATTGCACACCTAGAGGTCTGGTCACAGACGAGGTTATCATTTAGGATCATGACGCTCTTGTTAACCGTATTCTGGATTCACTACAGACGAAAGTCAAGTCAACACCAGGAATTGGTGGGTGTGCACGTTAGTTTGGCCGACTACTAGTGACACACATAACTATTTTGGCCTATTCTAAGATTTGACTTCCCAACGAGATTTGATTTATACATGTGATGCTTTTCTACTCTTGTGTACTGGAACTGAAACCTATGTTAACTGGATGAGTGATTAATATTTCTATGTCATGTATGTTCACTTCATCTGCGGTTATGTGCATGCTAGATACGTGAAAAACCCGTCTTTAGGTTATCTAAACCATCTTGGTGTGTACCGGGTTCTGTTTGCGATAATTGTTTTTCCTGCTCACTGAGTATATAGTGTACTCACCCCCTCTACTTTCCAACCATAAAGGTTAATTTGGTGAGCTTAAAGCTTTGAGTGGATTGTACGGTCTTTTGACATTTTTGGGGCATTACTGCATATGGGTAGTTTTTGTTTTGTACTTGTGTTGTATAATGGCTCATGAACTGTTTTTATTAAGTTGGTTATGTTGATTTGTTTTATGATTTTGTAAATTAACTCTTAACTGTCTTGTGGTTTGAAAATAACCTTATGTATAAACCTTTTGTACTGTTATTAAGATTGCTCTTGAGTGGACTTAAAAGTCCAGAAGTTGTGGTAGAGTTTTAAATGTCAATATAGAAGTGTGTTTAAAACTGATTTATAGGTATTTTAATTAAGTTTTGGTATTTTCAAAATACAGTTGTTATGTTGTAAAATGTTTTCAAAGAATATATAGTTAGCCTTGCATAGTCAAGTTAAGCGTACTGTAAGTATCCTTAGTTTAGGTATGCGGCGATTGTCATGTGCCGGATGTGGTTCCGGGTTATGACAAGTTATCTACTCTATACTGATATTAGAGCTAAATGAAGACGAGATTGATGCTAGTATGCTTTTGTTCATCTCATTCTCACCCTCTTTCTAAGGTTTATCTTAATTTTACACTTCCTTCTCTTTTGTGGTTACAACATCAAGTGGTTTAAACTCCTTAACGTGATGAAACACAATTTATCTTTATAGTTCACCTTGGTTAGTTAGGAAGCTTTTCTTAACCTATTTCACTCACCACTTTGGCTAACTGACGTATTTGTACTTAAAAGTTATAAATGGATTAAACAATTAGGTTGCACCATCTTTTTAGGTCTATCTACTTAAGAATTAAGTTTACTCAATTTATCTAATTGCTTATTAATAGAATATATAAATTTATTGATCATCTCTTCCATCCCATTGCACAATAAAGATTGTGATTGTTTAAACTAAGCTTATTGTTAGAACATAGGTGGTCTTATAGATCTACCTACTCTAGCTTCTTGCTCCTTATAAAATGATTTAGATGGTTTTTTCATATTGAATTGTAAGTATTAAAAAGAGGATAATTCTTGACTAGTAAGCCATATAATTAGCCTTTTCATAACAATTTGAAGTCAAATATATATTTATGCATGTATGGCAAAGATGTCTATATATGCCACATTGATAGCATAGTTTCCTATTACCTACGTCTTGATTCAATAAAATCTTCATCTGGTTCAACATATCAGTTGTTTGTGATGCCACATTTGAAAATGTTTGGGCTTCTTACATGGAAGCTTTGGACTTCCCTTTTAATGATCTCCTAGACATTCTTAGTAGTTTTTATAAAAGTCACCTCTCTTACAGCAATGTCTACCATGGTTGGACATTGAATGTAAGATCTTCGTAGAAAAATTGCATAATAAGTTGTAAATAATACTGATGATGTGGGAACTAGTTAAGAAAATCTTTGTATCATTCCTAAGCTTTATGGAATTCCTATCTCACTTTTTGTATAAAACTCTAAATCGACATCCTCAACTTGGTTTTCTTATGTAAAGGAAAAAATGTCAACAAAAATGCATCATACACTTGGTCTCTTTCCTTAAAAGGATTTACCTCGATCAAAGCAATGAGGTCCTTACTTAATCTATTATACAATAAGAATAGCATTTCATTAAGCTCATCTTCTATAAGGCCATTTAGTATAAGTGTTTAGATCACAAAGTAAAATTCTTCGATGAACATGATGGTATCTGTAGCACCCCACACCCGACGAGACCCGAACCCGACAACTACAGTGATATCCGAGCCCGTGACCCGCGAGGGTGGCGTACTAGAACAATCACTACCTTTTTAAAACTCGTTAAGACATTATTCTTTTCTTCTGAAAACCTTTTGAGTGCGCAAAACAATAAATGATTTGGCCCAGTTATAACAAAAGCATTTTT
>JANITW010000003.1:21386797-21403478 GCA_027564335.1 Erythroxylum williamsii
AGAGACAGTCTCTATTGGCTGTTTAGGTTTGAGTTTGCATACAGACACATGGATCCTGGCTTCGGGAAGGTCCCGGTGACAAAAATTTTTGTTTTCCGCACCTGGTACATGTGATGTACCTCCCGGGATTTTCCTACAACGACGACCCCGTTTCAGACCCCAGCCCTCAAGCTTAGCAACAGGACACTCACACCTAGCCCTTTCCACAACAACTTATCAATCTCTTTAGACCCATTCGATCTCACAAACTCGTCACTTTGCAACCGCAAATCGAAGCCCATCGCCTTTTTCAACCTTGCTCGATGTCACAGTTTGCATTACCGTAGTAAACAAGATCTGTCATTCCATGTGAAGATATTTATAAAAATGCCACCTCCCACTCTGATCGCTCCTTGGAGCTCCGTTCATCATATACCATCTAACTCACTCCTCACATCAAAACCCCTCTCTACTAACCAAACGACCAGCCGTCTCACAGATCTATTGCTCTCTCTGAGGAGAAGCGAGAAGACCAGGATGGTAAAGAGACTGAGGAGCAGCGAGAAGATTAGGATGGTAAAGAGACTGGTGTTGAAGTAGAGCTTGTTACATCAAAATAGAATAAATCTCATTAAAAGTTAGAAAAGTACTCGACTTTTTCCCTTTAGCGAAGCCACGTCGAAAATCTCCAAGGAAATCGAAGCTAGTTAATACCGGAGCCTTACGGGTCTCATAGAAACTAAGATAAATAAAAAATAAGTTTGCACAACAGTTAAACAAATGTTGGTAGCAAATAAACACCATAACATGACTACCTTTTTAAAGAGGCAGTTTGTGAATTCCATAATATCGAACCATGAAGCTTAGGCGCTATCAACAAGGAAAGAAATAAAACTTATAAAATAAGTGTGTGTGTGTGTGTGTAACATGTCTAAACTCATGAGCGGGTTGAAATACAAAACATACTGATAATATACCATGAACAGGTTGAAATACACATCACATACTAATAATATACCATGAGTTTAGACTTTAGACATGTATATATGCGTATAAACATAAAGATTCTGCTCAAGTACAGAGAAAGAATGCATCAAAAAAGACAAATGAAAATTAAATGCTTACAAGATTGTGAATAGCACAGTTAGCCACATAATGGCTTCATCCGCTAGCTGAGCTAGACAACCACCAAACATGTTCAGAATCATCTTCCTCTAGAATGCCTCAAAGACTTCATCTTTTTCTTTATGATTACCAACCACTTGTCAGTATGTCCTCCCCACTCCTCAGGTATGATTTCCCTCTCTCGTAAATCCTTCAAAAGCATTTCACTCTTATCCACACCTATCTTCTTGTTATACCTTTAATTGTATATATAATTCCTTTAATTGTATATCATGTCATAACTTTATTAGCTCAAAATTCGCTAGCACTACCAAATACATCTTTAATCAATCTCATTCATCAATTATAATAATATAGGATCAAAGCAGTTTTCATTATATGCATATCATAATTAAACCCATTAGTGGTCACTTATGCCAACATAATTGAACATTATAGATCAAGCATAGATGTGTAGCATGGAAATTACATGTAATATGATCTTAACATGCTTACTTCCAACCGATCCAAATTCCTTATTCCTTAGTGAGATCAACCAAATAACCTTTAAGGTTCAAATAAATCATAAAAGTGTCTATAACTAAAAATCATTTGAAATAACAAACTCCCACGAAAATGACATATCTTCAATAGATACAATACTCATATGAGTGACATGCTTATGAAAAACCTTGGGTGGTAAGCCCTTAGTGAGCAGATCCGTAACTATGAAGTTTGTCCCAATATGTTCAATAGACATTTGACCATCTTGAACTCTTTCTTTGACAATCAAGAACTTGAGGTGGATATGTTTTGACTTCGCTGAGCTCTTGTTGTTGTTGGAGTATAGCACTGCTAACTTATTATCACAAAATAACTTTAGTGGTCCTTCAATACCATCTACAATGCATAACCTAGTGATAAAATTTTGCAGTCATATTCCATGATTAGATGCCTCAAAACATGCTACAAACTCCACTGCTATATTGAAAGAAGTTATGAGCATCTGCTTAGCACTCTTCCAAGAAATAACTCCTCCAACTAGCAAGTAAATATAGCCCAATGTGGATCTCTAACTATCTTGGCATCCAATGAAATCAGAATCAAAATACCCAATGATCTCTAGCCGATCCAACTTCCTGTATATGAGCATGTAATTTTTTGTTCTCTACAAGTACTGCATAACTCGTTTGGCTGCTCTCCAATGATCGATTCCAGGATTACTTAAGTATCTACCCAGCATTCCAACAATATACACAATATCTAGACACGTATATACTTGAGTATACATTAGACTCCTTACTGCTGAAACATAAGGAATCTTCTGTATCTCCTTAGTTTCAAACTCATTCTTAGGTCATTGACTAAGACTAAACTTGTCTCCCTTAGCAACAGACATGTCACCTAGTTTACAGTCCTACATGTCAAACCTCTTAAGAATTTTCTAGATGTAGCTCTTTTTTGACAACCTAAGCAGACCTTGAGTGCGATCTCGGTGTATTTATATCCTTAATATAAAAGAGGCATCACCAAAATATTTCATTTCAAATATTTTTGTCAGAAAGCTCTTGGTTTCGTACAATAAGCCTATATCATTACTGCAAGCAGTATGTCATCGACATATAAAACTAGAAATATAAACTTGCTCCCTTTGAACTTGTGGTATATATACAATCATCAACTGCATTCATTTCAAAACCAAACGAAAGAGTTACTTGATGAAATTTGTAATACCATTGATGGGAAGCTTGTTTGAGCTCATAGATGGATTTCTTCAATTTGCAAACCATTTGCTTTGGGTCTTCTGACACAAAATTTTTTGGTTGCACCATATAAATTGTCTCATCAATGTCACCATTGAGAAACACAGTTTTTACATCCATCTGATGCAACTCAAGGTTGAAATGTTCCACAAGTGCCATTATAGTTCTAAAAGGGTCTTTCGATGAAACCGGAGAGAGTTTCTTTATAATTAATGCCTTCTTTCTGTGTAACGTCCTTGGCAACTGGACGAGCTTTATATCCCTCTACGTTGCCCTTCAAATCCTCTTGATTTTAAATATCCATTTGCAATCGATGGATTTTGCATCTTCAGGCAATGAGATAAGATCCCAAACATCATTGTCTTTCATGGACTTTATTTCCTCATTCATGACATCAATCCACTTCTAAGAGTTAGAACTTTGCATGACCTAATGGAAGTTGATTGTATCATCTTCCACAACGCCAATGTCAACCTTATGTTCTTAGAGAAATATGATGTAATCATTTGGAATCGCACTTTTCCTTTCTTTAATGGATCTCCTTAATGACACTAGTTCTTGAAGTTGGTAAGTTTGTTTTTTTTGGAATAATTTATGTAATATGAATAGGGAGTTCCTCAACATTGTCTTGTTGTTCTGGATTTGTTATTTCGACAATATCAGGAATAAAACCCATATCATTGCAACAAAAACTAAAGGAATATTAACATATTCCTCTTGAAAGACAATGTCTCTCACTTTATCTCCCCTCCTAAACTCAACATCCTTAAAGAATTGAGCATTTCCTATCTCAAAAATTAACTTTACAGTGGGATCATAAAACTTGTAACCCCTAGACCTTTCAAAGCATCTAACAAAATATCAACTAATAGTTCTGGAATCCAGTTTCTTTTCAATTGGCTTATATGGCCTTGCCTCAGCTGGACAATTCCAAATGTGCAAGTGGTTCAAATTGGGTCTTTTGCTCGTACAAAGCTCATAAGGGGTTTTAGTAGTTGCTTTAGTTGGAATTCTATTGAGTATGTAAACTGCAATCTTTAATGCTTCTCTTCAAAGAGATTCTGGTAAAGTAAAATGACTAATCATACTTCTTACCATATCCTTCAGTGTTTTATTTCGCCTTTTAAAAACACCATTTATGCTAGAGCATCCTGGCATGGTGTACTGTGGGATGATACTGCACTTTTCAAGGAACTTAGCAAATGGTCCTAGACGTTGCTCACCTAATCTGTCATATCTATAGAATTCACCACCACGATCAGATATGACACTTTTCATTATTTTGTTGAGTTAATTCTGAACTTCAACCTTATAGTTTTTTAACACATCTAGAGAATGAGACTTCTCATGAATGAGATGAAGGTAGCTATAACGGGAGTAATCATCTATGAATGTAATAAAATATTGTTGACCATTCCATGAAGTTTTAGGGAATGACCCGCAAATGTCTGAATGTATGAGTTCTAAGACGTACATAGCCCTATTGGCACCTGATTTCTTTAGGTTTGTCTATTTCCCCTTAATACAATTAACACAAACTTAAGAGTCTGCATAATCAAGGGGATTAAAAACTCTATCAGACATAAGACATTCAATCATTTGTTTAAACATATGTCCTAAACGCTTGGGCTATAATAAAACATAATTCTCATTGATTAATTTTCGCTTTATACCTCTACATACATGTAAAGTTTTATTAGATAAGGCAACTGTATTAACCAAATATAGGTTAATAAAGAATAATAAAGAACCAGTACCAAAAAATATTAAATCTTTAAAACGATTAAATTGATTATTTCCAAATGAACAAGAGTGACCAAATTTGCCCAATGCAGAAATAGAAACTAAATTCTGTCTAAATAACACTATAACATAAGTCTCATTCAAATTCAAATAATAACCAATCTTTAACAATAACTTAAAAATTCCAACAGCCTTAATTTTTACCTCTTTATTATCTTCCACATAGGTGTATCTTTCACCGTCAACTGAGTTTCGGTGGCTCAATCTAGAATAAGAGTTTATATTGGTTTGTATATTCGAAGAAATTAAATGTTTGATTTCTGGAAGTTCGAAACACAATTATACATGCATAGATGCACACCCGACACATGATACGGGAAAAAAGATGGTGTTTATATGGCCATCCATGTGTACAACTCCACATGGACTGGCCATATGCAAATGTTTAACGTCTCTAAGTTGTTCCCATCTATCAAGTTGTAGTTAAATAAGGGACTGGACATAAATTATGTTCATTATCTCTAAGAATCCCTGTGAATGGATGGTCAAGTGGGGTATTGGAACAAAAGGAAACCTGTATTTGGATCAAAAACAAGAGGGGTTTTAAGAATTTATGCTTTTCATTAGCCTCACAAGTCAAGAGTGAAACGAGTCAATCTTTAGCTGCCATTAACGATTCAAAGATACAGAAGTGCAAAACAAAAATATGTCCTTCCGATGTGGAAGGTACGTAATGTATTTAAAGTTTGCAGCTTTTAAGTTTCCTGAAAATTTTAAAATTTTTGGTGAGAATTCATTGATTATTAATTATTTGAATCCAATTTAATTTAAGGTATCGAGCATTCAAATAATTTATTTAAAATATTGTTGTTAACATATTTTAAAGTGTTTTTAAAAATACACTTGATAGACAAATATATAAACAAAACAGAATCAGATTGTTAACTGAACAAATTAAAGCCCCTGAAGAAGGAGCCTGCCTCAGCCAACTTAGTTGGACCACCGACAAAAACTATCTAGACCATCCCTTCCATAAATTTGGTAGGTCATTTATCATTAAAATGGCTCCCATTCTGAGGGAGCTTCGAAGTTTCTTTCCTAACATGAATCATAGGCCATCCCTGATGTTGTCATTCGTTGTTCAGATCCGGCCAACTACTCTGGTGAACCATAAATTTACGTACGGACCGTAAAAGATATAAAATCTTGATCTGCCGCGACGGAGAGACAAAAAACAGCGAAGAAGACTGAAATTTCTTTATAACCCCAAGCTAACGTTGTCTGTCATTGAAATTGCTTAATGACCATTGTCTCTATTCCACAATGCCTCTTTCTTTCCAGGCTACACAACTTTCATGTTCTAATGTTATTAACACTAAAGAGCTGTGGACAAGTTGAGCAAATAATTCAAAGGTTAACGATTCTTGACAGAATCAAGAGCCTTTTTTGGGTTCGACGAGGCTTATATTTCATCATCCGAAGAGCTTATAAACACTTTTTTAAAAAAATTTATGAGTTCACTTTTAAAAACTTATATTCGACTGCGTACTAAAGTATGTGATAACGAATACACACACCTAATGAATTTGGGATATAATCTTTTATCTGTTAACTATTAGTAATCAGTTAATAAATTGATATTATCTATAAATTTGAGATAATTTTTATTTGAAGTATCTTATAATAGTCTTCAGAAAATACTAAAAATACTAAACGTCGAATTTTGCAAGAAATGAGTTACTTTTAAGAGTCCTTTAACTTGTAGATTACAATCAAATTCAAATAAGTGATTTAATTCAATTAAGGATGCATACATTTGAAAGATCCTATAATTTATCTATATGTTAAACAATATTTCTTACATTCGTAGTAGAGCAAACTATATATTGCTAGAGTATTTCTTATTAATTAAACATGAAAATATTAAAAGGTTTATAAGTTATAAGGCCCAACTATTCAAATAACTAGTTTTAGTTATTTTGATAATAGTTGACGCATGCCTATTCTAATATGGTATCAGAGTCGATAGTTGTCCGTCTGAAAGCCCAATTCTAGCGGCCCGATCTGGTTACTACTATATTTATTTCAAGTAACAATTGAATATCTAGTCCCAATGGTAAGAGCAAACTATCCAAATGACTAGTTTTAGTCATTTTAGCAATAGTTGTCTCAAGCTCAATTCTAATATATATGTCCCCTAATCGTGAAACTTATCTTGGTATAATTAAAATTGTTTGTATATTGAATTGATTAATTATTTCATGACTTGTTTAAATTCTAAAATGATAATTATTAAGACATAGGAATAAATATACAATAAGAATATGCGTCTTAATATTCGAATTGTGTTTTATTCAAATTTTTGTTGATAATATATAATATGTATTAATTCTTTTAAGATGCATGTCATATTTGTATGTGAATAATAAATTATTGTTTATCTATTGTCAAATTCAATTATCTACTTATGGAGTTATATTGTGGATGGACAAAATATTTCCTATTTGTTCATTTCCATTGTGGATTGAAATAATATTTTTATTTTGAGTTAATAGCTTGATATATTTTACAACAACTGAATATTCACACAAAAACAAACATTACAACAAGAATGACCTTTGGCTATGAAAAAAATTGTAGCTAAAACATTAATGACGATTTTTATTCGTCGCCAAAACTGTCACCAAATTCTTGTAACTAAAAAGTATAGGGAACATTTTATGCTAATCATCACTGAAAGATATTGCCTACGGTTTATTTTCATAGCAAAAAACCATCAGCGACATTTTGAGAAATCATTGCCAATGCCTTGCGGCTACACTTCTTTTTCATAGCGAAATACTATTAGCTAAGTTTTCAAAATCATAGCCAAAAAGTTTTAGCCACATTTTCAAAAACATAGCTAAATAATTTTAGCTACATTTTTAAAATATAGTCAAATGTTTTTAGCTACATTTTATAAAACGTAGTCAAATGTTTTTAGCTACATTTTAACCAAATTTTACGTAATGTTGCGATAAATTATTTGTTATAATTTTAATCCTTATTATTAAACAATATATTATATATATATATTGTATCAATATATTTTTTATCGTAAATTTATTATACAAATAAATTGTATAAAAATATTATTAATTCAAAATATGAAGCATTATATATAAAAGTAAAATATCATTAAATTATACCAACAAAAAATATTCTTCGTATACAAAATTTTAATTACAATTTTAATAATTCTTATAGACAAAATAATAAATAAATAAACTAATTTACAAATTATAAATGTTAAAAGCCATCAAAAAGTTGTCTCTGTTCATGTAGATAAATGGAACTCCACGCTTCGATTAGGCATAAACTCATATATGAGTAGTTGTCGCATTCCTCTTTCATCATCCTGAACACAATAACCTGTAAACTTAACTAGGTTAGTATGTTAAACCAACCCAAAAAGATTTGTTTTAGCAACCCATTCTTTGTGCCCCTGCCAACCATGAGCTAAGGTCAAACCATCTAAAACAAAGGGAGAAAGGTACTTGATAGCAATAGGTAGAGCAACAATGTTGTTCATGGGAATCTATAAAGTTGAGTAGCATTTTCTATATAATGGATTAGATAATACTGAACAGTTTCAAGAAATAAACATTCAAATATTATTATTTCACACCATCTTATAGATTACAGTTAGAGTTAGACTAAACTATACTTGTTTATTGACAAGATAGCATTAGAAAGTGTTAATAAAAGAGATATCCATTTGCATGAACATGAGAATGAGTAATAATATCAACATAAATTGTTCTTAGCTTGATAAAAATGCAACTAGTTATAAAAAGGCATTTTCCTAATAGCAGATGCAGATAAGGTAAAAGAATTTGCAAATTAGTGTGCAATTATATATTCTTTTCTGATAACTTATGACATGAACATCTCAAGTGATTCTTATAACTGTCAAATTCATTGAATTCAAACTGAGCCATTCAACAATTATATTAAAAGAAAGGCTTAAACTTTTTAAGAGAACATAAAGAATAAAAGTCTAACACAATTTCATTCATGTTATTGTATATTCAAGTATTTGTTTTAATTTTGCACTCCAAATATCACAGCCCAAAGACAGCTATCTCCACTGAGATATTCTTTAGTTTATATATGAAGGCATCATCAAACCAATATTCATTCAAATGCCGCAAAAGAAAAAGGAGTAATGAAGTTTTTTTAACAACAAATATTGAAAATTGTTGTTAATAAGTGAACAAGTTAATAAAGATATATGTTCATAAGTGAACAAGTTAATAAAGAAGTAACTGAATTTGAATAATGAGATATCACATTCTTCGAGAATGATTTTTAAAAGCTGAGTGAAATTATAAAAGACCTCTTTCTATATGAAACTTTTAAATAGAATGATTCTGTTATTGAGAATTATGAAGAGGGACTTTATTTCAGTGGGAGTAATCTAAAACTTGGAAAACTAACTCAAGGATAGTTAATATTGCAACCCACTGATAGTCTACCTATTTTATCTTATCCGAGTGGGAGTAATCATGATATTCATGAACTTGTTTCTTATAAACCACATTTATGTCGAAGTAATCATGGTATTATTCTCCAACATCATTTTGAGATAGAAGGAAAAAATTCAATTAATTATTCCATAAGAAGATGATGAGTAGAGGAATGTATGGTACGCTCTTAATGGTCTTGTTAAAGAAGAATATATGAAAGCAATGAAAGAAGAAATGACTTCTTTAAACTCAAATCAAGCATAAGACTTGTTTGATCTTCCTAATTTGCACAATGCTATGGGAAACAAATGGATTCTTAAAATAAAAAATGTTAATGTTAGTATTGAAAGATACAAAGTACGCCTTGTCATAAAAGGATAGACATAATATAAGGGAATAGAATATGATGAAACCTTTTTACTTGTCATGAGGTTTGCTTCAATTCGTCTAATCTTGACTATCGTAACTAGTTTGGATCTTGAATTATATGAAGTAGATGTCAAGACCACTTTTCTAAATGGAGAATTAGAAGAAGAAATCTATATAGAACAATTTGTAGGTCTCACAAAGAAAAGTCAAGAAGATGAAATGTGTTAGTTATTGAAATCAATTTATGGTCTAAATAGTCTTCAAGATAGTGGTATATACATTTTCATAATATAACGATTTCATATGATTCCTATATGCTTAATAAAGACTACTATGTAAATACTAAGAGATCCAAAGATAAATTTATGATTTTATCTTTATATGTGGATGACATTTTGATTTCTTGTAATGAGTGTAAATTTTTTCAAGTAAATTAAATGTTGATTACATATGAATTTGAGTTGAAAGACATAGGTGAAGCTGCAAACATGCCTGGAGTTAAGATTTTAAGAGATTGTTCAAAGAGATTATTGTCACTTTCTCAAGTGCATTATATTCAAAAGATTTTATAACGATTCCATATACATTATTATAAACCAATAGCCAATCCTATTAATAAAGGCGAAGATCTTAGCAAGAAATTTTGCCCATCTATGCCATAAAAAAGGGAATAAATGAAGAAAATTTCTCATTCTAATGCAATTGGAAGTCTCATGTATGCTATAATGTGTATTATGTTGTTGGGATGGTGAACATATATTAATCAAATCTAGGACAAACACATTAGAAGGCAGTGAGGAGAATATTAAGGTATCTAAAGGGTACTGTTGATTATGCATTGTGTTTTTTTTTTTGATAATTCGATTATGCATTGTGTTATTAAGGCAAATACCCACCTATACAAGGGTATACATATACATATTGAGGAGGATATATATATGAGAGAAAATCTACCTCTAAATTTGTTTTCTTACTTAATAATGGTGATATGTCATGGAAAAGTAAGAAACACAAAATCTACTCAAAGATGGATTTATTAATCTAGACGTCATATATTCCTAACAAATATAGGACTACGTGCTCTCGTTGTATAGTAGCTACATGAGTTATTGGACAACCATAAGAACATGCAAAAATCATATATCAAACCTCATCATGTGGGAGTAAGACTAAGAGATAACAATGAATAAACACACTTGATAAGTTTAAGATATTATCTTTTGTTTGTTAACTGGTAATGATCAGTTAACAAATTGACATTATCTATAAATATGAGATAATTTTTATTTGAAAATATGATGATAGTCTTAAAAAAATAAAAAATATTAAACAAATTTTTTTTATAAAAAACGGATTACTTTTGGGGGGTACCGTAATTGGTGGATAATAATCAAATCCAAGTAAATAACTTGATTCAATTAATAATGCATATGTTTGAAAGATAATATAATTTTCCTATATGTTAGGTAATATTTCTTACGGCCTGTTTTCCATAAATTACTGACATTCCAGCGAGTTATAGGCAATACATGTAAGAGATAGAGCATTAAAGATGAGAGGTACCCACACTCCTCATTAAAGGAGGGATTTAGTTAGTTAGATTCAAACAAACAGTAAGTATGGTTCTTGCTTAATGGGCCTTAGTCTTACTGTCTTAGGGCTCTGCAACTTATGCCAACTTTGAACCATGATCAGCTCCAAATAAAGGCCATATCAATCAAGGCAGCTACTTTCATGTTTCAACAAAATGGCTAAAAACATGACCTAGCCTTTAAATGTAAACTTTAAGGTGGGGCGTCGCGCAAAATTGTTGTAGAGAACAGACAAATCCAGGGGATGCAATGATGCCTTCACTATCCTATGACCTGTCAGTTCTTGCAAAAGCTCTTTTGCTCTTTATCTTGCCCTGTGAACTTCACGGACGCCGTGTGATTATCAAATGTTCTTTGTCATAACTCGGTCAAATTTAAGTACACAAGAACCAAACATAAAACATCAATGATCATCAATCTTCACTTTTATCAGTAATGCATATCTGTCCTAACCCAATGATGACCGAAGTACAACTCATATGTGGATCATTGTAGCATTACATTAGACTAAAAATATTACCGGAACTCGAAAGATTTGTGCTAAAACTTGTTTTGCCAAGTCAATAACAAAGTCCTTATCTTTGGCTTCAGAAGCTCTTAAATTTAGTGGGCTCTTCACATCCAAACTCTCCTCTGCATCTCGGTTCTGCCTCTACAAGCTCACTTCTTCCATGTCGGTTTTTAGCATTAACCTTTGGTCTTATGCTCTTTTGAGGTTCATATCCTTATTTGCTTGTTTTGGTCCTAGTTTAAGATTTAAGTCCCAGTTGCAAAGAAACCTAGAGGAAGAGAAGAATCGGCCAAGTAAAATTCTGCTTCTTCGGCTTTCTGGGTTATAATTGTTGACTGGTTATCATTCTTTGATTAACGTGAGATGGGCCGAATCATGTAAAAAAGTTTTGAGAATGAGCTAAATGTGTTGAACCCATCCTTGGATTTTTGCTCTTATATTCCCGTACTTTATTTACAAGGTATTTGAAAATCTTCGAATTGAATTTATTAACAAATTAGATTCAATTATATTATTGAGATTAAATTGAATTCAATTTATACTGTTTAAAACAAATCCAATAATATTAGAATTGAATTCAATTATACTGTTTGGAACACATTCAAAATGAATTCAATTATTTTATGACATTTTTATCGTTAACTAAAAAATAATCTTATTAAATAATAAATATTCACACTTACACAGAGCAAGTTATAAACATCAATTTTATTATAAGTGATATCATCAAAAAAATTTATTATTAAAATGAAAAGAAAAAATTGATTATAAATGACATTAGGCTAGATCGAGCTATACAATAGAAAACTATTATAATTTGGAAACTTAAAAATGCATAAATGAGCAGTAGTTCATTTACATTGACAACTACAAGGCACTATTAATTTTTGAAATATCACTCCAAATTATATATTATTATAAAAAGTTTAACATGTCTTCCTGTGATAAGGAGACATAAAATCTTTACATCAAAAACTTAAATAAAAACATTTATACTTGTATAGAGCAAGTTATATCATTGACAAAGTTCCACATTCAAGATCTCAAATGGAACAAGATTCACTTAAAATGTAGCCGAAAACAAACAAACAAACAAAAAAATCTATATATATATATAAAATTTGAGAAATGTGAAAAAATATAGACAGGATGGGAAAATGAAAAAAGCTAAATCGAACGATGGATCTAAAAGAGAATGATGACCATAGAGAAAAAACGAAAAAGGAAAAGGCATCCATGAATAAGGAAAAGGGAAAATCTGGATATAGTGGGAGGTGTTGATTCATGGAGAAGGTGTTGTTGTTCCGTTTCTTGGTGGGAGGGGTTGTTTGAGGTGGGAGGGGTTGTTTGAGGTGAAGAGATATATGGTAAAATTAGATGGGTATTATTGGAAATATATTTTCAACGTTCAAAAGAAGAATTGAAGTTCTAGTTTGTAATTCAATTATGATGCTTTTTCAGGTGAATTCAATTTATAAAGGATGCACTTGAATTGAATTCAACGGTGCAATTGAATTCAATTCGTATTATTCCAAACACCCTGTTAGTGTTTTACTTTTAATATGATTTTTCACTTTAAATTTGGAATTAAAAATTGTCTCTGATTGTGATATTTTGTTTTCGGACATTAGCTCATTTGTTAATATGAATTATCGATCCATTTTCTGGTATTAACTTTTGTTCCACGATTGTGAATTTGTTTAGTGACGTCTTTATAAAGGCTCACAACTTTCAAATCATACGATCAAAATCCTTACTATGGTGATTGATGATAGGAATAGCAAAAGATATTGTATTATTTACTAAATCAATAGGTACAGCAATGGAATACCTCCTGACAAAGTAGTTTCCAGGCCAACAGAATAACAGTATTTTCCCCAAAAGAAGAATAATGCCTCCTTTCACTATACAACTCTTCTTATATTCCCCTGTACCCTCTCTTTACACAATCTCTCACCATAACTAGCTCATAACAACCTACATATGTGGCATATGTCCCCTTTACCATCTTACCCTTACGAATGTAGGTTTGGATGGGCTTAGTAGGTTATGTAATGTTAATACTAGCAGGCTGATCACTAATACTAACAGGCTGGTCACTAGGAAGGGTATTGATGGTTCCCTCCTCCTCAAGAAGCACCTTGTCCTCAAGTTGAATGGAAAAAAATTAACCCTTTATAAATTCTGCATCCTCCCAAGTCGCCTCTTCTGCTGGTTTGTCTCTCCACCGTATAAGCCACTGAAGGATACTGCTTCCTTTGGACTTAGAGATTCGTAAAGCTAAGATCGCCTCCTGTTCAGCCAAGTTGCCCTGATCCATCTCCAACCTTGGGGAAGGGTGTGCTCAACTGAATGGTTGTCTAAGGCCCTCTTCAGCTGAGAGACATGAAAAACTGAATGAACCTTGGATGAAGGAGGAAGTTGTAGCCTATAGGCAACCTGTCCCACTCTCCCAATTATCTTAAAAGGCTCGTAGTATCTTGCTGATAATTTAGGACAGATCCGCCTTACCACCGTAAGCTGTCTATAGAGTCTTAGTTTAATATAGACTAAATCGCCCACCTGAAAATACACTTCCCTTATGTGATTATCGGCTGATTTCTTCCTCATGGTTTGTGCTCTTACTAAGTTGTGCTTTAGTTGACGTAGTGTTTCATCTCTAGCAACCAAAACTAGAGCTATAGATTCCATTTGAGTCTCTCCTTGAGTGAAATGTAGCAGGGTAGGAGGGAGACGATCATACACAACCTCAAAAGGGGTTCGCCCAGTTGAATCATGGTAGTTTGTATTATACTAGTATTCAGCCCATGTTAGCCAAATAGACCAATTTTTAGGTTATTCAGAGGTAAAGCAACAAAGATAAGTTTCTAGGCACCTATTGATCACCTCAGTTTGTCTATCCGTTTGAGGATGGTAAGAGGAACTCATCTTCAATGTTGTCCCTTGTAACTTGAACAACTCCTTCCAGAAATTGTTAGTGAAGAGTAGGTCTCTATCACTTAAAATGGAATTAGGAACTTTAAGTAATCTCACGATGTCACGAATAAATGTTTCAACCACAATCTTGGTAGTGTAGGGATGTTTAAGAAGTGAGAAATGAACATACTTAGATAAACGATCAACTACCACTAAAATTACCTCATAAATCCATGGAAACCTCCTCCCAAATCAGCTAAGGTATAGGTAAGGGCTGTAATAAACTAGCTAGAGACATTGCCATATATTTATTTTTCTGACAAGTAGCACATTCAGGCACAAATTTCTGAATAGAAGGTTTCATTCCTAACCAAAATAGTCCGCAAGCCAATTTTTTGTAAGTTTTGAGGAAACTCGAGTGTCCCTCAGAAGGTGAAGCATGATACTCATGTAGAAATTAAGGGATTAGCACTAAAGTAGATGATAGTGCTAATCTGTTTTTGTAAAACAACAAATCACCCCTTAGGTGGAAATCAGATTTGGAATTAGGATCTGCCTTGAGTGCTGTCATAATTGAGTGTAGCTTAGAATCCTCTTTGAGCTCTCTTCGAGCAACATCCATATCGAGCCAAAATGGGGCTGAAATTGTTGAAAATGGTAGTTTGTCATCTTCAATTCTCGATGATAGGAATATCAAAAGAGATTATTAACTTTTGTTCCACAATTGTGAATTTGTTTAGTGACGTCTTTATAAAGGCTCACAACTTTCAAATCATACGATCAAAATCCTTACTATGGTGATTGATGATAGTAATAGCAAAAGATATTGTATTATTTACTAAATCAATAAGTACAGCAATGGAATACCTCCTGGCAAAGTAGTTTCCAGGCCAACAGAATAGCAGTATTTTCCCTAAAAGAAGAATAATGAATACTTTCACTATACAACTCTTACTATATTCCCCTGTACCCTCTCCTTACACAATCTATCACCATAACTAACTTATAACAACCTACATATATGGCATGTGTCTCCTTTACCATCTTACCCCTACAGATGTAGGTTTGGATGGGCTTAGTAGGATGTGTAATGTTAATACTAGTAGGCTGATCACTAATTCTAACAGGCTGGTCACTAGGAAGGGTGCTAATAGTTCCCTCCTCCTCAAGAAGCACCTTGTCCTCAAGGTGAATGGAAAAAAATATCCCCTTTATAAATTCTGCATCCTCCCAAGTTGCCTCTTGTGCTGGTTTGTCTCTCTACCATATAAGCCACTGAAGGATACTGCTTCCTTTGGTTTTAGAGATTCGTGAAGCTAAGATCACCTTTGGTTCAACCAAGTTGCCCTGATCCATCTCCGACCCTTGGGGAAGGGTGTGCTCAACCAAATGGTTGCCCAAGGCCCTCTTCAGCTAAAAATCATGAAAAACTGAATGAACCTTGGATGAAAGAGGAAGGTGTAGCCTATAGGTAACCTGTCCCACTCTCCCAATTATCTTAAAAGGCTCGTAGTATCTTGTTGACAATTTAGGACAGATTCGCCTTGCCACCGTGAGCTGTCTATGAAGCCTTAGTTTAATATAGACTAAATCGCCCACCTGAAAATACACTTCCCTTCTGTGATTATTGACTGATTTCTTCCTCATGGTTTGTGCTCTTACTAAGTTGTGCTTTAGTTGACGTAGTGTTTCATCTCTATCAACCAAAGCTAGAGCTATAGATTCCATTTGAGTCTCTTCTTGAGTGAAATGTAGCAGGGTAGGAGGGAGACGATCATACACAACCTCAAAAGGGGCTCGCCCAGTTGAAATATGGTAGTTTGTATTATACTAGTATTCAGCCCATGCTAGCCAAATAGACCCGTTTTTAGGTTATTCAGAGGTAAAGAAACAAAGATAAGTTTCTAGGCACCTGTTGATCACCTCGGTTTGTCCATCCGTTTGAGGATGGTAAGAGGAACTCATCTTTAATGTTGTCCCTTGTAACTTGAACAACTCCTTCTAGAAATTGATAGTGAAGAGCGGGTGTCTGTAACATCCCCATCCAAAGGGTTAGAACCCTAACGATTTGATATATGTAAGATCAATAGGAGAAAATGGGATAACACATCTCATGCTTATGCATTACATAAGGTGCACATGCACATACATAGTGAATCCTTGCACATAACAATAATTGTACATGCATTCATTGAC
>JANITW010000003.1:21463380-21476004 GCA_027564335.1 Erythroxylum williamsii
AAATATAAATGATTAAGAAGGATTAAGAGAAATCAAGTAATTTGAGTTTGATTGAGGATGAATTTTCGAAAAAGGAGAAATTGTTTTGCTTTGTATGAAAGATGAATAAAGTGAATAAGAAAGAAAGAAAGAAAAAAAATTTATACCGGATTTCGGATAGGTTTAGTCTAGGTTTCCAACGTGACAGTTATTTCTAAGATATTTTGTCTTCAGATGTCAGATCTATTTTGTAAATTATTGTTCCGCCTTCGATTCGTATTCGTTTGACTTCGTTTTTTTTCGCTTTTTTTGTCTTAGTATTTGATTTGCTTCGATTCGATCATTTGTGCTTTCATTCTGATTCGATATGTATTCGATTTCACTTGTTAAGTTTTTTGTTTCCGCTTTCGATTCATTCATTTTCGATTTGTGATTCGATTCGTATTCGATTTGATTTCGCCTTCTGTTCTGTTCTTTCGATTTTGCTTTCGTTAGTTTTTTGTGTCCCTTGCTTGTTTTCCGGTTGGGATCCAGCATTGAGATCGGGTCTCAACAAAACATCTCCCTGAAGCAGACTTACAATATATACAACCTTCTCATCATCTTCACAATCCATCTATTCCAATACCCTCTCTGTCTTTCTCAACTAGGTCTCAGCTTCTTCTGGATCAATGGTCCCATAGAAGTCTACTGCTCCATACTTCCTCAGCCTGTTAAACTGTTTTCCCTTCTTAACCAGGGCTGAAGTAGAAGCCTGTGGCATCTAACCCATATCCTAGACAAAGGCTTGAGTAAATGCCTAAAACAATCTTGGATCCAAGGTAGGCACTTGCTCTGATGGAACAGGCGACTCTTTCATCTGTGATCAAATGGGCTCACTACCTTTCCTTACAAAAGCCTCAATGTTTTATGGGGCTACTGACTCCTCAATACTCTCGTCTCTTGGCAGAGGGTCAAGTGCAACAAACCCTTGAAAAACTCCTCGTGTCATTCTACAAGGTGACTTCTTACTCCTTCAATGCAAACACTAATGATTAGATTACATTTCATTTTAAGCTTAGTTCCTACATGTATGCATAATATGTATGTCACTTAATGAAATCAATCAATTCACAATGCAATAAGTAATCACATAGCATAACAATTCATCCTACTATGCATCCTAAGCCTAGGAAAAGCCTAAGCTTCGATACCAAACAATGTTGGACCCCATTTCTGGAGCCCAACATTCAGATTCACAAAACGTGAGCAAACTCATTCTTCTATTTCAGAACAGATTTTGGGAAACTTCCAACCGGAATTTCAGTTTGACTTCTTCAGAACATTAGTTCATCATTGTTTTAAACTTCTATTGACACCAAATTTATTCAATTTGGTTCAAAATTTTGAAACTTATGGTCCAAACCCTTTCGGACTGTTATTAAACTAAAATAATATATTATATTCAACTTTCATTCAAAAATTGAAAGTCTTAGAGACTAAATTAAAATTCAATTCCTTCAACTAATTTAAATAACTCTATCTCTAGTTTACTTAGAAACAAGAATCATCTCATTTGAAGCTCTAAAAATCAAGATATCCTCAAAATACTGAAGCATATTCAGTAAAATGTCCAATTCATGCTCTTCCAATGGATACCCTCACTTTGATTCAATTAATCTTTTTTGAATCAATGCCAACAGCTATAAATTTTTATGGAGAGATATAGAAATGTGTTATGAACCCAATTCTTTAAAAATCAGGTTATTTGAAGGTCGAACGACAAAGTTATGATCAAAAGAGTGGAAAATGTTCATGATTAGGGGGGAGGATGCACAATCGCGACCTACGTGCGTGGCTGCGAAGTCACGATCACGACGCATTACAATCCTTCGACAGAGTCGTGATCGTGACTTCTCCCTCCCTACATTTCTTCTTTTGACCTGAATTAGTAAAATGGGCATAACTTTCATTACAAATATAAGATTAGGGTCATTCAAAGATTGTTTTGAAGAGGACTTCTAAATCTACAACTTCCATGAAGATCTCAAAAACAATTTTTGTCTCTATAAGGGTCAAAATTTCAAAGCAATGAAGCTGTCCCGAAAGTCTATCCTATTCGGCATCAAAACTTCTAATAATCATATTTTTTAACTCTGAAGTCCAAACATTTCATACTATATAGCATTGAAAAGCTAGAAAGATAATCTACAACTTTGAAGAAGACAACTTTGTCTAACTCCACCTATATTAATCCTATTTTTCCCCTGAAGTCAAAAAACAATTTGTACACCTATGAAAGACTTGAAATAAGAAATGTACAACTACAAGATAAATAAGCACATACACATTGGGAACTTCTTCAATTCTTCATTCATTTCCAAATTAAAAAGAAGTTAAGACATAGCTTTAATTACATATCAACATTATATCAAAGACTTAACACAAGATACAAAATACATTGGATGCTCAATGTTTGGTATGCTAATAAAGCTAACAAAAAATGATTGAACTAACTTAGTCACAAATGTCTATCTTGGAGTTTTTGATACCTTGCAACGATTGCTAACCCTCTCATTCTGCACATGAGGAGTGGAAAAATATTAGGTTGAGCTACGACGCTCAGTTGCTAATGTATTTATAGCCATCGAAAATTACCACAAATTCAAGCATATGTATTTATATATCTAGGAATTCAATCATTCACGAATTTAGCTCAGAACTCACAATTAAGTAGTTAATACATAACACATAACATAGACTCTATCCATTAAGAAAATCATTCGAATGCATCATACATAACAATTCAAAGATGTAATGCACAACCAAATGGCTCGAGGGGTCCCATGGGTACGAAATGGAGAAATCGAAGTTTTCACCATGAACAAAATAAGTCCATTTTTGGAACTCATATGCCACAAGTAGGCAACCAGAAGAAGGCTCTTGTCTACGTGCACATGGCAAATGAAATGGTTCATCTCTCGCCCAAACAAAGCACATATTCATTTTATCACATGTTCATACTTTTATGCTTTTTTCCTTCTTTTTATTTAAATCAAAATGTTATAACCTCTTTCACTGTATAACATAATCACAATGCATCATGCATTTCTCATCAAATCACAACAATTCAATTTCAAGCAATCAACATTCATACACATAGGCAAGAATTTGTATAATCACACAATAGTTATAAATAAATTACCCACTTAATTAGCTTGCAAAATCCAAGTCAAGCTTGCCTTTCCTCTTGCTCTTGGATTTGGTTCTCTTGGTTTCCTAAAACAACCAAGGTTTCATTCAAAACAATATTATAATGAAATTCATAAACTTTAATAATTACAAAAATGCAATAAATACAAATTAAGCTCAAACCTAACCTACCCATAGTTCATCTAAGCTAGATAAACAAAACCCTAATTCCAGAACCCATGAAAATCAAAATGGGTCTCATCTTCTTTCAACCCATTCTTTACTTCTTTCGCTACCTAAGCAAGAAAGAAAAATAAACTTACTTTAGACAAGATGATTTCTCTCTCTTTCCACGTTTTCTTCTTCTTCCCTAACTTCTCTCACGACTCTTTTCTCTTCTTGCTTTCTTCTCTACGTTTTTCTCCTCTCTTCTTTTCTTCTCACAATTTCTTCTTTCCTTCTTTCTTATTGTTCTAATTCTAGCCCCTTTTGTTTTGTCTTTCTTCCCATTTTGCCCCTCATTAAACTAGGCTTTCCATATCTACCCTTCTTTCTTTTAACATAAGCCGACTAACTACTTAAGCTAACTTAATTCTAACACTTCATTCTAATTTCTAATTTCTATTCATACTTGCTAATTTAATGACTCAATTCTAAAAATAATGAAACAAATAAATTAATAATAAATAAAAATTTTTGGGGTCTAACACTAACAAGGATCCCACATATCATCATTTGAGAGTTTTTAGCTATAAGTTATTCAAACAAGTACCCAAGGGTCAGAGAAAGAAGCTTGACTTATAATCGATACCTTGCGTCTTTGTTGGATATGGTGGTGATTAGTTTGGATTTAGACTTTATAACCTAGAGAAGCAAAAGGTAGTCAGGAGTTGGGATGTGGTGTTCTAGGAGCATGAGAGAGGTGCTGGTCTTCTGAGTGGATATAAATCATCATACTACAACTCATTAGATGGCATAGTAAATTCTTTTCCGATTACTTTGGCTATTGAACAGTCTATAGGTGAAGAAGATGAAGTGCGTGACCAAGCCCTATTTTGAGACTTTTGGTGATCATAGACGACTTTATAGTTCATACCACACAACTATGTAAATCAATTGCGTAAGTCTCTATAAAGGTGTAAAGATACACGAACATGTGTGGAGAATATATACCAGTGTGCTATAAAAGGCTTTGGGCTTAGATGACTCATGATCAATGGATAGAGATTAAGGAGAGATCTTAGATAATGTGGTGGATAAGATCACAGTAAATATACATCACCTCTAAAAGATAAAGACTATATGGGAGGATCATCTGAATATAGTAGAGTTCTTCATGGATATGAATGTATCATTCCTAGTTAAATGTAATCTCTTGTCTTGTTTGTTGGAATGTAGATAAATCCCATCAGATAGAGTCCTATTTGTATGGAAGTGTCATCCAATTAGTCGGTGTGACGTAATATGATAAGAATAGATATGATCTAATTAGTTCAATTCAATTACGATGCTAAATTATAAAGCCAAGAGGTATCTACAAATAGCTTTATTTGAGTAACTTTATATAGTATAATTATATTAAAATAATATTCTTTTAATTATTCTAAGAAAAAATATGTTCAAAGTAATAGTAATACATAGTAACTCTTATATAAGATATTTTTTATAGTTTTTAATTTAAAATTATTTATATAATCGTTGCATTAAAAATTTTCATAAAAATAAATAATATTCCATCGTAACTGGTAAATTAATACAATTATTATTTAATAAAAAATCACATTTTTAAATCTTTGTTTAAATAATTTAGTTCATAAGTGATCAACTGCCTCTATAGTGATTATGATATCTTACATAATTGAAGCAACTTATAACAATTTATCAATAATTTTTGAAGTGATGTGGATTATTTAGTTATAGCTTTATTACGACACTTACAAGATATATTTGATTTAAAATTTTAAATTTAATGCCAATTATCATGTATAATTGAAAAAAAATACTTATAACTTAATTTTTATTCAAAATAATCTACATTAACATTCAATGAATCAATTGTTAGTGTAGGCACAGATATAAAAAATTGGAGTATTAAAAAAATCCTTCTCAATACAGTATTAAAAAATATAATCATATTACTTAATATTGCAAACTTATCGAGAATGTGAATATTTTCAAAACTTCGGATATAAAAATAAGAGTATTACAAAAGTTTGGAGAACGTAGATAAAATTTATGTTTCATGTTTGAAAGAGTACATCCTAAATTTGAAGAATTCTTAGTTGAAGATGGGTTAGATGAGAGAGAATGTCTTTCTTCTTGTTTTCTCCCTAGCTTATATTTTGCTTTTTGGCCATAGCTTATTGCTCCTCTAGTCTACTTCACCTTGGCTTTTTGCTTAATTGCTTATCCAACTCAAGGCCTTGCTATTTTGTCTTGATGTTGGCTTTCCTATTTTGTGTTGTTTGTTGGCTATCTTGCTCAAGTGCTCATCTTGACTACTTCTTCACTTCTTAAGCATTGTCAAGCTCTACTAGTTGTTTTAAAGTCCATTCTTCATTAGTTTTTGTTGGCTGCGGGGTCTTTTCCTTATTCTCTTATGTTAGCTTGTTGTTTACTTGAACTCTTAGGATTGTTAGCTTGTTGTTCACTTGAACTCTTAGGACTGTTTGAACATTGACTACACTTAGTTAATTCCAGATTTGTTATCCAAAGCTCTAGTTTCCTCTCACCTCTAAACTTACCTTCAATAGTAACAGTATTTCAGTAAACTATATAGTCGCATTATTTGTTATTTTAGGAATGATGGCCCATTGTTCTAACTAAGTGAGTTCCACTAAATTTCCACCCCTTTGTCCCTTATCTGTTCCATCCACTCTCTTGCTAACTATAACGTCTCCAATCTTGGCCAATATACCTGTCCTAAATGTTGCTAAACATATTTTTGTCGAGCTCATTGACCAACATTTAAGGAAGTAAATTCTGAATGATTCCTCTTAAGCTTCACTGCACCATTATCCAACATTATGTGAAGAAGATTGAAAACTTGTTTCCCCCTTATTGCAATTTCTTTGTGAAGGATCATTTAAATGGAAGTCCTCATTGATCATAAATTTTTTTCTTGATAAAAGGATAAAAATTTCCACCATTAAATTATAGGCTCATAAATAGTGAAAAAGTGGTTTTAGGGATTCTTTTTTTTACTGATGATGGGTTGTTCCTCTTTAAATGTTTCTCCCTTCAAGTGCTTAAAAAATCCTAGACAATCGATCATGGCATTTTATTGGCATTATGATATTTCTTCAGTAATGGTGACCCAATATATAGCTCGAAGACATCAATCTTCAATATGTCCTTATTTAAGTGAACTTACATAATATTCCTTAATATATTACATAACAATTGATCTTAGTTACTTAGCTAGCTACGTTGGTAAATCGGTGGGAATAGATGAAACAATGAAAACTATAAAAAAAGATATGCTATGCTAAAGTTTGTGTTGTTGTTGATATTAAAAAAGAGTTTCCTAATTCTATTCCATTAATGAGATTGGATGACGTTTATAATCTTTATCAAGATGAGGTACTGGTCACTTATTAATGGACACTTTTAGCTCATCATATTAGAAAGACATAGAAACCAAATAGGAAGAGATTTATTAAGGGAGAACAATTTTAAGTTAATGATGCTTGAAAAATTAGCTAGTGATCCAATAGATAATAAATATATAACCTAATCATTTGAATAATTCGAGTACTGATGGAGATTTTATTACTATATCTTTAAGACATGATTTGGTTGATCCTTCTATAATTATTAATACTATTGTTAGTGGATATTTTGACTATTTTAGTCTTATAAAGTAGGGCTTTAGGTGATAATGATATTTTGGTTATTGTGGAAGCTACTCCATAGTTGGAATTGTCTTCTTATATAGAATTTAGCACTAAAAGTTAATGGATGAAATAAATTCTCAAGTTGTCAACAATTTAGCTTTGGATAGCTTAGAGCATTTTGATAGGTTCATAGTTAAGACTAGGAGGAAATCAAAAAGGAAAAATTAGGTGATCTCTTCATCTTCTCCTAAATCTTAATATGAGTATGTTATGTTAGAATGTGAAAGGAATAAATAACTTCTTCTTAGAGATTATTTGATGAATTTAAACCCTTCTATATTTTTCTTTTAGAAACTAAGTTGAAGCAGGATTCAGCGAGTAAGCTTAATTTTCTCAATAACTCATGGCAAATTATCACTATCTATTGTGCTTATTATAGTGGTTGAATTATTATTTATTTTTATTTTAGTAAAGTGAAGCTTTTGAGCTCTATAATCATGGATCAAATCATATATTTGGACTTGGAATTATTGTAAGAAAAAACACATTTTTATATTTCATTTGTTTATGGTTCTAACTTTACTTTTTAGATAGTTTCTTTATGGAATAAGGTTGAGGAGATTTTTTTTTCTAGAATCAATTGCCCTTAAAATTGTGTTTGGTGATTTTAGCAGTACATCATATCATTTAAAAGTTAACAGTAATTCCTCTATAAGAAATCACTCAGATGACATGCATAACTACATATCCAACATAGGCATAATTGATCTAAACATGTATGGTCAATATTATATATAGAGTAATAAGAAACAAGGGAGGTGGTTTCAGAGGAACAAACTTGATAGTGCTATGGTGAGTAACTTATGGTTGAACAACTTTCTTAAGAGTGTTGTTATGTTTGGAAATCCATCATTCTTTGATCGTTCTCTAATAGTCATCACTGGCCTTAACTTGAGAAGGATCAAGTACTTTCTATTTAGGTTAAACAACTATTTGGATAATGATCTTGAGTTTAAGAATGTTATCTTAAAAAGAATATGTTATCATTTTAAAGGGTATAAGGCTTTCATATGCATACGAAAATTACAAAATATTAAAGATGAATTTGAAGAATTGAAAAAGAGGAAATATAATGATACTCAAACTATATTTCTAACATCAAAAGATAAGCTATAGAAGGTACAAAGAATGTTTTACCTTGATCCACTGAATTCCTTGATCCAACTAAAGGAAATATATACTTTATCTGATTATCTCCTAGTTATTGAGATTAATAGTTCAATCCTCTAACAAAGATCTAGGGTACAATGTCATAAGAATGGAGAAAAAAACATTATTTTTTTCTATTAAGTCTGTTCTTTCAAGAAGGAATCATAACAAAATTTTTGTACTTATGGGACATCATAGTGACATTATTCCTTCTTAGTATGAGCTTCCAAAGGATACTTATGATTATTTGTATAAATTTCTTAATTCTTCCTCTATATGGTCCTCCTTAGTACAATTGTTACAATCCTTCATCATCGATAGAATTTCTCTAGTTGATGTGGATCTGTTGATCATGCCTATTACAGATTCTGAAGCCCTAGTTTATATCACCTTAATGGCCTTTTCTTTAATAAATCTTAGCATATACTGAAGCCTCTAGTCACTAAAGCTATGATGGAATTCTTCAATAATGGTGCTATGTTAAAAGAAATTAACAAAATGTACATCAACTTAGAAAAATTTTTCTAATACGAATAACTGGAGAGACTTTAGATCCATAACTTTTAGAAATACTATCTACACGATAATTGTGAAGATTATTGTCTCTACGCTTAAAGAAGTGTTTAAACCATTGATAATTCTTCTTAGAATTCTTTAATATTAGGGAGGCAAATTGGTGATAATGTGTTTCTAGATTATGAATCGATAAAAAATTATAACATAAAGCACTCTTTTAAGAGTTGTACTATCAAAATAGACTTTAATAAAGCCTTTGATTATATGGAATGGGTATTTATTATTAATGCTCTTTATGCTTTGGCTTTCCTCCAAGGTTTATTCATTGGATCACTCAATGCATCACCACGGTATCCTACAGTGTATTAGTGAATGGTAAGCCTAGTAGATTATTTAATTATGCTAGAGAGCTTAGGCAAGGAGACCCATTATCTCCTTACTTTTTCCCTTTTGGGCATGAAAGTGCTATCTAGGCTTATGACTTATGTTATAAGTTAGAAAAAGAGCTTTAAGTACAACATCAAATGCAAGCAGTTTAAGATTCATAGCCTTTTATTTATGGATGAATTATTTCTCCCTTTTGGTATATTTTTGAATTAGATTAGTGATCTAATGAATGCTCTGAGGTGTTTTAAGGAGTTATCTAGATTAGAGATGGATAAGGATAAAAGTTTTGTTTTGATATCTTCATTTACTATAGCTTACTCTCTTTAGATCACTTGTTTGACATGATTGTAAGAAAAGTAGCTTCTATGTACTTACCTTGGAGTTTCTGTCTCTCATAAAAGGCCATTTTATAGGGAGTTTTCGTCACTGAAAGATACAAATTAGAGGATAATCAATAATTAGTATAATAAGAGCCTTATTTATGCTAGTAGGGTTTAATTGATTAACTCTGTGTTGAACTTTAGTACATATTTACTGGTCTTCACTTATTGTGTTTCCTAAAATATGGATAAAGGTTATTGAGAAGTTGTTAAGACCTTTTTATGATCTTGTCAAACAAAAGGAAGCTATAAACCCAAAGTAAGATAAAAGGTTATGTGCTTGCCTAGAGATGAAGGTGGGCTCAGTATAGTTTTGATTAGAACAAGTAATAAGGTTTAAATGGCTAGGAGATTATAGAGGATACTTATGGATAAGGAATCATTTTAGTGAAGTGGTTGCATGCACATTATTTAAAATGAGCTAAACTTTTGGTTAGTGTCTCCCAAAAGTAACTCATCCTAGACTATGATGGATATATTCAAACTTAGGTAGTAGTTGAAAACTCTCATTAAAACAAAGATAGGAAATAGAGATAATACCAATCTTTAACATGATAATTGGAGTTCTTTGGGCCTTCTTGACAATGATGCTCAATTTGTTAATATGAGATCCTTGATACTAGAACTAGCTGCTAAAAGAAGTATTGTTTAGTGATTCATATAATCTTCTATAAGGTTTCGATCATGCATCTCATACATAATATATATCAAATATACGTAATGGAAAATAAAACGAAACCTTAAAAATTAGATCTAAAACGGAACCTTAAAAACTAGATCTACTCAAGCATATAGATATCGCAAGCAAAAACATAAGATGTAATATGTTTACACACATTTCCGATGATCTCCTTTGTTCTTTAATCTTCTTCACATTGGTAACTCTTGTCAGAGTTAGAGAGAAAAGAGTATGTGTATGAGAAAAAAGCTTTCATTAACTTGTGTCTTACATAAGATGCAAGAAAATGATGATTAATTTCTGCCCTCTTTGTCCTCCCATAACCCTCATCATTAATGGGAAGTTAATGGTCATGAATAACATGCATTAATGGAAGTTATGGGAAGTTAATGACCATAAATAACATGCATTAATAGAAGTTTTGGGAAGTTAATGACCAAATTGGCAGCCAATAATAATTGTTTTTAATTTATTCCATACAACGTTTTCTACTATGATCACATCGCGATATAATCCCAAAACACTCTCTCATATCTTCAATCACCATTCAAGACCATTTTATTCATCCTTCGGATCTCCTATGTGTGTGACCCTTTAGGTTCCCGATTAGTTAGCCACTTAAATTAACACTTAAATGAAGTAAGTCAAGAGTGACATCTAGCAATACGTCATGACCCCCAATTGATTAAAAAGTTAGTAGTTTAATTACAAACCCTTCCATACATAATGTTGCCATGCACTTCGTTCTTTCACCATCTATACCCACTTGGTTCAGAGTATGGTCAAAATGTTAACTCCCATTAGACTGACTACATCACATCTAGTCTAAGTGATATTAGATCTTGTCCTGAGGATATCATTACTTTATGTATCATTGGAGACTCTCTTCATGACACATATCTACTTTGGCCAGAGACTGCCGAGTAAATACCCTGACAAGAGGTCATGGGTATCATCTCCTTCTATCAAGAGTGGTGAATCCTTTATTGGCTACTTAATTTCCTTCGAATACCTCAAGCTGCACTCAATCACCACTGTATGAGTACCCTTAAAAGGCACTGATGAATGGAGTCAAAGGATAGGATTAGTATTCGAGATATCCTTGAGCACCTCAAGTCAAAGGATACTTGCATAATTGCTATGATGAGACTATCATTGGCACTGGAATTGAATATCCATATAATTGTCTCATAATAGGTCAATCCAATGTACGTACTACCCTTAGTAAGCATCCACATGTTGACTCTAAACAACTCATGTCTACAACTTATGAAATCAATTGCTTGATCCAATCAAGAAGTATAACATATGCTAGTCTATTCAGATTAATGATATCCCATCTCATTAATCCTATGACTAGGGAAAATTTAGATACTAATGTAATTATACATGATAGGAGTCTCATTATCATGATCTCATCATGATTTCCTCTATGCTATGTTTTGTATAAAGTGCTTCATTAAATCAATTTAAGATCAACATCAAATCCATATATGTATGAACATCGAAATAATGAAAAATGCCTTTATTAATTATAAAATGATTTGTACAGTAAGTGCTAAAGGTGATTGCCTTTATAACACTTCTCTAACAAACTCCTACTTATACTAAAGTCAATCACCTTGATATCTAATACCATAGGCGTGTACATGTGACACAAAACTCTTTTAGGAAATAGGCTTAGTTAACAGATCAACTATATTCTGATCGGTGGGAATTCTCTCAATCTTGACATCATTTCTACCAATGATTTCTCTAGTCAAATGATAGCGCCTGCGTACATGTTTGAACTTCTGATGAGACCTCAGTTCCTTCGCCTACACTATAGCCCCGTTGTTATCATAATACAACTAGACTGGGTCAGCGATGCTTGGAACCATACTAGGTTCTATGATGAACTTCTTGATCCAAACTACTTCCTTTGCCACTTTTGAAGTTGCAATGTACTCTGCCTTTGTTATCGCATCTATAGTCATCTCTTGATTGGAACTTTTTTAATTGACTGCACCACCATTTAGTGTGAATACATATCTGGACTGCGATCTAGAGTCATCCTTATCGGATTGAAAATTGGCATCAGTATATCTGCTTAACACAAGATCACCTTCTTCATAAACCAAGAATACATTCTTAGTTATTCTCAAGTACTTAAGGATATTCTTAATAGTCACCTAATTACCCTCACCAGGGTCTGACTGGTATTTACTTGTAACATTTAAAGCATACAATACATCGGGCCTAATACATAACATAGCGTATATGAATAATCCTATAGATGGAGCATAAGGAATCAAACTTATGTGAGTCCTCTTATCTTGTGTCTTTGTACACATAGATCTACAGAGTGTAATCCCATGTACTATAAGAAGATAACCTCGCTTGGACTACTCTATGCTAAACCTCTTTAACATCTGGTCTACATATGTAGACTAAGAAAAACCAATCAACCTCTTAGTTCTATCTCTAT
>JANITW010000003.1:21510262-21528355 GCA_027564335.1 Erythroxylum williamsii
TTCAAGTATTTACCACCTCAATCTAATTAAAATATCTTAACACTTTTACTAAGCTATTTCTCTACTTCATGTATAAATTGTTTAAACATTTCAAATGCTTCAGACTTGTATCTCATTAGATACACATACCCATATCGTGAATAATCATCGATAAAGATAATGAAGTACATAAAACCACCTCTGACATGAATAGACATCGGAACACATACATCAGAATGTATTAGGTTTAATAACCTATTCGCTCGTTCACCCTTTCCTTTAAAAGGTAATTTAGTTGTCTTGGCTAATAAGCAAGATTCACATGTTTCAAATGAATCATAATCAAATGACCCTAAGCTACCACTCCTGTATAGCTAAGGCATATGTCTCTCAATTATATGGCCCAGTCGACTATGCTATAAGTAAGATTAGTTTAAGTTATCCCATTTTTGTCTTTTATTGTCATTGATATTTAAAATTGGACTGCACATATCTAATATGTAAATACCATTGCACAATGTAGTAGTGCCATACAACATTTCATTCAACATAATTGAACAGCCATTACTTGAAAAGGTTAAATGAAATTGCATTTTATTAAGAAATGCGACATATACAATGTTCTTTGTTACAATAGGTACATAATCCAAAATTAACTCTAGCCCACTAGGAAGATACAAAACATAGGTTCCTATGACTAATGCAACAACTCTTGCTCTATTTCCCATACGTAGGTCTACCTCTCCCTTTGAGCAGTCTACTATCTTTAAGGCCCTACATATCAACATATATGTGTGAGCCACATTTGGTATCTAATACCCAAATATTATGATCAGAAATAGTATTGACCTCAATTAAAAATAGCATACCTAAAGTAGATGGCGAAACATCTAATGTCTTCTTCTGCTTCAACGACCCCAAATAGGCTTTACAATTCTTCTTCCAATGCCCTTCCTTATTGCAATGGAAGAATATTCCCTTTGGTGTATTCTCCTTTTCCTTCTCTTTGGCTACACTTCCCATAGGCTTTTCACGAGAACCAAAAGTAAAGTCCACCAGCATATTATGGCCTTATTGCCCTTCTTGACAGTTTGCTCAGCAATTTTGAGCAAATTAATTAACTCAAGTATTGAGGTGGATATTTGGTTCATCCGATAGTTAAGCACAAACTGTGAATAACTATTGGTCAAACCAGTCAGAATTAAGTCTATACATAATTCATGATCTATTATGAAACCCAAACCGACTAACCTCTCAATGTATCCATTCATTTTCAACGCATACTACAATGAAGATGATCCCTTAGCCATCTTAGAGTGAAAGAGTGACCTCGAGGTCTCAAACCTTTCATACCGAGCTCGCTCATCAAACAGCTCTCTTAGATGGTAAATTATGGTATGAGCATCCATAGCCTCATATTGCTTTTACAGTTCTAGTGACATAAAGGCTAGAATAATACAACTAGCTAGCTTACTATCATCCAATAGCTTCTTGTAAGCTTTTTGATCCTCATAAGAGGCATCGACAATAGAGGGATCAGGAAGTGACTTGTATAGGACAAATCCCAATTTCTCATATTTGAGAAGAATTCTCAAATTTCGTAGCCAATCTAAGAAGTTTGGTCCCATGAGTTTGTTGGAGTCTAGTAAAGAGCGTAAGTTCACAACATTAGACGAAGACATCGTGGCTATTCAATAACCTTGAAGAATGAGAGAGAGCTTTAGAATGTACATAAATGCATATCAATAAGGACTTTAATCACATGCATTATGAGTCTCACTATTTTATCCAAATCCATAGCCCTCACTACGAATCCGAGAAAACTTATAGTTTTCCTATTAGTTTGATATCCAACATCACTAAGAATGACCTTAGGTTTACCCAACAAGCTACCTTAGAATAATTTGTAGGTATCATTTATACCAGTTGCATTCAGTTATGCAACTATCAACTTGTGCCATCAACTATTGATTTAGCACATTCATTAGGTTATCAATTCTTGATACGTATACATCCCACGTATATTACCCAACTTTGCCTCCATCCACGTTAACTTTGGGTTTGCCCAACAAATCAACACTTCCAATTAGGACCAACCTATTGATCCGAAAATCTAATTTCGATGGTTTGAACATATTCGTGTAAAGCGGACTTGGGTTTGCCCAACAACCTAACTCTAAAAGAACTCTGGTTCTTACCATATCGATGGAAGGCGTAAGTCCTAATATTTTGGTTGAGGGATTTGTTCCTAGGTCTCATCAATACTTGGATAGACGTATATATATCTTATATATATAATCAGATAGTTACTATAACTATATGGCATGATTATGGACACTTCAATTAAATTTATCCTATGTCTATAGCTACCCTATCATGCCTTTTTAACCAACCCTTAAAATGCATATAATGAATGTAACACACGAAAGAGATTTAATTTAGGTTGTGACTTGACTATGCATCCAAAGTTTGTGATTTGATTCAAATCTTGAACCAAATCGGGTGCTAGTGTTAGTTTAAGCTAATTTGAATTATGAATGTGATTCAATTAGGGACCCTAAAATTAAATTATTTTGATGTCCAAATTAAACACTTTAGTTTTAGTACACATGCCTTTTCTAGACACACTAGAAATGCAATGCTCTACTTAGATAAATTCTAAATTAATCCTTAGGATTTGCAAAATTTCCAAACATCAATTAGTGATCTAAAACATCCCTAAATCATCTCAAATTTATGAAGACAATTTTGGCATAAGTCAAAAAATATCTTGATGGCAAAAATTATCAAGATAAATGAGTTAACCTACTAAACACTAAAGCGACTGATTCAAGGTCCAGAAATTTCCCAAAATCCTAAATTCAAGCACATGCACTTAGCATGCTGCTAGCATCAAAATAATATATTTTTGATCTCATAAAAATTAAAGGTCTTATAACCAAAACACATACACATAAGTCATCAAACAAGTTCATCAACTTTCCAAAAGATGACTAGTGTTGACTTTGACTTTATCTAGTAATTGAATCAAGTTCAATTAATTTTAGAAAAACTCCAGAGTGTTATAAACATTCTAAATGTGCCTAATAAAAAATTCCATAATCTAAGTCCTAAGAATTCTCTATAAACTAAGTGGAATTATCCAACACATCATTGTCCACTAACACTTGTCATACACCACCAACATGCATGTGAAATCGAGAATAAATAATCAATCACTTCAAAAATAGGTTTTATGCATCTTATACACGTGGCAACATCATATGTGCTAGTTCATGAAGGAAATTCATAAAACATTTTAACAAAATTATTATGGAATTTGCAAGTATCCATGTCCATCAGATTCCATAATTTCCCAGAACTTCATATATGCATCAAGTTGAATCTAAAATTGTAATAAAATAGCAAATCACATTCAATTGCAATTTCCTTTGACAAAAACATAATATAACACCTTATAAACATTTTTGTGAAAAAAATAAAAAAAAATTATAGAAGGATTAAGAAAATTTCAAAATCAGCATATGCATTTTGTTTTCCAAAAATTCCTAGAAACCTATATATGAATAGATTGGAAATTAATTTGCAATAAGATGGAAAATGACATTCAATTGAAATTTGCTTTGACAGAAATATAATCTGATAAGCATTTATGTGAAAGAAAATCTTAAAACCATTTTTCTATAATTTATACAAAATTTTCCAAATCAACATGCATGTCAGTCATAACCCAACAAACAGTTTGCATATGTTCAATAGATCATCTAATACATGCATAAGTTGCTTTGATACCACTGTTGCAGAGCTATGGGTGTATGTGTCTCATACATGGATATGCAATAAAATCATTGGAATCAAAATTCCAACACCACGACATCCCCAGAAAATCCAGACTCCATGTGCATGTATAAATAGAATGTAAGAACATGAAATTACAACATATGTACCTTGTAAATGCTACTCCTTTCTTGAATCTTCTATTTGTTTGGGTTATAGAAAATACTAAACACCTTCAACAACCAGTGAAGAATAGGCAAAGATGAAGATATATTAATGTGTAAAGGTGGTTAGAGCACCAAACAAGATGAATTCAAGTAGATGCTCAATTGAGAGTTAGATCATTAACAAGTTACATACAATTAAACTCATGCAACAATTGCATAAAATTGCATGAACAAACCTCAAGATCACTCCTCTCAACCTATAGAACTCTTATGGACCCTTAGCCTCTCAATTAAGTGTGTTTTAGCTGAAATTTTGTGTGTACTTATGTGAAGAACTCATTTATGAACCACATATCATAAAGTGAGTCACAATCATGACCTACAAGTCACGATTGTGACTTGCTTAAAATGACATTCATGCACACTTTGTTTTTCATCCGATATTTTATGCATTTGATCCTTATATTTTTTGTTATTTTGGGCACTTTAATTAACTCTTAATCCAAGCATATCATGAATGGTTTCATACCACTTGAATTAACTCTTAATCTAAACATATTATGAAAGGTTTCATGATACCAATTTATCGGAGCATAAGTGAATTAACACACAAACTCTTTGATAGTTAATTATCCAACTTACGAACCTTTCCATAGACAATTACCATGCAATTTGTCCCTTCACCATGCTATACCTCCTTTGGTTTGAAGTATAGGCTATGTGTCAATTCCTACTAGACTGACTACATCACATCTAGTCTATGTGATTTTAGTTCTTATCCTGGGGATCTCATTACTCTATGTGCCATTGAAGACTCTCTTTATAACACATAACTGTTCTGGCTAGAGACTTCCAAGTAATGACTCCGATAAGAGATCGTGGGTATCATGTCCTTCTATTATGAGTGGTAAAACCTTTACTGGTTACCCAATTACATTCGAATGCCAATAGCTATACCCAATCACCACCCTATGAGTAACCTCATCTTGAGGCAACAAGGAATAGTGTCAAAGCATAGGATCAATATCAAAGATATTCATGAGTGCCTCAAGTCTAAGAATGTTTTCACCATTGGTATGATGAGATTAATAACTAATTTTTGATAGATCATCCATAAGATAATCTCATAGCTGGTCATCTGATGTACTTGCTACTCTTAGTAAGCACCTACATTTTAACTCTAAACATCTCATGTTTATAGTTTATGAGATCCACTACTTGATATAATCAAGCAGTATAACATGTGCTAGTCTATTTGGATTAATAATGTCCTGTCTTATTAATCCTATAACTAGGGATAATTTAGATACTAACATAATTGCACATAATAGGAATCTCATTATCATGATCTTGTAATGATTTCCTTCATTTAATGTTTTGTATCATGGACTTCATTAATGTGATTTAAAAACAACATAAATTCATAAATAAATGAATATCAAATTAATGAAAATTGCCTTTTACTTTATTAATCAAAAAAAAGTTTGTACAAAAGTGTTAAAGGCAATTACCTTTAGAGCACTACTCTAACATATATATATATATACTTCCTTTTGAAGTTATTTTTATCTTTTCAATAAATTTTTTATTTAAAGAGATTTTTATGCTTTTTTATTATTTTCAAGCATCTTATTTATTAAAAGTATTCATCTCTATCTTATAAATATTTATGTTATATATTTTTTAAGGAATATTGAATAAGATAATTATAGATTTCACCATTATTACATCAATATTAATTTGTTATACTCCTCCAACTCTTTTTAGGTTAATGGATACTTTTGATAAGATTATTTCATTGGATTTCATCAATTGTAATAGGAACTATTAAACAGTTGAAGTAGCAATTTCTTATTGGCCATGAAATTATGCTCATTATTATTATTGCATTATAATCTTATAGGCATTCTTAAGAATACATAGAACTTAATAGCAAAAATACCTTTATAAATATTGATTTTAGGAAATAAATAAATTAGATAAGACAATAGCGATAAAATAAAAAATAATTACAAATTTTTCGTTGTTAAAGGAAATTTGAAAAATTTTACTATCACAAATATAGTAGAGTAATATAATAATTGATATACTCAAAATCTCTCTCAAATATGGAATATATAGCTCTCTCCCTTTATATGTCTTTCTTTAACTAACTCTTTAAAGTAGTTGGAAGTTCATGAAGATTAAACCAAAAAATAAATTGTTATTTATTGTTAAAAGATGGAAAATGTTGCCAATAAATGAGTATTGAACAAAATTATATTTGTTTCTAGTAGATAAGTCATATGCTTTTAAGTTTCTAATTTCTGCACTGAATCTATGCTTCACTTTCTACAACATGACTTGTAAAAGGAACAACCAATTATAAATTTTTTCTATCAATAGGCCACAATGTTGTTCACACATCTTAAAATTAATATGACATCACATTCTTTACATATGCTCAATATAAAACATCTTAAACGCTGAGAATTCTAATCAAGTCTATGTACAAATTTAACCTACAATTAGGAAGAGAAGTAACATACTATTTGAATTATTTACAAAATTATAATTTCATACATCAATATCATCACAAGAAATTATATCTTGAACAAAACAATATGTAACTACCACAATAAACAACAATAATCTTACAATGTAAACTAAGTTCAACAAATAAGTCTCTTAACCAAATAACTTCCTAAGAACCTTTTACAATAGTCATATACTTAATCTTGTAATAAGAAATACAACTTTTTATTACAAAATTACTTTCCAACTGACTTCAAAATCACAACTGAAAATAATCAACAAAAAAACCTTCTCTTATCAAGATCACATGTATAATATAAATCAACATAACTAAATAATTATTTTTGTTAAATTCTAAACATGTATTTGTGTTACTTCGTAAGTAATTTGCAATTGACTTTATAGTCTACCAATTTTCCTTTGCATGATTGAATAGATATCTATTAACAACATTAATAACATGTAAAATATCAAGTCAAATGCATATTATAGGATACAAAAAGTTGCCAACTGAATTAAAGCAAGGAATATGACACATGTAATCAATAGTGGTATTTGTTTGCAATGAGTAAGTAGTTGAAAGCCTAAAATGAGTTACGATGGAATGCTAATTATTTTGAAAATTTAGATGTCAAATCTCTCCAAATCTTTTTAATGTAACTTTGTTAGTTAACATATAATCTTTGTTTCTTTATGTATCAAAGGATCTTTATACCAAGAGTTTCTTTTGTGACTTTTAAATCTTTTTTAATCTTACTACTCAGTAAGGATTTCAATATGTTAACTTTAGATATATCCTTAATAGTAATAAGCATGTCATCAACATAAATTAGTAAATAAACAAATGACAAATTAGGAAGTCTCTTGTAATAAGAATAAATTTCATATTTATTATGTGAGAAGTAATGACCAATCATAAATGAGTTGAAGTGTTTATTACTATTGTCTGGGTGACTATTTTGACTCATGCAAAGACTTCTTTAATAAGTATGTAATATCTTCTTTCCCTTTAATAATAGATCCCTTAAGTTGTTGCATATAAATGTTTTTATCAAATTCACCATATATAATGTTTTAACATTCATATTTTCAAAATCAAGGTCATACATAACAAAAGAACAAGTAAAGTATGAATATAATTGTATTTTATAAAAAATATCATTGAAGTCAATTCCCTTTTCTGTAATGCCATTTTAGATTTAACTAAACTTTATAGCCCACATCTTGCATTATTAAAATGCCATATTTCTTCTTAAAGATTCATTTGCAACCAATAATCTTCTTTGGTGGTTGTTTCATTAGTTTCTAAATGTCATTTTTCAATAAGGACTCGATCTCCTCATATATGGATACTAATCACTTAGAAGAATCTTTATAACAAAAACATTCAAAATAAGTAAAAAGCTCACCAATATTATTTGTTTTAGGTGCCATTATAAAGGTATGAATTGCTAAATTGATTTGAACAAATCTTTAAAGCCTTATGACTTTCTTCCTTTAGATGTATTTAGCTATGTTATTTGGATCCTTTTATGTTGTACTTACATTTTCCTGTTTCTCCTTATCTTAATCATCTTCAAAGAGAAACTAGAGTTGATTAGGTTTAAAATGAAGTTATAATGAAGAATCTAATTATCTAGTCTCTAAGTTCACCTTCTTTGATGCACTCTCTTGATTTGTATAAGAAGAAGAAACAAAATCCTTTTTGGGATGAAGAATAAAAATTTCATTAAACACCATATTCTCATTGATTATAATTTTTGTAACTTTAGATTAGGACTCCACAACCTTTACCTTTTTACATCTAGATTGTACCTAATAAATATACACTCTATAGATATCTTGTCTATTATATCATTTTTACATGTATATATATACATAACAATCAAATGCAAATATATTATAGTATTCAATAAATTTAATGTATCTTACTTCCTTTTAAGTCTTGAAATTAAAAGATATGTGAGCAAAGCAATTTACAAAATAGTTAAAGACACCAACCTCTCATTTAATTAATCTTTTTTCTAAACAAAAACATGTCCTTTTAAAATTCATGAAAACCTGAATAAATATTATTCCACGAAAAATTTTGTTAACTCTTTATTAGTTGACTTAATAAATTCGTTATCAAACCTGATTACGTGGCATTTTGTGTTCACATAAAAAAAAATTTGACATGTGTATAAATCTTACTCATAAACTTGAACCATATCCTTATACTATTGATTATTGACTTAATTACTTTACCCAACATGAAACCCAAAAATAAACAAATTATTTGAATATGTCAGTTTTTGTTGGTTAGGTTCTAAATCATTTATAAGGTTAGTGTGCTAAGAGTATAGGGATTCTTAAGAATTTATAAGGAGTTGGGCTAAAATTCCATCATCTAAGGAAGAGCTTTTGAGAAATTGAAAGATGTTATAGAAGGAGACATATCTGCAAATTATTAATATGTTTTAAAAGGAAGAACTATTTGAAGATTGAAGCAGAAATGTGATATGATATGAATACTTCAAAAAGAAAATGTATATATGTTAAAGCCACACTATGTTATTTGTTTAAGTTAAGAAAGTTTTCTTGCATGCTTATAAAAGTAAATGTATATATGTTAAAGCCACACTATGTTATTTGTTTAAGTTAAGAAAGTTTTTTTAAATGCTTATATATTTTAGTAATTAGGGTTTGCCATTTAGTATGCATGAAACTAAGAGTTTTTAAAATTGAAAGTTTTTGAAAAATAAAAATAAGGAGTTGCTTACATTGGTAGTTTCAAAAACTTTTTTTTTGGTTGAATTGCTTAATCATTATTTTACTTAATAGTTATTTATGAAATTATTTTATTGAAATATTTTATCATTGTTTTACTTAATCATTGTCTATGAAATTGTTTTATAAATTGAATGTTGTTTACAGAATATTTTAATCATCTATTTATCTTTATTTTTTGTAATTAGTATATAGTTCATATGTAGAATTATTAATTTAGAAATGAAAATTATAAAAGAAAGGATCCTAAGGTCTACTGAATTCTATATGATAGGGAATGATCAAATTATTGTTATTGTTGACTAAGTGATAAGTCAAATTATTTACATATGATTTTGGGATGAATTGGAACTAATTTGACTTATCTCAATGTGAATTTTAAGCTTTATTTGGTTAATTCTCACACATTTCAACTTTATTGCTTAATAGGTGCAAATGGATAGATTTTGGGGAAAGAAGCATAAATTTTTTCGATGTCAGATTAAGGTCATTCAAGTACGATTTTGAAGATAATTTTGAGTTCTACAATTTCTGTGAAGACTCTGAGGATAGATTTTGCCACCTAAAGGGTCAAAATTGCACATTTCTATAAATGCCCAGTATATGTCCGCCCAACGGACATGATGTCCCTTCAAATAGACATGTGCGGAGCTAGAAAGTTGGAAAACTCGAGATAGTCCACCTAGCGGACATAAAGTCCAGCTAACAAACTTTGACAGTGTTGATTTATATTTTCCTGTTTAGCAAAAACTAGATTTCTTTGAGCCCAAGACACTATAAATACTCATTTTTAAGACCAAAAGTGGGGGCTGGACATTGAAAATGAGGCTGCACAAAAGGAGGCACCCAAAAGAGGCAAAGAAGAAGATCAAAGAGCATTGAATCAAGTATTGGAAGTAATCTTGTTTTTTGCCCTCTCTATCTTCTCTCTCTAATATTTCTTGGATGTTGATTATCTTTATTTGTTTAGATTCTTTTATCATGTTCTGGAACTAAACCCCATTTAGGGTGAGGGATGTAGCCTACTTTGGGGGATTGATTTATATTTTATGGATTGATTAGTGTTGAATGAAATTTCTTGGGTTATGTTTATCTTTCTTGAACTTCATTGTTGTTTCTATGCTTGATCACCATAGATGCAACTTTAGGAATCATATGATAAACTAAGAGGTGAAGTATGATTTATGCACTAGGAAGATAAACACATTAGATTTAGAGATAGAGATGTCCTAAATTAGTGTGATAACTTGTGGTTGTGTGTTCTTAATGAATTTGACTAGTTAGGTTTTCACAGTGAGAGATGGTAATCAACTAGTTAGGTATTCTTATATGTCTTGAGAGAGAATATGAGTAAAGTTGTGCAATTATTATTATAACATGTCATTAAATCAATTCTATAATTTAATGATTAATCTCTTAAATTGGTGAACCCCAAAGCCTTAAATGTAAACCATCAGATTTACCTTGTTAATTTTTTACAGTTTTTACAATTTTTTGTCTTGCTTTAATCCAATCATCTTTTAAGCTTCTTTTATTTTAGTTCAAGTAATTAGGATTAATTCAGTAGTGAGTATCTTAGTTCTTGTGGGAGACGACCTTGGAATACTTTATTTGTAAGTACTAAGAACAATTTTGGGCACTTGCAAATTTTTTCAACCACTAAGAAATTATCTTATGTGAGTATAATATACCTCTCAACAGTTACTCTAAGAACTTTAATGCTTATATCAAAGAGACTTAGTAAAAACCAAAATTAATCCTGCTTGATATAATGATAAAGAGATTTCGAAAGAAAAGGAGCATAATGGAAAATTATGTTGGTGATATTTTCCAAACAATCATGTTTAAGTTAAAAAGGTAAAATAAGTGTGCTAGTAATTGGATTTCCTATTTTAATGATGGGTTGAAATTAAGCACATACATTTAAATGGTAAATTTAGGAAAATTGATTGAAGTGGAAATCCCTAGAATTCCTTACCAATATGCATATACTATTATTGGACATGATAGAGGCAAGCTTGGGGATTATATGGATAAAATGTACAATAAAGAGACTTTCTTATAAGCAGATGCTTATTACCTATTCTAGGTAAGCATCACTAGCCATAATAATTTTCATTTTCATTTATTAATTTCATTATAGAAGAAATAAGTCAATATAAGGAAACTAAGAAGGAACTTTAGGTGGAAAGAGAGACCAATAAGGTCTTAGTCAAGAAAATGCACCAATAGTACCAAGTTAAGGCATCCAACATAGTAATGCTAACCAAGCATTATCTCAAGTCTAAAGGCCTCCAATGTCAAAGAGGGTAATATTGAATATATGAAGGTATTTTACAGGTGTTTTTGTTTTAGGCGAATAAGTGAATACTTTGTAAATATGGGACATATCTTTGCACTTGCCTTTTTATTTATAAGTAAATTATAAAAGTTACGAACTTCAATAAATTTTGTAATACTAATCTAAAATTTCAAAAATAGTGATAAAATACTCTAACTTTTATTTTTTTACCAAAAAAAACCTCATGTAGTCTCCAACATGCCACTTTAGAAAACGTACTTTTCCTATGAAACACATATTGCCTAAGTTATACATGTCTTATTTAAAGATGATATCACTGTTACTTGTGGGTGGGATCCATCTTGCACAAAGAACTAACTAGCAATTCCCTCAAGTTTAATATAACTTTAACTAGGAATTCTCTTGAAGGTCCTTTTCTTTATAATTGTCCTAATTCTTTAAACATTATACCACACACCAAGATCAACATATATATTAAGCAGAAGTATATCATAACCTAAACTAGAAGAATCCAAGAACATAAGATGCTCTACTATAGGCTTTATAATGCTTAAGTTTTCTTTAGCTCTAGAACCACTGAGAAAAGTTCTCCAAGTCACATCATTATGTTTAATCAACATATCCACAACAAATTTTCATGCTTCTTCTACATGCCCAATACAGTGAAGAGTGTCAACCATTAGCAACACATCATTGTCAATACCTCCCACTTTAGAATACATATTAATGAGCACGACCTCGAGTTTTTCTTCTAATTGAAACTAATTTTCTTGTAGATAAAGATGCAAATCTACCCTTTTTTCAATATTCTGTAATTAGGTAATCACTGAAACAATAGTTAACAATATGACATGATCAGGGACAATGCACCTTTAGTTTTCATACTATAAAAGACATTTAAAGCTTCTAGGTAATACCTATTGTGTATATAACAACCCATCATTGCATTACACATGACAACATCTTTTTCAAGCATTTCATCAAACAAACTTCTAGCAATACTAACCTTTCCTACTTTTTCATACCCATTAATCATTTTAGCACTTGTGACCATATCATTCTTTGGCATCTTATCAAATAAGGCTTAAGCATCATACATTCTCCCAAAAAGATGCTTCGCAAATCAAACTCCATCTTCCAACTGGCATACCTGCTTATTAAAGGATTTTAAAATATTAAACTTCTCTCCTTTGTCAGCATTAAATTAAAAAAGTTACAAGCCAAGTCCATTTGTCGTCCCTTAATATAGCTACTTATCACAATGTTATACAAAACCTAGTCCTTTAACTTCATCTAGTTAAATAATTGGTGAGTAAACTCTATACAATGATAATGTATAAATATTATGTGTAAAAATTAGGTCATATATGTTCTATATGGCATAAAAGTTTATTAAAGTAACTTGCCACATTAGTATCATCAACTGAAGGACTATTGATAAAATATGTTTATGAAAAATTGAAATTTGGAGCATTTTATTACCCCATATAAAGTTTATGGTAGTATTACAAAATTGACTAAAAATTAGAATTTTTCTATATTTACCCTTTTTGTGAGGGCAAGTATCATAATACTTGAAAGATAATGTTAGATGGTATAGCAATAGATGATAACATATTTATATCTAGTCCCTGTGTAAGGATAAAATGCACAATTCGAGAAGTGGTGACCAGAACTTGCCGCATATAAGGTATAAGCAGAACTTTGCAACATATCAGATATATTCGTCTTACTATTTTCTTAATAACTTTGTTTATAAACTTGCATCAAATAATGAAGATCTATAGTTTTTTCCCCCTAAAACTGTTATTATTCTACTTTAATTATTTATTAGTTTTTTTACATCTTTTATGGTTATTTGACTTTTTTTGTCATATCTTCATGTCATATCTGCATGTGGGTCTACCGGAAATAACCTCTCTACTATATAGAGGTAAGGCTACGTACTATCAGACCTCTCCATACCCCATTTTATTACGGATCTTTGGACTGGATATGATGATGACATGACATGTAATGTTAGTTAGGAAAGCAATAGCTAGTGGCATATTTATACCTTTTAAACTTGCTTTCTTGTTTTTGTTAGTGCAAGTAACAAACTGTAGGTATAAATGTTAATTAGTACAACATTTTTATGCCTTTTAGACTTGCTTTTGCTTTTTGGGATGGAAAGTAATACCAGCTATATTATTAGTTATAAAAATATTATATGATAGCATATTTATGCCTTTGACACTTATGTTTAATTTTTTGCAATTGCAAGTGATAGAAGTTGATATATGTTAATGCATATATATATATTTGTTTCACTATAAGCTTTGGCATATTTGTGCATATATATGGTTGTGAACTAAATTCCCCTAGTTTTCTACTTCTTTCTAGTTTGAGTTATGAAAAAATTGGTAAGAGTTTATACCGATATATTTTTCAAACTATAAGGGGCCTTTCTCCATTTCTCAAATTATAAGAGGTATTTGAAAGTACATAAAACTATATGGGCTATATTTCTAGTTATAGGTTTTAATAATGGATTAGGTTTTTTAGGTTATATTAAAGTAGTGGGTTTATAAGCGTGACATGTGGTATCCAGCTGAATTGCTTTGACAATGATATTTAATAGAAGGGTCTATGACATAATTTTTATTAACCTGAAGAGATTGTTTATATAAGTTTAAAGTCACATGTGGGATTTTCATTTTGGAAAAAGGCTAACCATACGGGAGTTAGTATTTTAACCCATTACTAAATAACATGAGGTGGATATATAATGCCTCATTCCATAAATCTTTTGATAAATTGAAGTTCAATAACATATAATGACCTTAACCTAAAAGTAGTTTATTCATATGCTTAGTAACACTGTTATGTTAAGGAGTTTTTGCAACTATACAATGTCGGGCTATATCTTGACTTTGAGAAAATTCATTATGGCATCATAATCTGACAAGGAATACATAGTTAATGTAATAATACCTACAGTAGTGGTCCCATATGTAATTAACAAGGTACAAATTTTCTTAGATCTCATCACGATCAAAGCATTATTACCGACTTATAGAACTCCACTTTTTCCAGTGCAATTATACGAATTTGCATGGGGTGCTCAAGAAAGTCAATTTTCTTTTCAAGTTCAGAATGTGACAACCTTTGGTCAGAGGATCTTAATTTAGATTGTTTTTATCAATTTGTCAACACTTGTTCGCTATTAGTACAGTACACCTAGAGAAACTATTCTTGTTTGCACATATGTGAACAGAACATGCAGTATCCAAAATTCTCTAAAGGTGAGGTTTGGACTTATCTCTGTTAATAAGAAAACATTTTCCACAGTACTCCTATATAATATTGACTTCTGGTGCTTCGTTATTATCACCTTTATTTTTAATTGTCAACTTATAGCAACCGGACTTAATGTGCCCACTCTTTTACACACGTGACAAATAAGATTCCTACTCTTTTTTTTTTTTGACAAAAAATAAGATTCCTACTTTTCGGATTTTCATTGGTGTCATGATTTTAACGTGTTAGATGATCTATTTAAAATAAAGATGCTTTATCATATTTCACAGTGAGACTTTCCTATCATTAATTATAGTTTCTCTAAAATAAACATATGATACCAGTAAAGAATACAACAAACGTAAAGTTTGATCCTCCTCATTAATTTTAGTCTCCATATTTTCACTACAAGAAAAATAGAATTTAGAGACAGACATTATTGATAGAATCAGTGATGGAGCTAGAAATTTAAAATAGGAGGGCTCAAATATTTAATTTTTTAAATTTTGAAGGGCCCAATATAACACTGACCCTTAAATAACTTCTCTCTCTCTCTCTCTCTCTATATATATATATATAATTATAAAAAAAAATATTTATTCCAAGTAGCTCCGTCGGTGGATAGAATGTGTAGGTTCTCCGTCGGTAAGCAAAGCTAGTGACGGAATTTACTAACGAAACAAGGCGTCGGAGAAACGGCTACAAGTAATAATTTGTGACGAAGCACATCTTTTCTGTTGCTAATTTACCGACAAATATTTTGTGTTCTATCGCTAAATATAGCGACGGTTATTTTGTGTTATCGATAAATTTGACGACGGAAATATTATTTCAATCGATAAATTTACCAACAAGCGAATCCTATCGTTTGGTAAGTTTACCGAGGGATTTAGTTATCCTATCGGTAAATTAACGTCGAACTATACCGATGGAACTTAATTATCCGTCGGTTAATTGATTAGATTTTACCAACGGATTTTAGTTTCCCGTTGGTAAATTTATTGATACTTTTTTAAAAAAATTCCCTGCCTTTAATTTTATTTGATAATCTTATGATTGATGTATAATTTATATAGTTATCAGTTATCTAATGATAATATTTTGATTTGTTTCTATATTTTAATTTGTTAAAACAGAAAGTTGATTGATGATATAAAGTAAAATTTATTTTAATTAATAATAAAAAATAACAATAAGTATTTAATTCATACGAAATAGCTATAACTACACTATTCATTTGGTGAATGTGGATACTCTAATTGCTATAATAAGGTGTTGCCCTTCTCTTTCGACTCATCAATCTCATTATGGAACTGAGTTATATACTCTATTGACTGTTGCAACTGAGTTGCTAGTGTCTGTACTCTGTTTCAAAGCTCATGGAATTCATTGGATACGGACCGCCTACTATATACTACTGTATTGGATGTGAAGGATTGCGAATAACATATGTTCGCAAATGAACCTAAGTTGAATATCCTTCCACGACGGTCCCTACCACCCACAGCATGAAGATAGGTTTGAGTCTTATCAACATCTTCAAACTGCTGAGACTATCGTTGAATGCTTTCTTGTATTTGGTCCCATCAGAAGGTAATGTTTTTGTTAATAAATGATAATTATCAAGCATTAATATTAAAGCATAAATTTCACATACATTTGTTTCTCTATATCGGGTGTTAACGAAGGTCGCACCGTCATGCTTCTTAGTGTGCGTATGCAAAATGAGCTGATGGGGTGTAGGTTTTATGCCCATAGACTTTTCCTGCATCAAAATAAAATTTTATAAGTGAATTATAATTTTTAAAAATTTCGGTAGAGTTTTCTCTATTTTTATAATATTTACCCTCTGTTGAACAAAGAAAGTAACTCAACAACACATCCGTATACGGCACCAAACATTTGTAACATTGTCATTCTCCTAAAATTAAATTGAAAAACATTAAAGTAGAAAAATCAAAATATAAGTGTAAATTGTAGACACTTATAAGTCTCTTTGCATGATCGTTGTGGGTAATAGATCCTCCATTATGTATTCAAAGACTCTCCCTTTACTCCTCTACGTCTGTTAGTAGAACTACGCTCTGAAATGGATATTGTCACGGATGATGTCCAATACTGCTCCCAATTACTCCATGTAACATCCCACCCTCAATTGGAAGGGAAGAATAGTAAATTGGCATAGGATGAGCTAGATTGGGATTTTAGAGGACTGCTCATGCATAATAGGATTGCTACATAGTCACAATTGTACACAGGAACTTACCGCACATGCGTACATAACATTCCCGATTTTCGTGCCAAATGTAATTTCATTGTGATTAATGGGGTTATCGGGTTTGAAAAAATTATTCTGAGTACGCCATAAATCGTTTTCTATTTTTAGGGATTTATGAAAAAATTTTTGGAATTTTTCGGGGTTCGTGCTCGGACCGGAAAATTTCAACTGACCGACTGAGTGAGCTATTTTGTACCGAACAGGATTGCATAATGGCATGAGATTAGTGGATAATTGATGTTAGGAAATTATTTTAGTGTCATGATTAGAGCTTAATTGGGATTAGCACTTAATTAACTAGAATTATATGATTTTTTGTCTCTTCTCATGTTAAAAAGCCAAGTGTCCCTTTATTAATTAACTTTGTCTTTATTCCACTTCATCCACGACTTTTCCTCCTTGAAATACTTAAAAAACTCATTTTGGAAAGCTTTGGAAAGCTATCCTTCCTTCTCATCCGAAAACTACTCCATTCTCCATATCCATTGATTTTCTTCTTCTTTTTTTCATCTTCCTCCAAACACTTTAGAGTTCTCTTACTTGTCACCAAGCTATAGTCTTCCCATGATGATGAAATATATATGTATGGTGGTGGAAGAAGTGATTAGTGAAGGTAGGAAGTAAAGAAGTTAAGAAGGAAGTAAAGATTGGAAGCTTGATAGGTAAGGTTCTTTTAAGTTCTTTGTTTTAATGATGTTTTCATTAGGTATTGAATACTATGGTAGTTAGAAGCATGTATGGGAATCACTTGTGCATTTATTTCATGATGATAAGGGTAGGTTTGAATGGGTTTAAAAGCATGCTTGTGTATGGATAAATGAATGACTATAGTTCCATTGATTTTGGCTTGGTTTGGATTGAGTTTTGCAAGGTTAGATGAATGGAAAACTTAGGAAGATAATATGTGTAGGTGCTGCCACTTATGCTCTCTTATATAAGTATATGTTGTGCTGAAATTGTGACTGAATTAGAGGTATAAGTGGATGCTTAGTGATGTGTTATAGGTGTTAGAAGTGATAGGAGTTTGG
>JANITW010000003.1:21556715-21568602 GCA_027564335.1 Erythroxylum williamsii
TAGATATATTTATTGGGCTAGATTTAATTAAGTTGTCGGGCTTTTATTATATATGATATAATGGGCCGAAACTTAATGGGGCCTAAATGGGATTAGGGTTTCTCTATAAATAGAGAAGCTTAGGTCTCATTAGGTTAAGGAAGAAAAGACGAAACCCTAGCCGCCATCCAAGAGAAAGATCGTGCGGCGTTCAGAAAGTGTTTTCAGGACGTGCTAGCACACTACAGCCGCAGCCCGGATCGTGCATGCTCGTGTGGATACCGGTAGAGGACATTAGCGATTTGCAGTGTCTTGGAATCCGAAAAGAAACAATCCACTAATGAAAATAAGGTATTTTCATTAATCCTTCGTGTTTTCGATTATACGTGATGCTCTTGTATGGTCTTTTCCGCAGCGTATTGTGAATACTCGAACCGTACGCGATCCAACAATAATAAATTCCTTCTTTAAGAAAAATGAAGCGCACTTGGTGACATTTCAGAGTAGTACGACCAAGACACAAATTGATTATCTTCTTATCAGGATAAGTACTAGATCATGGTGCAAGGATTGCAAAGGACTCCCTGTCGCATATCTATCAATCCAACATAAATTGTTAGTTTTGGATTTCAGAATTAGGGGATGGAGGCAGGGACGGATCCAGAAATTTTTTTCAGTGGGGGCAAAATTTTAATGAGAGCAAAATTTTATTTTTAATGGGGGTAAAATTTTATTTTTTTATGAGATCAAAACTTTAAATAATATTTTTTTCATGTAAAATTTTTTGGAGGCAGTGGGGGCAAATGCCCCACTTGCCCCCAGTGCAGCTCCTTCCCTGGATGAAGGGGACAACAATTTACCAAGCCTAGCTGCAGAATCAGATGGTGAAGACTTAAAGGGGACATGGCAGGACTTTTTAGGACCTAGGTCAGCAATAATACAACATAGGTTGTGAGTAGGGATGCAAATCGGATGTGGCAGGGAGTAGCCCCCGTAGTGAGAAAGACAGCTAATAGACTCCTAGGGGTATCTAAAGGACAAGGGTGGGGGAAAATGGAATCCTAGTGGTGGTCAGATGAGGTCCAGGGGACGGTAAAGGCAAAAAGGGGAGCTTTTAAAGATCTGTTGACAAGTGCAACAGAGGATGAGCGGATTATTAATAGAGTAAGGTATAAACTGGCAAAACAGAAGGTGAAGAAGACTATTGCAGTGGCTAAAGGAGAAGCTTATGAGAAGATGTATAGGGATTTGGATGTAGTCAAAGGAGCACAAAGAATGTTCAAGATAGCGAGAGACAGGGCACATAAAATGGCGGACTTTAACCAAGTCTGCTATATACGTGATGAAGAAGAATAAGTACTCACAGACGCCCAAGCCATTAAGCGGAGGTGGAAGAGATACTTTCATGGCCTATATAACGAAGACATTGTGGTTAACATAGCATTAGGGGAACCCCCCAGGTTAGGACTATATCTCAATGGGTACTCATGGGGAAAAATCATGAGGGGAGAAATTACAAAAGTTTTGAGTGGGATGGGGAGTGGAAGGGTAGTAGGACCAGATGACATTCCTATAGAGGTATGGAAGCAAGCAGGTGTTGTAGGTATTTAGTGGTTAACTCAGCTCTTTACTGCGATCCTCGAGTCAGCCATGATGCTGAATAAATGGAGATTGAGTTAGTTAATCCCCTTGTACAAGGACAAAGGAGACATACAACAATGCAAAAACTATCACGGCATCAAACTATTAAGTCATACCACAAAGTTGTAAGAGAAGGTAATTGAAAAGAGAATCTAGAGAGTCACTTCGATATCGAAAAACCAATTCGGGTTTATGCCTGGTAAGTTTACAACAGAGGCAATTCATTTGCTTCGGCGACTAATGGAATGCTACAGGGAACGACAACGGGATTTGCATATAGTTTTTGTAGATTTGGAGAAGGCGTGTGATAGGGTTCCTAGAGAACTCATATGGTGGTGTTTAGAGGCAAAGGGAAGGAGCACTGACTAGTGTCAGGATGGTCGAAGGAGATACAGAAGCGTTTTCTATTGGTGTTGGCCTACACCAAGGCTCAGTTCTAAGTCCTTTTTTGTTCACTTTAGTGTTAGATGAACTTACCAAACATATTCAAGGGGAGGTAACTTGGTGTATGTTATTTGTTCATGATATTGTCCTAGTAGATGAGACAAAGGAGGGGGTCAATGCCAAGTTAGAACATTGGAGAGAAGCATTAGAATCGAAAAGTTTTAAAATGAGCAGGTCCAAGATGGAGTATTTAGAATGTAATTTCTTAGGTAGACAGACGGTACAACAGGCAGAGGTAGCGATTGGCACTAACATCATACAACAGAAATCAGATTTTAAATACCTCGGATCCATTATTCAGAGAGAGGGAATTATCGATAACGATATATTACATCGTATTAGATCTGGGTGGTTCAAATGGCAGAGTGCATCAGGTATTTTATGTAATAAAAAGTTTCATGTAAAACTCAAAGGGAGGTCCTATAAAATGGCGATTAGGCCCACCTTGTTATATAGGGCAGAATGTTGGCCGACGAAACGTAGACGCACGAGACAGTTGGTGGTAGCAGAAATGCGTATGCTTAGGTGGATGTGTGGCATTACCATAAGAGATAAGGTACAAAATCGGGTAGTGAGACAGAGACTACAGGTAGCAAGTATTGCAGACAAGTTGAGAGAGACAAGGCTTAGGTAGTTTGGACATGTGCGCAGGATGCCATCTGACGCTCCGGTACGGCGAGGTGAGACAATAGACTTGATTGGCTACAAGAGGAGGTTGGGAAGGCCTTACAAGACTTGGAGGGAAGTGATCAAGAAAGATATGTCAGAGTTGGCCCTCATTAAGACAGTTGCTAGAAGTAGGAAAGCATGGCTTGATAGGATAAGGGTAAACAACACACGTATCACGTAAGAAGTTCAACCGAATGCTGGGGAAAGATTCCCGCGATGGATGCGTAAATAGTAGGATAGTCATATCCTCAAGGCTGCTCAGTGAAGACCCCTAATGCGCCTAGCGACGAGAAGAGCTGGCCTTTTAAAAGGTGTGAGGTACTGACATATTGGGTTATACATCAGGTATGTCTTCGTCTTTTATTGGAATTATATGAACTTAATTATTCGGCATGCTAGTTTTTACTTATTTACTTATTTCTTCTGTGTCTTGCATCATTATTTAGCATGTCACATCTGCATGTGAGTATACCGAAAATAGCCTTTCTACTATATAGGGGTAAGGTTACATACTATCAGACCTCGCTTCACTGAAACTGAGTGTGATGATGATGATGATGATGATCTATAAAATTGTATGAAATGTTTAAGACATATTATATAAAATTGGATGAAATGTTTAAGTTATTATTGTATAAAACTACCAAATATATGATTAATTATCCATAAATATGTTTAGTGAAACATATTTATAGATGGCTATTCGGCTCCAGCTTGTCCCGGTTTGACCAAACTTCAGGTCGAGTTTGAAAATTTTTCTTTTAATTTTCAAATACTCAAAGCCTAAAAATTACAACAAAATGACATTGTTTTAAGTGAAACAATATCACTTTTATTTTTAATTTAAAAATAAATAAATAATCGAGTATGCCCATTACTAAGTCTAAATATGGTAGGACATATATTATACTTACCATTTAATAATCCCTAAATATCTTGTTAATCTTAATAATAATCATAAAATATGATGTTAATCTCCAATATTAAAGAAATGGGTAGACAATCCGCACTTGGTTTTAAGGAAGGGTGTATTCCTCATGTATGTTTGATGCAACTCTACTTAATATATTCCTCCAATAGCCTTAAGAATAATAGGTTTTATCTTAGGAATCAAATGGTTGTGATGACCTAATCATGCATGATGCGTATATGTAGGAAAAAACGTGATTGATTTAAAACATAAATGATAATTCACAAAACGTGCACACCCTTTCATGTCTTGTAGAAGCAGATCATTGAATCATTGTTTCTTTAAATAGTATAACAACTATTATCTGTGCATGAGATCATCTGTGTAGTTTAATCTATTCCAACCCTATGCCACTGATTTTTTAACCACATATTTATGTAGGTCCAACATAAATGTATGAACAAAAATCAATGGAATAGGGTTGGAACAGGTTTATGGGAATAAAGGATCTGTTCCCCATTATCTGAGGTAGATGACTCAATGACTTCTACATGTTTAATGGAATTTGAAATTATATTGCATGATCAATTGTAAGTGCAGTGTAAGTAGGGCATTCCTAACTTTTTATAGGCTCTAAGCAAAGTAAAAAAAGAGACCCTAATAAATCAGCGGCCCTAAGTAGAGTAAAAAAAAGGGACTCTATTAATGTTCTATTGTTCATTACTAAACAAATTTTTTTTTACTATCAATTCTTAAGTTGGAGCATCTTAAATTCATATATTGATATAAATAAAAAAAATTAAAGGGTAAGAAATACATCCAAAACATTTGAAAGAAACAATAGCCTCTTCCACTTCTTAGCCTTCAAGGTTATTGTGCATTCATAGGAATGAGTGTGCATAAAAAAGTCTTGGGATGCCTTTATGAGTGTGGAATAACTCTTGGGATTTCTTTATAAAGGTGGGCCCTTTATAAGGGTGGACTTTAGGCAGGTGCCCTTCCTACCCTTATCCAGAGTCAGGACAAAGTGTAAGACATCTGGGAAACTTTCACTTAAGACATCTGGGAAACTTTCACTGTAAGTGTTTTATCGAATCAAGTATGTATTATTGATTATATCACTTATTTTGTATATTAATTAAATTTTACTAGTTAAAGAACACTAAAAAGGAAATCACTTTTATCTTCTACAAAAATCTATTCCTTAAGATAAAATTTGAAATAATCCTAATAGAAAATTTCAAATTTTTAACTACTCTTTGGAAATTAAATAAAAAAATGAGAGTTCATTCTCATATAATGTTAGGAATATATGATATCTTAATTAACTAATTGATCCTTAATTAGATTTACTATGCGATACCTTAAGTCACATTTCACATTTTTATCTTATTATCTCATATATAATTATAACAATGAGAATGTTCATAATCATATAAGTAATGTTTCTAATGGATTTCTCATATCGGGATGAATTTATTCTCTGGTAAGAACTCATACATTTGTTTAAGTACCTCCATACTTTAGCCTATGAGATCAACTACTTCTTTTATAAGGAAAAATATAACGTGTGCTAGTCTTTTTACTTTTTATTAATGTCTAGTCTTAATAGAACAATGACTATGAGTAATTTAGGGATAATACATAAATGCAATATAAATCTCATAATTATAATCTCATTATAATTTCATTTGTAATATATAATCATCTCATGGACTTTATCATATATATCTAGATACTTACAAGATAAAGAATGTCTTTAAATTATTTTGTCACTAAACTAGTACTAATCGATTGGTTATAAGGCATAAATTAACATATCCATAACTAAGTTTAGTGGTTATGGAGCCTCTTGCTCCTCAACATATATTGGATTTTCATTTTTCTAAATTTCATAATTTTTGTCATTCAACTTCTCATCCTTATTAAGCTCAACGAAAATGTTCTTTTATGATGTAGTCATATTTGAAACATTAAGTTTTTACGGGAAGAAAGAAATAGCATGCATGCGTGTTATGTCACATCGTGCATACTTATATTAAATAATCAGGTTTCAATTATTTACGAAATCTATATATAACTTAAGATCTCAATCATCATTTATATAAAAATTGAATTTCAAATATCGTAATAAAATGGAGTTTCACACAACAACATACTTTGTTCAATATAAAATGATCATTTAACATATATATTTCCTAAACATAACAGCCTCACATGGAATATAGTTAACTAGTTCATATGATAAAAACCCTCAAAGCTCAACATGTAATAACTTTAATTATTTCAAGTGGGTAAGCATATAGGGTATAAAGTTCTCTTCACTACAAGAAATCAGCATTTTTTCGACGGAAATTACCGTCGGTGAAAGTAATCACCGACGAAATTTGGTGGCACAAAAATCGGTTGGTGAACTTCCCGCAGCTAAAAATAACGACCGAAATATTCCGTCGCAATTTTACGACGGAAACTTTGTTGTCGGTATTTATTTAACGATGGAATGTGCAATAAGATTCCGTCGGAGAAATTTTGCTATGGTCGTTTGGTCCATTGGTGAGGCGAAGGTATTTTCAACCACTTTTACCGACGGTTTAATTTACCGTCAGTAAATACCTTAGTTTCTGACAGACAAGTTTCCGTCGGTAATAAATGATAATATATTTTTTAATTTTGCTGTTTTATTGTTATAATAATGTTATATTATATATATACTTTATTTATTTGATATGCGTTATATTATTTGTTCATAATAGATCAATTTGTATATATAGTTTGAATAATGAGAAAATTAATAAATAATAAAACATATAAAGAATTTAATTTAATAATTAAAAAAGAAGAAAGAACAAATCTCTTATGTTTTTAATTGAAAACAAATGACAATGTTATGCTAAAGTCGTGGTGATCATGGATGCTCTGAGCTGTTTCCCCCTCTCTTTAACATTTACATCTCCTGCCTAAGCTGAGCCATCTGCTCCATGTGCTGTCTGTTCTTGGTCATCTGCTCCACCTCCGCTCTCATCTTAGTAAGCCGCTCTATCTCCTCTCTCCTCATAGCTGCCTGCTCCATCTGCTCCAGCGACTCTCTGATCTTTGAAACTTGCTCCAGCTCCGTCCTCATCTCCTCCCTCAACTGCTGAGTCATCTCTACTCTCAGCTGTTCTCTCATCTGCAGACTAATCTCGTCTCTTACCTTAGCTATGTCCTCTAAATGCTGCTGACGTTGAGTAAGCAGCTGCTCACTTTGATTAACTAGCTGCTCCCTCAATGTTTCCACTGTGGCCTGGAGCTCCGATACGTCATGAGATTGCGATGGCCGATCAGATGCTGCTGTACTAGAAAAGGAAGAGCGCGAATAACAGGTGTTTGCATATGAGCCCAGGCCGAATATTCTTCCACGACGATCCCTACCACCCACGACATCAAGATATGTCTGAGTCTCGTCCACAGGTTGTTCCTCCTGAGACTGTCGCTGAATATTGTGTTGTATTTGGTCCTATTAGGAAGTAATATTTACATTAGTAATTAAGGTATAATTGTTAAGAAATTATAAAAATGTTTAAATTTCACTTACATTCAGTTCTTTACATCGAGTGTTGATGAAGGTGACACCATCATGTTTCTTCATGTGGGTGTGCAAAAACAGTTGGATAGGTGTAGGTTTTGTGTGTTGAGACCCGATTTCGAAACCGGATCCCAACCCGAAAAACAGAAAACGAAACAAAAGTAAAGTGGCGGAACGAATCATACGGATCGCAAAACCCAAAGTGGGCCAAACATAAGTGAAACACAAAGTGAATGAATCCGAAGCGAAGACATAAGGCGAAAGATAAAGAGTGAAAGTATCGAAAGCGAATAAATCAAATCGTATCAAACGATGAAAGAATCGAATCGAAAACTCATATACAAAGGAAGCGAAATGCAAAGACGAATCACAAATCGAAACGGAACCAAAACGAAGCACAAAGCGAAAGCAAATCGGAATCGAATACAAAATCGAAAGCAGAATCGAATACGAATCGAAGGCTCGGATTTACAAAAACGAATCACTTAAGAACGAAAACTTAACTCCGACATCCGAACACAAATAGCGTAGCAAACTATCGCATTGGAAACCCATAAGACATTTAATCTAGCCAAACCAAAACGGTATAAATTTTCTTTTTTCTTTTCTTTCTTTTCCATTTCTTTTATCTTTATTTAATCTCATTCAAATCAAAACAAATAATTTCCACTTTTAGAAATTAATCCTTATACAAATCTCAATTCATATTAAGCGTCTTAACATACAGTATCTCAATCTCATCTTTAAAACAAACATCTATCTTATTCTTATTCTTTCTTTTTGCCATAAAAAAAACTCTCACACATAGCCATATAATAAAATTTAGGCAGCATAACAGCTGTATTTTCCAAAACCCAAACCTGCAAATGGTTTTAAAACTCACTTCTATAATTCCCAGTCAAAACTCAGAATCATTGGACCTCCCGTCCAGAATCCAAAACACAATCATATTCAATTCACAATCATATATCTCAATTCCATATACAATTTCACAATTCAATCCAAAACCCAAACCAATCATATTTATACACAATCACAATTCATATCCCATCATCATACACATTCATCCATATCTATACATATCCAAATTGCATTCTTAAATCAATTCAATACATGATTTCATAACCATCCACAAATTCATAAATCATCATACACTACTCTACCATTCAAGTCCTTATACAAAATCATAATTCATACATATCATAAATAATTGCTTACAAAACCTTAATGGCATTCCAAGCCATTTACAAAGCCAAAACCAAATTCCAAAATACACAAAAACACAAACTAAACAAAATCGAACAAAAACCTTGGCTTTCTTTCATCCCATCTCCTGCTCGGTACCTGGAGATGGGGATGAAAGGGGAGTGAGCTTATAGCTCGTGGATAACATGTTTATAAATCAAAAAATAAGCAAAAATCATTTTTCAAGTAGTTTGCTGTTTATAAACATTTTACGTTCGAAAATTGGTCAAAGTCTCATTTTCAAACTTTTTAAATCAATCATAATCAATTTCAAAATAATTTCACGGCAGAAAAGCCTTAACGAATCTTTTCTCAAAATCCTCAAATTCTTCACATTTCATGAACAAATTGAACACATTGATGTATCACTAATATAAACAAAATCAAAATCACACAAACACATCAAAATAGTTTGGGTCAGTCCAAAACAGAACGTATTCGCATAGCGGTCCTGTGCAGCCGTAAATAGAATGTACTGTATTATCCTGAATAGTGGTCTAGTGTAGCCGTGAACTTATGGGAGTCTGAAATCGGAGCTCCAGTGCCACTAGTATGTAGGCAGGAGAAGCCTTTAAAAAGATACAGTGCACTGACTCAACTTATGGGACCTAACCAAACCCACATAACACATAAATTTATACTAAAAAAACGAATTGCCCAAAGGCACATTTTGAAAACTTTCTTTCATATCGTGTCATACTAGACACATTAATATTCACAATTGCACACACTTTCATATAGCAATTCACCATACAAATGTCATATAGCAAACCGCAATTCATCAATCAATTTCATAACAATTCCAAAACATATTCGATTCATAAAAATTCATAAACAAAGTATGCAATACTTTTGATAATTGATCAAAATCGTTCATAAATAAATAAATGAACAAATGTATCAATTTTCATAAGTAACAAAACCTTCAAGCATCATGAATTCCAGAAATTTTTACCAATTTATCAAATCACTTGAAACAATAAATCTAACCTTTGTAAACAATTTCCATAATCTTAGAAATTTCTTAATTTATCAAAACTTTTTGAAACTTGAAACAAATTTTCCAAAACATTTGGAAATAGTACAATTCAATACGTCCTTTCTTTATTTTTCGAAAACATAAATAATAATTTTGTAAAACATTTCACTTCTTGAATTTTCGAAAATTCATAATTAACTTATAATTCGAAAAATAAACATATTACCCACTTCATTTTCTTGCTAGAAACTTGTCCCAAGCATCAATTCTCCAACGCCTTTCCTTAAATTTCCCTAATTCAATAACATAAACCCTAATTAATTAAACATCCAAAATTGGATCAATTAAACCATGCAATCACCAAAATTGACTTGAAAAATCACAAACCCATACTAATCTTAAGCCAAATAAACCAAAATTTCATCAAAATTTAACAAGGTAAAAATTTCTTACCTTATTTCTTCTCTATTTTTGAAATTTTCTTGGCTAGGAATGTTGGATCCCAATTTTTTAGAAAAATTTAGAAATAATAATTGAAAGGAAGTGAGTGGTTTTGTATATGTATTGTGTTATAGAAGTAAGTATGCGTGAAGGAAATTAATAAGGAATGAAGTGATTGGCTTTGATGACTTCGAAATTTAAATAGAGTTGAATGAGTTATGACAGTTAAAGCGAATTAGTGGATTGAAAATTAAGTTAAAAATCAAGAAATAAAGAGGAAAAAGTGAGAAAATAGGAAATGTTTGACTTTTTGGCCATAGAGAGTTGACTTTTTGATTTAGGCAAAATTTGAGAAAATGGTCTGCTTGAGAATTGTAACTTATGTTAAGAGCTTTTTTTTCGCCATAAAATAAGATATTTTTCGATGTAGGGATTGAAAGTTATAAAATTTGAAAGTTTGGATGTGTTATAGGTTGACCTAAGTTATGGCAGAATCTTTGACTATGAAATTGACCTAGTTAGAGGTTGAATTAGTCTTTAAGTGTTTCATGAAAGTTGAAGATTTTGATTTTATCTTTAGTTTGATATAAAGTATAGAATTTTTGGATCATGGGATAATAAGTTATGAATTTTACAAGTTTCTGTTATGATTTTAGCATGATTATTAGAGGAAAGAATTTTTGATTTGAAAATTGACATCCTTAGAAGTCAAATTGATTTTTATGTCCTTCATGAAAGTTGTAGGTGACTTTCTAATCTTCGCATTGATATAGAATATGATGTGTTTGGACTTTGGAGTTGAAAGATAGAATTTTTCAAAGTTTGAGTTATGGCTTAGGGCATTTTAATTTGGACAAAATCTTTGATGAGAAATTTGATCACATTAGAGGCTGAAATTGTTTTCGAGTTCTTCATGGAAGTTGTAGAGCTTCCTTCAAGCTTTCTATAGAGACCAAATTCGTTGCATTTGGAGTTAGGATCAAGAGTTATGATTTTTGAAAATTCGGATTATTTTTGCATTTTTGTGAACAAAATGAAAATGAAATTGATTTAGGCGGGCCTCACGATCGCGAGCGCCTCACTTGGAGGCGCCTTTTGCGACGCCTGCGCGTCACGAGGGCGAGCCGGTGGTAGGGGCGACCGGCTCGCCCTCACAAGCAGGTCGCGAGGGCGACGGGCACGCGTACGCGCGCCCAGCTCGCGAACGATGCCGTATTGGTGCGTCCTCCTTTCCCCAATATGACGTCATTTCCTGTCTCCTGCTTTTGGTTCTTTTGTTTCCCATCCGACCCCTTTGTAATCTTTTGCTTATATCTTTTACGTCCGACATCCGATTGACTTGGTTCTTGAAGCATTGGATTCCTAAGACAATGAATTTAATTTTTATGGAAAATTTGTGAAATTTTGAGATTAAATTGAGGGTGATTAATTTAATCAAATTGAGTTAGGAAATTTTCTGAGCATAGTTCAGTATTTTGAGAAATTCGGGATCTGTGATGATCCGATTGAAGTGATTCTTAAGGAAAAATAAAATTAAGACATGGGGCTACATGTCATATGAAGAAAGTGAATTTTAATTTAGCCCCTAAGACTTTAAATTTCTGAATGGAAGTTTGGATTCGTGTGCAATCTTGGATTAGGAATATCTGAAAGTATTTTGGCCATAACTTTTGCTATGGTAATCCAAATGAGGTGATTCTTGATTTGGATTAACCTAGGGAAATAGGGATACAATTGTTATGAAGACATCGAGTTTCAATTTGTGATTAAGAATGTCAATTTTTGAATGGAAATAAAGTGCTGGAAAATATTGTAGGATATGAATGGCCCGGAATGCTTAGAGCATAACTTTTGGTGTAGTGCACCAAATTAAATTATTTTGATGGCGTTATGAAATTAAGACAATGAGGAACATTTCTCTAGAAGGAAATTTTGGCAAATTCCTTCATTTTGATAGTGAGAAAAATGTCCTAAAGTGTGCATGACTTGAAATAAAGTTTAGGGGCAATTATGG
>JANITW010000003.1:21649465-21661489 GCA_027564335.1 Erythroxylum williamsii
TTTGGATATTGATTTGAGATATGAAGGTGTATTTTGAATATTGGATACTGTGATTGAATGTGATTTGGATTCCGGACGGGGTGTCCGATGATACTGGTTTTTGTGTGAGAATTTTAGAAGTGTGTTTTAAACACTTTGCAAGTTTGGGTTAGTTAAAATGCAGCCGTTATGCTGCCGAAATTTTGGTAGAAATAACATGAATATATGGGAATTGTATAATTGTATAAGACGAATATTATGATTTGAGTTTTTGATTGAGATTGAAAAAGAATATTGCTTTGTATGAGATTGAGTATAACGGAAAAGAAAGAAAAAAAATTTATACCAGATTTGGAATGTCTTAAGGTTTCCAACGCGATCGCTTTTCTAAGATTCATGCTTCGGACGTCGGAAATTCATATTTGATTCACTTTTGTTTGCTTTGATCCGTTTGTTTATTCGCTTTCCGATTTCGTTTCCATATTTTGTGCTTCACTTTCTGTATTCGCTTCGTATTCGTATCCGTTTGATTCATATTCGTTTGATTGCTTTGTTTTCCGTGATTCGGATTTAATTCGATTCCGTTTTGCTTTCGATTTATGCTTCTCTTTAATTTATGATATTCGATGTACTTTCGATCTTTTCTATTCGCTTTCGTTCTCTTATTTCGATTCGCTTCTAAGAAAATTCTGTTTCGGATTCCTTCGATTTGTCAGTTCGTTTTCCGTTTGGGATCCGATTCCTGGATCCGGTCCCAACACCCTAACCTTATAATACAAGCATTTTTTAAATTTATTTTTCATGAAATCAAAAGAGGCACCTTATCAAATGTAAGGTATCACTTTTAGGAGGTTTGATATTAGCTATATATTGATCTGCTTAACGTGCAAACCATGTCAGTTTTATTTGGATCCTAAAATACTTCAGGTTGTACCATGTAGACCATTTCATAAAGGTCTTTATTCAAGAAGGCAGTTTTGATAGCCATCTGATGTAACTCTATATCGTCATGAGCTACAATTGCCAAAATTACTCAAAATGTATCCTACGAGGATACGAGATAAAAGGTAACATAAAGTCAACCTTTCTCCCTGAGTGAACCATTAGACAATTGAGTGAGCCCATAAATCGTTGAACTTTATCCTAAAATCTTTTAGGTCTTAAAACATTATTTACAACTGACAAGTTTGTAGTTCCAATGTAAATCAACTAGCTCCCAGACCTTACTATGCTTCATGGATTGCATCTCGTCATTCATTGCATCTCACCACACATCTGCATTAGCTCCAGAAATATTTTCTGTAAAAGTAACTGGATCTGTAACATGTTTAATAACATAGTCCTGTACACATGATAGACTATGTAATCAGATGGGATAGCAGGTCGTCTCACTTTGGTGGATTTACTTAACTGCATTAGATTTTATACCCCTAGGAACTACTGTGTATACAGGTATGGGTTCCTATTCCTTTACAGTCATTGTACAAAGACCTAGATCCACTGAATCTAACTATATGAGTGGAGGGTACATAATAACTGTAGTATCCACTCTACTATCATTCGAAAGGTCAAAAAGCCCACCATCATCATAGATATTGTATTCTAGAAACTTAGCTATTTTTTATTCCACTATTCTAATCCCTCCTTCTTTATAGTAAAATATGTAGCTTTAAAGTCGTTAGGATATCTTACTAAATAGCAATGAGCTCAAGAAGCATGCAATTTTCTTTATAAGGATTATACTACCTTAGTAGGGCAACCCTATATATGAATGTGTGCAACGCTGAGTTTCCAAACTTCTAGATAATTAGGTAGAATGGCCCTATTTTGCATTGACTTCTTCAAGTCCTTTAGGGTACGATTATGTTTTTCGGTAACACAACATTTTGCTTAGAACTACTCAGCATAGTGAATTAAGTTACTATTCTAACTGATTCCATAAATTTGGCAAACAGACCTTTTCAAGTCCTGAAATACCATGTTTTCCATAATATTCTCCTCCACGGTCAAATCTGACTATCTTGATGAATTTTCCTAGTTAGTTCTTAAGCTTCAGTTTTTAAGCAAGAACACATAATTGTAATAGGAATAATCATCGACAAATGTCAAAATACATTTAGAATTGCACAATGCAACTATATAAGGTCTATCGGTATCTTTATGTATTAGACTTAACAAGTCAATGCATGAGTTAACCTCAATATCCTTATTAGTCAACTTACTCCTGCAACACTCAGCACATGTTCCTAGATCATCATAATCTAGAATTAAGAAATGCTTTCCTTGTTCATTATCTCAACCCTAGCTTTGGAAATATGGCTTAAACTTTTATGCCACACCATGTATGAGTTCTCATTCATCAGGATCCATCATTTCATAACTTGTTTAGCAAGATAAGAAGAAGCTTTTATCTAATTTAAGGTAAGACACATTTTATACAAACCATATGACAAGAAAGTTATACCATTATGTTTTGCATTAAATAGCAATTGTACAATAGAAGCATTAAATGCAAAACATTAACCCTCTTTGTCCAAAATTGATCAAAAGATCAATTATAAAATGTGTCGTGTAAAACCCAATTGTACTTTATTACAAGGTTCAGTACATACATTCCTATAGATATTACTTCTGCCTCTTCATTACCATCAACCATCAGTTACTCCTTCCTTTATTTGGCTTTGTCCTAGATATGAACCCTTGCGTTGTGGAAGCACCCTAATAAAATGTTCCATTATATAGTCACCAAATACTTAATGCAACGATCACAAATTAGATTCATAAATTGATAAGCCAAGGAGTTACCTGATGGTTTTAGTCTTTCCTTCTAATCCTTATAATGCTAGTTTCTTTATGTCATATAGACCTTTACTAGCATTGAATTGACCAACATCAACATGTGAAGAAGATTTAGTCTTTCTACCTTTGATCTTAGCGGGCTTCATCTTTGCCTTCCCTTTAGTTGCTTTATGGGTTGTAGGAGTAGCAAACTTGAGTTTCTTCTTCCCAGCAATACAATGGGCAATCAAAGTATTGAAGTCCCATTCCTCATCCAGCAAGTAATGTGTCATAATCAAATTACTAAGCTCTAGAGGGAGTGTGTTTAGAGACTGGTGAATAATGAAGACATCAGGAAGAGAAATGTTTAGTATCTTCAGTCTACTGTGAAGATGGATCATTCTCGATATGCACTCCATTACTCCCCCTTCTCCTATATATCTCATAGAGAATAATTATTTCATCAAGGCACTTGTCTCAACATTAAGTGCGACTGTGTACCTCTGAAAGACATTATCAAGAAACACCTTCGCTATGTCTGTATCCGAAAGTCCACTTAGCAGATGGTCAGGTATGGATCTCTTAATGGTCATCAGATATAATCTGTTAGACTGATCCCAAGCTTCAAAGGCTGCTTTATAAACTCTTAAGCTCATGGATGTAGGTAGAGATGGCCTATTCGTCCATATGGTCATATTAACCTCAACTATCTCCATAGCATTCAATACATCCTTTGTCCACTTTTTTATATTGAAATCAGTCAGGGTTTTAATAGTAATACTAATTTTGTTAACCAAAAAGGTGACTTCAAGATGATAATGTTTAAATTAGCACAAATGTAGGACAACAACGATACTCAAAGCCATTAAATAATATCTTTACTAAAAATTCTATCAGACATATTATGAAATACTTGTGGCCTGAATACATAATATATGCAACTAGACCTCAACATAAAAGTGATCATAGTATAAACCATCAACTCTCATGACATTACCACTTGTGGACGAATAGATCATTTAAACAATGACTTTCCTCTATCCAATGCCTTTATGCACATCTCAAAATCTCATATAAGGCTAACACTTGTGGGCAAAATAACCAAACATGAGACCAGAGGCATCCCCTAACGTTTAAGCAAAACAATTCAAAATACTGACTTGAACGACCATTGTGGTGACTACATCCTCATCAGTACTCAAAAAGTCCACAAACACAAGGGATACATCTTTTTGTTATCCTCACATTCTTTATGGGCTTATGGTATGTGACAATATAACATCAATAAATGCAAAAATCTGAATGCACAGTCTCATTGTCACGGACATTCTCTGAAAACTTTATTTGAGACTTTTTAAAGGAAAAATCTCATTTGAGTGACTATCGTGCATCACTAGACACTGAACTGACTACCTGAGACATGAGAACCTCATGTATCTCCCTTATGGCAAGTTCGTTACACGAAAATTCATTCAAAAATGGCTTCAGAATGTCTTAATTCCTTTTTCGAGCAATTATCATGCAATCCTGAATACCAAACATGAGAGTTGAGACATAAAAACTTGAAGTATCTCCCTCATGTAATGTCTGAAGCATGAAAAATTCACTTGAAATTGGATTCAAAATATCTTAATTCCTTTTTCTAGAGTTAAACCTTAATTTATTACTAATGTAATAAATCCAAAAAAATGAAAAAACTCACTTTATGAATTTCCCAGACCCGGAAACTAGCCTAAAACACCCCAAGTACCCTTACAGAAAATTTGAAATTTTTATGTATGTGTTTTTTTAATTCTCGGTACTGACGTCAACATTACTGTAAAGATGACATTAATAGGCATCAGCCTGCGCATAGGTAAGGGGGCACACGTATGTTTACCGTATAGCGCGTGTGTTACACGTGCTGCCACTTGTCTGAATCCCTGTCATCCATATGTCGGAACCGATTGCACGCGCCAGCTATTTCGTGCTCGTGGGAGAGTGTGCTGAGTGAGACATGTGTCCCTAAACATATGGAGCTACTTGTCAACATGCGATTGGCGTGTCGAGTGCGTATGTAGCATCGTCGGGTGTGTGCACCTGAATCCCCCTTTGATGAGGAGGGCTATTTTTCGACAACCTGGGATCAATTTTTTGCTCTTTTTCGCCCGTTTTTGACCCTTTTTCATAGTTATCCTTATGTATACCACTTTTACTAATCATATACACAAAAAAACAAAAAAAAAAATCAAAAACTGATGAAAACCATAATGGATGGAAACTGAAAAACCTTCATTTTTGACAACCCAATCACATAATCGCTCTGATACCACGTGTAACATGTAACGATACCTTAGTTATGTATCCTGAATCATTCATAAAAGGGTTAAAAATGAAGGAAATGCAAAATACTTGATTTTGGTTCCATCTCAGCTTTTAAAGTAGTTTTCGAGGCCAGAGTGAACTCCAAACACCCGAGACCTTCACGAAAAATGATCACCAACATGTGGTTAATGCCTTTCTACAGTTTTTTCAAAATGTAAGCGCTCTTAATGGGTTAGAGGATTTGTATAATACGAATGATATGAGCAGTTGTAGGAGATTTTAACCTTTTTATATAGCATCTATATTGGGCTTTCCTATCATAAGATCGATATAGGTCCGGTCTATACTGATTGAGATCCATTTTCTATACAGACTTCGACCCATTGATTTAGATTATTTATTGAGTCACTTTATTATCTTTATCTGGATCAAATTACATAACTTAATTGATAAGTTATTGGAAAACCAAAAAAATGTAATTAAATATTATCTAACTTTACGAGAAATTACAAAAATTTCTAACATAAAATTGACTCTTTTGTATTTGATGACAATAAAATACTGTTTATAAGTATAGATATGCAGGGATCCTTCGAATAATAAAGTATGTCCACGATATGCTTTAGAGACGAATAATGGAGTTTCTGTTTATATATAATATTCCATGGCATGAACTAAAAAAGAGAAAAGTTGAGAAGAAGATGGAGGGATGGGGTTAGTGAGGGTGATGAGGTTGACTTGTCGGAGGTTGAGAATCCGACGACGAACGCGTGATTGATGAAAAATAGGAAGAGTCCATAGGTGGGGAAGAAGGAGGACTTGCAAACCGAATTTACTGAGGAGCAGAGAAGAAGGAAGAAAAAGGAAGTGGTGGTGGTGGTGCTAAAGGTTAGGGCTTTGTTGTTGATAAGAGTACTTTCCATGGGAAAGAGAGAGGGATTCTCAAGGATGGTCATGGAATATGTTGCCTAAGGATGCTAAAGCAATGAATGATCATTGTTAATGCCATCAAGTTTTTACCCAAATACGTTCATTTGATTCTCTTGTCAAGCAGGGAGAGTAAGGTGAAGATCTGGGATGTATTCAATTCTAGGAAATGTATATGGGTCATTCAATAGGAGTTGGGGATATTTAGTTTTCGAATGATGGTAGTAAGTTCTTGAGTGCTGGTTATAATAATAATATCAAGTATTGGGATACTGAGACTGGACAAGTTATATCCACATTTTTGGCTGGAAAGTTTTCGCTATGCTATTGGGCTTAATCTGAATGAGGATGAGTAGAATGTGTTGTTGGCGGGATTGAGTGATAACAAGATTGTGCAATGGGATATGAATACAGGATAGATAACTCAGGACACTGAATACAATAACCTTTTTTGACAATAATAGGAGATTTGTTACCTCAAATGATGATGAATCACTCTATTTTTGGGATTTTGGGATCCCTGTGGTTATTATTAAGTATATTAGTGAGCTTTATATGCATTATATGCCATCAATTTCTCTTCATCTAAACAATAATTTACTTGCAGCTTGGTCAACTAGATTCTTATATACAACAATACAGAAAGGTTTTAATTAAATAAGAAAAAGAGGTTCACAGGGGACTGTTGCTGGTTATGCTTGTTGTCACAAAGGTCTACTTTGAACTCGAACTTCTACTGCAAGTTGCACCCACCTTCATGCAATAATCCTGATTAAGTCCACTTAAGCAAGATTCAGTCTTCTCATGTGAATGTCATCGAACAATTTCATTGGCCCTCGAACACCTTACGTATACACAAATGTTTAAAGTGTTTCTCTCACACTTGAAATAACACAAGTGTAAAACAGAGTAAAGAAAGCAACATGAGATATATAATAGCTAAAGCTACTCTTTCATTAACTCTTAACAAAATTTTAACAAAAGACACAAGTACCTCCTTCTTAAAGCACTAACAAGGAACTCCTTCCTCGAAGCCTTTACAAGGAACTCCCTACTTGAAGCCCTTACAATTAGAACTCCCCTAAAAGCTCTCAACTCCCAAAGCTCTCTCCTTTGAGTGATTTCTCTTAATGAATGACTCACTAATTGAATGAATTGGCTCTCAACTCTAATGAGTTATTTATAGGCTCCTCTAGATGACTAAGTTAGAGTCCTAATGGATCTCTACTAGCTAAGATCACAATCTTATCCTATCTAGGATAAGTTACATTACATTAATAAGATAAAAGATTATCCTATATAGGAATGATTATCCTTATCCACGAAGATCTCCTCTATCTTCAGATGATCCTTCCGCATGATCTTTTTCTCTTAAAGCTGATGTTCATCCACTGTGATCTTATTCTCCACATCATCATATGCCACATCATCCACAATTGCGACGTCACTGCTGATGTATTTTCACCACGGCCTATCCGCACATAAGTCCATCAATGCACGTCCATGGATAAGTTCATCTTCCATGATCAAGCTCACTCATGGTGTAGTCTTATCATTCCATTACTAAGTCTAAGTCACAATCCGAGTTAGTATAAAATCTCACACACTTTACATACCTTCAACTTGCCTTGCTAAATTTAAGTGCTTATATGTGTTGTCCTGCTTGCATGCCTTCATACATCCTCGTAGGGTTTTGCATACCTTTGCACATTCTCGCACACCCTCGGGTCATGCATGATTTAGTTTACCAACTATACGTGGCCTCACATTTAAATCTCATGTCTCGTCGAAGATTTCTGCCAATGCGTACCTATGTGTGCCCACGCGTATCGAATCTTGCCTAATCTCGAGATCTTCGTTGATACTTCCCGCATCCCTCCCCTACTTCACAATTTTCTCGGGTTTTGCTTGCCAACTCGCAAGTGTTTGCCTTGTTCTCTCGTCAACACACCTTCCTTGTGTTGACCTATGTGCCAAGCATTGGCCAAAGCTTACCAAAACTTGTACTATCCCACAGTCTGGACTTAAGGGGTCTAACAGACCACCCCCATTAAAAGAATTTGATGCCCTCATCGAAATAATCTATGGGCACTCCTCCACGAGCGATTCCCTCGAAGACTCTTTCGCCAACTGTTGAAGACTGGAGCAAGCCTTCTCTTCTATTGGCACCTTTCCCACGTGCCACCTCCTCTTTCCATCGAGTTTGTTTTTGCATGGTTGCTCCTCCACAAGGTTCATAACATTCAAATAAGCAATGTTATTGATGGCTCCTTCTCCTAAGTCATCAATTCATTTGCTCCTCGCCCTTTTTCCTCTTCAGGGATTCTCAAGCATAATACTGTCCTTTGTCCTTCGTGACTGTTGAATTCATTTGCTCCTCGCCCTTTTTCCTCTTCAGGGATTCTCAAGCATAATACTGTCCTTGACAGATGAAGCATGCAACCTTCCCTTTCAATTGCTTCTTCTTATGTTGAGAAGATACTCCCACCTCTTTGCCTTTCTCTTTGCCATCCCAGGTTTCACCATTTTTCTTACCCTCTCCCCTGGGTAGAATTGGTGTTGGCAATTGGAAATCCATCAAGGCATCTGCCACCACTATTGTGCTAGGGAGGTCCTTCATGTTCTGCTTCTGAAGCTCCATTTGAGCCCAACCTTACAAGCCGCTAATGAAGTTGAACAACTTGTCTTCCTTGATATGTTTCACACCTCCAACATCACTGATGTGAACTTCTTCATGTACTCCCTCACTGAGCCGTCTTGCTTCAACCCCTGCAAAGCTTCCCTCACAAGCCATGAAGTGTTGTTGGGTAGGAACTATTCCGTTAGCTTCTTCTTCATCTTCTCCCAATTATCGATGGGAGGTCTCCCCGCACTGATGTCATTGGAGGTTCTCGTTCTCCACCACATCTTGGCATCACCCACCTGGTACATTATTGTGATTGACACCTCCTTCGAGTCCGCTACCTTTGTCGCTACAAAATATTGCTCTATATCTCACAGAAAATTTTCGAGCTTCTTGGCACTCCGTTTGTCATCAAAAACCTGTGGCTCTCACACCTTCACTATAGTACTTTCCACTCAAACATTCGTCTCGTGCTTTGTCATTGCATGCTTGAGCACTAGCAGATCATAGCTATCTTCTCACGAGCCTTCAGCTGTTCCTCGAGCGCTCTTACAATTGCTTGAAGCTCCCTCTCCAAGGTTACAATACATTCCAACAAAGGAACTACTCACTCATCCGTTGGGGCTAGAGACTCAAGAATCACCTCTATTCTAGTAACCCTTTTCATTAGATTACTTCCAGCAACCATCACTCTAGATTGGCTCTGATACCAGCTACCACAAAGGTTTACTTTGGACTCGAACTTCTACTGTAAGTAGTGCCCACCTTCGTGCGACAATCCCGCTTAGGACCGCTTAAGCAAGATTTAATCTTCTCACGTGAATGATGCTAAACAATTTTGTTAGCCTTCGAACACCTTACGCACACACAAGTGTTTAAAGTGTTTCTCTCATACTCAAAATAACACAAGTGTAAAACATAGTAAAGAAAGCAACAAGAGCTATATAATAGTTGAAGCTACTCTTTCATTAATTCTCAACAAATGTTAACAAAAGAAACAAGTACCTCCTTCTCGAAGAACTAATAAGGAACTCGCTACTTGAAGCACTTATAAGGAACTCCATACTTGAAGCCCTTATAATGAGAACTCCCCCAAAAGCTCTCAAATCTCAAAGCTCTCTCCTCTGAGTGATTTCTCTCAATGAATGAATCATTGATTGAATGAATTGGCTCTCAACTCTAATGAGCTATTTATAGGCTCCTCCATATTAATAAGTTAGAGTCCTAATGGAACTTTACTAGTTAGGATCATAATCTTATCCTATCTAGGATTAAGTTACATCACTTTAACAGGACAAAAGATTACCCTATCTAGGAATGATTATCTTTATCCATGAAGATCTCCTCTATCTTTAGATGATCCTTCTACATGATCTTTATCTCCTAAAACTGATGTTCATCTACTGTGATCTTATCTGCCATGTCATCATGTGCCATATCATCCACAATTGCCACATCATTGCTGATGTGTTTTCACAACGGCCTATTTGAACATAAGTCCATCAATGCACGTCCATGGACAAGTCCATCTTTCATGATCAAGCTCACTCATGGTGCAATCTCGTCGCTCCATGACTAAGTATAAGTCACAATCTGAGTTAGTATAAAATCTCGCATACTTTACATACCTTTGACCTGCCTTGCCGAAGTTAAGTGCTTATATACCTCGTTGCGCTCGCATGCCTTCGCATATGCTCGCAGTGTTTCACATACCTTTGCATATTCTCACTCATCCTCAGGTATCGCATGACTTGGTTTGCCGACTCCGCGCGATCTCATATTTAAATCTCACGTCTCATCAAAGATTTCTGTTAATGTGCACCTACGCATGCCCATGCGTATCGAATCTTGCCTACTCTCGAGATCTTCATCGATACTTCCCGCATCCTTCCCCTACTTCGCAAGTTCTTCAGATTTTGCTCACCAACTTGCAAGTCTTCACCTTGTTCTCTCGTCAACACACCTTCCTCGTGCTGACCTTCGTGCCAATCATTGGCTAAGGGTCGCCAACACTCGCACTATGGGTCTAACACTTGTCCAATCAATTTCACTCATGATGAGCCGTTTGTTTATATCAGGAAATGGAGAAGGCAAATGCTGGCTCTGGGATTGAGTTGCCTTCCAAACCATAATATCTTGATGGATCTACTATTTCATTTCGTTACTTTGTGTCATTTGTCTTCTTTTTATGTGTAATGGACTTTTGGAATCTAACTTTCAATCTTCGTACTGTATTAGAAATGCAGTTTTTGATGTATCTTAATAGATGTTAGCATAGAGGTTGAAAGTTAGATTCCAAAAGTTAACAGTTGATTGAAGACAAATTGCTTCTGCAATGGGAAGAAAATTGTTTGTACTGTTTGTCTAGTTCCAAACTAGTGCCAAATAATAACATCCACAAAACTCATTTATTTATTGCAAAGTTTATGGATGAGGTTCTTGGGAATAGGTTTGGAACTGAAAAAATGATATAGACGATTTGGTCTCTCTGCAACAAGGGTCATGTTTGGTTCATGAGCTACCAATCTTGTCTAGTTTGACCTACAGTAGGCCAGTATTGCTAAATGTTTATAGTGACGTGTTTGGTTTTGTGGATTGTTGAACCAGTTTCATTTCAATTCAACCCTATGAGGCTAGTGTTAATTGATAGTTCCCATTACAAATTTTAATAAATTAAAAAAAGTTTTCTACTGAAAATCACATAAAATTTAATTAAGTTCATTTCCCCCCAATCAAATAAGAATAAATATAGAGAAAATATTACTAGTTTTCCTATAAACTAGAATCTCAAAAGATAGTAGGAATAACCAATTGTAAATAATAACAAGATAGTAGAAATAACCAATTGTTAATAATAACAATATTATTGAACTTAAATAAATACTCCACGACCTAATTTTTATCAAGCATTTAATGTAAATAGTTAACAAACCTTAACAACTCAACATTTGTATGACTTTAATAAACATTAACAACTTAAGGCCAAGTTTTTATTTCCTTACACTGTACTTTATAGTGAACAAATATTTTGGAATTTTTCGTGGCACCCTTAAGTACCTTTTAGGCATATCATTGTCCTTTTCTTCTAGCTGAACCTAGTCCTCAAGGTTTATGAATCGATCCTGCATGTCTTAAGAAATGTCCCAAATTGCATCTTTTACCAGTAGCCTCTTCCATTAAGCTTTCATGCATGAACTTTAACCCATATTTTACCTACTTTAAATTCAAAATTGCTTTCAGCTCTGAGATGAAATCACTATCATCAGAAATTAGCAGCAAGACAGAACTGGAAATTTGATCGTCACCCATATGCTTCTTAAGTTGTAACACCCCACCCCCGCATGACCCGAACCCGACATCGATGGTGATATCCGAGTCCGTGCCCCGCGAGGGTGGCGTGCTACATCACTCAG
>JANITW010000003.1:21745574-21757121 GCA_027564335.1 Erythroxylum williamsii
CCGATATCGAAATCTTGCATATTTAATCTCGTTGGAAAGATAAAAGATCAAGCTACAACTTCAAAGAAGGCTACTTTAGCTAATTCCATTTCAATCATCTCTCTAATTTCTCTTGAATCAGCATATACATTTAACATTCATCCTAACTTCACTTTCTTAATAACCTATCATTTATAACAATTGAACTATTGTTTGGAATTCATCCAAATCTTGACCTCAAATCATATAATTTCTTACATTCTATAGCATCTTGTCATTCATAATCTCTTGCTTTTCCATAGTATCTTACATAGCAAATCATGACTTATGCTTAAGGCTTCTTAGCCCATCATCATACTTAAATTACATTATCTCATCTATAACTCAAATCACATACAAAACACTCATTTGATTTCATTTATTATTTCTAGATTTTCGCTCCAAGGTTCGGGGTCCAACACTAACTTAATCCATATATATATATATATATATATATATATATATATTCACCTTTGTTACTTGTTAGAAATTAATCATCATTTTATTTTGTTTATAATATTACTTTCGATATCTTACAGTTGCTTGGTGGAACAAATTCGGGGGTGATGTTCCTTAATTTTAAAGATTTGCAATTTAAAATTATAAGTTAATGTATAAGTACAATAAGGTGTGACAAGAACTGAAAAACATTTGAATTTATCTATTCTGAAAAATGGAATATCTTGGAACATAAAAGATTGAACGACTTGGTCATTATTCGATACCACTTAAAGATTTGGGAAAGATATGTTATTATTATTGTTAAGTTGAATATAATTTTTTGTAATTTCTTAATGATTTTATTTTATTTGTTTATTGTAACTCTTAATATCACAAGTAGTTTTATAGATTCAATTTACTTTGATCATATCAGTCTTTTTGTGAATTGTGTTTTTGAGAAACCGACTTTGATAAATAAAAGTGACTTAGAAGATAATCTTAGATAGGAAAATACTGACATGCTATTTGGTGCAATGAATTTGAATGATGATGATGATAGAGTTTCTCTTAATGATGATGATTTGTATCAAATAAGAATTTGAGTCAATTCAATTTGAGCATATATTCGATTGAATGAAGTTTTAAGTTTTCATTTCTCCTATTTTTTTAATTTCACTTATATTTGATTTATATGTTAAATTCTACATATGTAATATAAATATAATTATAAACAGTTTTGTTTCTGATTTCACTTTTAGTTGGTTATTTCTTCTGTACGAATTTTTGTCATAAATTATAACCCTTAAAGAGTTATGTATATTTATTATTCTTTTTATTAAATGTTTTGATGTAACATTATTTATTATATGATGAAATTGTAATGTTTTAAGTACTTTTTATTTTTCTTAATTTTATATTTATATGATAATTAAATGATCTTTTTTATATTAATTGTACTTATTATTTATATGTTAAATTACTATAATTCGTACCATCTACGTATCAGTTGACATTTTCACAAATTTAAATATATGAAAAGTAATATTAATAAAAATAGATACATTGTTGTTATTTCAATTTTCTATTATTATAACTTTTTAGAGACACAATTGATATAAAAATATATATTATATAATATAATATATTGAGGAGCTATTTTGTAATTAAAAAAATCAGAGATTATGTTATAAAATTTAAAAATTACCTAAAACGATGTTCAATATTCATCAGTACTGATTTAGTAACATATAATAAGTAAATTCAGTATCAATATTTGTATAGAATTCGTAGCATTGGCTTTGAAATGATATATTATTTAATTTAAAAAATAATGCTGAATAAAAGATGTACATAAATATTATCACAGTACGGGAGTTTTCGGCCACTCGCATACTATCCACTCTTCGGTGTTCTGTTCTCCCTGGTTTAGATATCATCAGTCATCACACATTTTTCTTTTTGTGAAAATGAACTCCAGCTTTTTATTAGCCATAATCAGCCAAAAAATATAAGAAAATCCCAAACGAATCGGGCCTCCTTGTTCTAAAACCTTAACAGCCCAACAACAAATCCCCAGCTATACCAACTAACTGGACCGTTAAACCCTTTCGCTGATAAGTTGTGAGGCGTCTGCCGCTGACTGAGGACAACGTAATGGAGATGGGTTGTATGTGGATGAGGCGCTTTCAGGCTAGAGCCAGTTCTGTCCTTCACAACCATCCTTCAATGCCCATTAGTCCTCCGCTTACTAACCGTTACTCCGCTCATGTCTCCTTCTCTTCTCTAGAACCATCGGTCCCACCACGCCCGATGAAACTGAGCCTCAGTTCTCTTTCCTTTCCCTCCCTCAACACTCGCTTCCTTTCTATTTCGTCATCGCTTCCTCATAGTTTCTCCGCTTCTGGTAAGGAGCTCTTTGTCGTGTTATCTTTTTCGACGCCAAACATACATAATTCAATTTGGGCTATTTCTTCTTATTCTGAATTCGTTGTGTACCAGATGGGGTCATCGATGCTGTTCCAGAGATGGGCTCGAAGATGCTTCTTAAGGGAATGAGATACCCACAACTTGAAGTATTTTTTTACACTCTCTTTTTGTTTATTTGATCCGCCTTCTGTTTGTGAGAAGTTTAAATTTCTAACTTTTCTATGTATGAAGATTTGTTGTTCACTCTCTAATTTATCTAGCTGTTTATATGAGAAAGTGACTTAATTGCTCGTATCTGTTTTGCAGCAATGGGTTCAGTCTCATGGATTCAGGCCAGGGCAGGCACTGATGCTCTGGAAGCGCTTGTATGGGAACAACATTTGGGCACATAACATCGATGAATTAGAAGGTGCTTTTCTAACTATTCTTTTTCTCTTCTTCTTCTTCTTCACCTTATTGCTTGTTTCTTTGTTCAAAACGCTGAGTGTAACAAATTTGTATATTGATCTTCTACAGGTTTGAACAAAGATTTCAAGAAAGTGTTGGGTGAACGTGCTGAATTCAGGGCATTATCTGTGGAAGATATTCTCACAGCATCGGATAGAACTAGAAAGGTAGCTTATTTGATATCAAGTATGAACTATTATTCCTTGCTATCTTGGTTACTGCTTTTTTCTTATAGTTATAGTTCTAAAAGCCAGCTTAGAGCATGTATATCTTTTTTGCAATTGTATTGGTATGGATATCTTCTCATTGGTTTTGAAACTCACAGGAACTTGCAGATTTTATTTAGGTTGGATGATGGAATGGTAATTGAAACAGTTGTTATACCATGTGATAGGGGAAGGACAACAGTTTGCGTTTCAAGTCAAGTGGGCTGTGCCATGAATTGCCAGTTCTGCTACACTGGCAGGCAAGCTTTTATCATCCATATGCAAATGATCCCATGTCTTTTATGGTTTACATAACTGCAAGTATGATTTTGATGGTGCTCCCATCCATGTTGCAGGATGGGTTTCAAAAGACATCTGACCACAGCTGAGATAGTGGAGCAGGTTGTGTTTGCACAGCGTCTCCTTACAAGTGAAGTTGGTCCTATCACAAACGTTGTGTTTATGGTTAGTTGATGTTTACAGTTACTTCAGTTCAAATTACTTGGTTAGGTAATATTGGGATGGGGTTCAAAGTTCAATCTTGAAATTGGGGATTGTTGCCATCTTCCAGTCTATGCTGATATAATGAACCTAGGTTTTATAATCAGACATCACTGAAAAGAAGCAAAGATAGTCTTCCTATTGTGTTTGGACTCACTAGTTCAAATCATCTTGCTGAAGAGAACCTTATGTGTTATTTCGTCATGAATGAAGTGCAGTTGATAATTAATCATACTTTATTCCTACATTCAGTCGTAGGCTTTTGCTAATCCTCCGTAACGAATATGGAATTATAGCCAATTAATTCTTGCTTCCTTTTCTTTTTTGATTTACTTTTCTTAGCAAAGTTTAGATGGTTCTCTCAAACTTATTGGCCACATTAAGTAGTGTTTTCCTGTTTTTGTTTGATCAAAGCAACAATAATACTCTTTGGTTATATCAATATCATTTTAGGATGAAGAAAGTGGATTATAGCATACTAGTTAAACTCCAGTTAACAACATGAAATTATGTTCTTCAGGGAATGGGAGAGCCACTTCAGAACATTGATAGTGTCATTCAAGCTGCAGAGATTATGGTGGATGATCAGGGACTCCACTTAAGTCCTCGAAAGGTCACTGTTTCTACTAGCGGGCTGGTTCCTCAACTGAGACGTTTCCTCCATGAATCAAATTGTGCTTTGGCTGTTAGTTTAAATGCTACAACTGATGAGGTAGTTACTTATTAGTTTAACTTCGTATACTAGTAAATTTCCCCACTTGATATGACATTCTATTCATCATATCCATGCAGGTCAGAAATTGGATAATGCCAATCAACCGGAAGTATAATCTGCACTTGCTTCTTGATACACTTCGAGAGGGTCTTCACTCCAAGCATAACTACAAAGTTCTTTTCGAGTACGTAATGCTTGCAGGAGTAAATGACAGGTGAGAAAAGCATTTCCTTTTACATACCTGTCTTGATATGGATAAAAGGGGTTTGATTGATCTGGGCAACAAAACTGACAACGTTGTACATGGTTCTGCTTGACTGAATAAAGAAACTAAGTTTATTTGTGAGTTACAGCATTGGTAATTGTACATGTTTTCAGTTTTGACGATGCAAAGAGGCTCATTGATCTCGTGCAAGGCATTCCATGCAAGATAAATCTTATCGAATTTAATCCTCACTGTGGCTCCTTATTTAGACCATCCAGCATAGAAAACATGATCAAGTTTCGGAACATTTTGGCGGAAGCCAGGTGCACAGTTTTCTTGCGGAAGAGTAGAGGTGATGATCAAATGGCTGCTTGCGGTCAGCTTGGCAAGCCTGGGGCAATTGAAGCGCCACTACTCCGCATCCCAGAGCAGTTCCAAAGGGCTGTAAATTCTTAATGGGATTGGTCAAACTAGTCCTGCAAACTGGTCTTAAGAGTGTAATCTTCCATGTGATTGCCTGTCATCAAATTGGTCTTAAAAATATTAGCGCGATCTGACTCAAACCGCGAAAAGATTGGCTTCGATAGGATGATGATTTCAATGGATATTTTATCTTATGGGGTTTTGACTTAAAGGAAATAAAAAGGATAGATATTTGGAATTCAACAAACAAAAAAATGAAAGATACGCAAGGTTTGATTTTTACGACACCTCTCGAAAACTTGTTCCGAGCAATCCCGATGATCAAAATAAAATCAAGAAACAAACAATTAATACGCCACAATTGAGAAAACAATTAATAAGTGAAAGATGGTTCAAAAAGTAACAAGAACAAGAAAATAATGTTCTCACTAAAGCCATCGGTTCTCAAAAAAACATCATCTCCAATTGTAAAACTCTAAAATATAAGTATTTATACCTAGGTCAAATAATAAAAGGTTGGGTTAAAACACATGAAAGTTCAGAATAAAACGAAGTCTAAAAATTAAATAAAAAGGTTTGATATCTTCTTGGGCTTAAGTGATGAAGCATTAAATAGTCCAAGTCTTCGTATTTTCAAGCTTCAAATGTATTCGATCTAAGGATTTGAGTTAAGCAGATTAATTTGGGCTTAATTTCATTAAACTCTTCTCTAATAGACTTGAAGTTCGTCATTTTCTCAAGATCCTTACTCTTGCTCACATCACGATATCTGAAGTTATGGCGATTGGTATATCGAAGTACTTTAAGAAGTTAATTGTTCTTTGACAGAATTGTCAAAATCAGATGGCACCCTGGTTATGAGGAAGCCTATACAGGTACAAGAAAACTAATAGTAGAAAGGCAACACCCACAAGAATACAACGAACAGAGAAAGATGAAGAGAGTGAGTGAAGAAAAGGTTACTTGATTGTCAAAAATTAGTTGTGGCACCTGTACAGCCACTATCAGCGTTTGAGCTAGCCGTTCCTAACGCCTTGGGTATTCTCTCCTATACAATCATGTGTCAAATTCTTTACTTTTATTTATGAATGACGATGTTGTCTTTAGTTCACATGTCGTTCATCAGTATGGTTTTCGTTCTTCTGCACGTCGTCACATCCTTGCTCGTTTCTAATAGTCACTTTGGGTCCTTTTCTTTCCTTTTTTTTTTCCACCTTTATTCATTTCTTTTTCACATATCATTTTCCCAGTTAATTTGGAGTGTGAAGTTCTACAAATAATTGGAAGTTGACTTCACGAATCCAATTAATTTCATTTATTCTTATTCTTTTTTTTAATCTAAATATTTTGCTCCTGCAATGAAATAGCTTCGAGCATATAAAAATAGGGTAAGACATAAATCTCCAGTTTAATTTAGGAAATCACAGAAATTCCCTTTATCTTTAAAATTCTTGAAAAAAACTTGTCTCTTTTTTTAGATTTTGGATAAAAAATAACAACAAAACACTATAATATGAACATCAAGCCTTGACTAATTAACTAATATTTATACGATGATTGAACAAAACTTTTCAATTGGAGCGGAAGTAATTAAATCCAATATGATTAAATAATTATTTTAAATTATTAATTTAAATCTATTTTAATTTGTTATGGTCGGATTTAAAAGCTATATTATCATATTAGTGACATTTGATTAGTCTATATTTGATACTCATATTATATATATTTCGTCATTATTTTTAACTAAGTTAAAAATAATGAGTTTTTTTAAATTGAAAATTAGAAAGAGAGTTTTCAAGAATTTTAAAAATTGGAATTTTTTCAAAAAAATTTAAATTGCAAAGGAGATTTATGTCTTTTATCGTAAAAAATAATTATTTTTTTTATTCGAGGAAACTCCGTAGGCAGGCCAAGTGGGCAAACCTCTCTGAGGACCCAACTGGCGCACCACCCCACAGGCGGGCCAAGCGGGCGCACCTCATCATTGAGGGCCCAACTAGTTCTCCATTTACAGGTAAAACTCCGGCTGCTCCAGGCTCTTACAAAAGGAGCTAGCATGGAATCGAACCTGGGATCTAACCAAAGTCAAGTCTCGCTCTCAACCATCAAGCCACACCCCTTGAGGGCGTAAAAAATAATTATACATTTGCATCTGGTGCAACTACCTTCTCAAGTTGAAAAAAAAAAAACTTTCCTCCTTATTATCATGATTTACACAAGGAAATGTTAGAGTGAATCTTGTTATTGTTATCCTTCAAAGGGGTTATGTTATCAAATAATTACAGTTGTAAAAAAATTTCAACTCCTAATAAGTCGATTACTCACCAAATTAATCTGCATTAACACATACTATTGTAATTTACGAAACATTATAAATTTCAAATTTCAAATTCATCAACAATTATTGTTGAATTAGGAATATACTTTCATTACTAGATTTGTCTTTTTTATTTAATGTGATAGGACACTCGAAATTTCAATAACTCAGGTACTACTTAAATTAAGAAAAATGGGTGAAAGAAAAAAAAGTTATAAAAATGAGCAAAATATAACTAGTACAATTAAGTCATGATTAACAAGGATAGGAAATATCCCAACCAATATTCTCAAATTGTAGACCCTAATCTTAGGGAGATTAGTACTTCTAATCATACTTAGAACTTACCAAACTCTATCCTACCCGTCCTCCTTGGAGTTTAAAATATCTCCTTTTATTTTTTCTTGTAATTCTCGGCCGAAAGGAATTACAAGTTTTCTGCACTTGAGTATAACTATTCAAAGTTCAAAATCCCCATCGAGTGTTAAAAATATACGAACTTATGTGTTCCCAGAGATAATGATGGACTTCAAGAGCTTCCCATTACTGATAGATATTCTGATAGACTATGAGACATGAAAAACTACAAACTTGAAGCAAAAGAAGAGCAAGAAATCGATCCCAAGAATCTTCTCCATAATCATATCATTGCTCAAGGCATTGACGTCACCGTTCATCGTGCTACTTAAAATGACCACGACATTTTTGGTAAGTATATGTTATTTGTACATGTGCTATCATATGTATATCGTGTAGCTACTTTGCTTTCTACATTTTGACCATGCATGCGTGGCTTTAGGTTTTCTTAAGATAAGCCCTAAGAACCTCGTGTCCTAATAATGGTCTTTTTTCTCTTTCAACTTGCTAGATGTTCATTTGTTTCTTTCCTCCCCCTTTCATTATTGTTTGTCTAATGAAGAAGAACCTAAAAGGAATTAGATTATAAATTTTTTTTCTTTGTTCCATGAATTTTTAGTGAAAGTGCTTGATAGGGGACAAGAAATAAGGATAAGAAAGATTCCAACCAATATCCTCAAAATATTAAAGAGGCAACTGATGTTGTTAAAAGGAAAAGATGTTTCTATTGATGTGCTTAACAAGATTAAATACATAATACAACAGGAGTAATCCCACTTTACAAGGAAACAAAATAAAATTCAAATTCAAATACAAAGACTCCTATCTGATCTTTAACTAATTGTAACAGATCTAATATATTCACAATACTGATTGACATAGTCAAAGGTGAGCACACGTGATGCTCTTATAAATATAGACCCTAATCTTAGCAAGATTGGTACTTCTAATCTTACTTGAAAATTGTCAAACTCTATCTTACCTGTCCTCTATGGAGTTTCAAGTATTCCCTTCTATTTTTTAGTCTGATTCTCGGTCGAAAGGAATTACAAGTTTTTCGTACTCGAGTAAAACTATTTAAAGTTCAAAACCCTCATCGAGTGCTATAAATATACACACCTATGTGTTTCCATAAACCAAATAATTCTCGTACTTACGTTCTCGGAGATGATGATAAACTTCAGGAGCTTGGCATTACTAGACAAACATCTTGATAGACTACGAGACATGTAAAACTACAAACTTAAAGCAAAAGAAGAGCGAGAAATAGATCCCAAGAATCTTCTCCTTAACCATGTCATTGCTCGAGGTACCTACGCCACTGTTCATTAGGTTGCTTACAATAGTCGCGATGTTGTCAATAAGTATACGCTACTTATACATGTGTTTTCACATGTATATCAAGTAGCTACATTGCTTTCTACATTTTAACCATGCATGCGTGGCTTTAGGTTTTCTTAAGATAAACCCTAAAAGAACTCGTGTCCTAATAATGATGTTTTTTGTCTTTCAACTTGCTAGATATTCGTTTGCTTTTTTCCTCCTACTTTCATCATTGTTTGTCTAATGAAGAAGAACTTAAAAGGAATTAGATTAGATTCTAAACTTTTTTTCTTTGTTCCATGAATTTTCAATGAAAGTGCTTGATAGGGGACAAGAAAAAGGGATAACAAAGATCCTAACCAATATTCTCAAAACATAGACCCTAATCTTGGCGAGATTAGTACTCCTAATCTTACTTGAAACTTGTCAAACTCTGTCCTGCTTGTCCTCCTTGGAGTTTCAAATATCCCTTTCTATTTTTTTCACCCGATTCTTGACTAAAAGGAATTATAGGTTTTCCGTACACGAGTAGAATGAATAGTACTTATGTGTTCTCATAAACCAAATAAATCTCATACTTGCGCTCTCGGAGATAATGATAGACTCCAAGAGCTTGGCATTACTAGACAAACATCTTGATAGACTATGGGACATGTAAAACTACAAACTTGAAATAAAAGAAGAGCGGGAAATCAATTCCAAGAATCTTCTCCTTAACCATATCATTGCTCAAGGTACCTACGCAACCGTTCCTCATGTTGCTTACAAAGGTCGTGACTTTGTCAGTAAGTATATGTTATTTATACATGTGCTATCACATGTATACCTTATAGCTACTTCACTTTTTACATTTTGACCATGCATGTGTGGCTTTAAGTTTCTTAAGTTAAACCCTAAAAGACCTCGTGTCCAAACAATGAACTTTTTCTCTTTCAACTTGTTATATATTCGTTTGTTTTTTCCTCCCCCTTTCATCATTGTTTGTCTAATGAAGAAGAACTTAAAAGGAATTAGATTCTAACCTTTTTTTTCTATTCCATGAATTTTCAGTAAAAGTGCTTGATAGGGAGCAAGAAACAGGGATAACAAATATCCTAACCATTATCCTCAAATCGCAACCCTGATCTTGGAGAGATAAGTACTCTTAATCTTACTTGAAACTTGCCAAACTCTATTATGCCCATCCTCTTTGGAGTTTCAAATATCCCCTTCAATTTTTCCATCCAATTCTCAGTCGAAAGGAATTACAAGTTTTTCATACTCAAATAAAACTATTCAAAGTTCAAAACCCCCATCGAGTGCTATAAATATATGTATCTATCTGTTTCCATAAACCAAATAATTCTCATACTTGCATTCTCGAAGATGATGATGGACTTCAAGAGCTTGGTATTACTGGACAGGCATCTTCGTAGACTATGAGACATGCAAAACTACAAACTTAAAACAAAAGAAGAGCGGGAAATCGATCAAAAGAATCTTCTCCTTGGCCATGTCATTGCTCGAGTAGAACTATAAATAGTACTTATATGTTCCCATAAACAAAATAAATCTCGTACTTGTGTTCCTGAAGATAATGATAGACTCCAAGAGCTTGTCATTGCTAGATAGACATCTTGATAGACTATGGGACATGTAAAACTACAAACTTGAAACAAACAAAGAGCGAGAAATCGATCCCAATAATCTTCTCCTTAACTATATCGTTGCTCGAGATACCAACGTCATCGTTCATCGCGTTACTTACAATGATCGCGACGTTGTCGATAAGTATATGTTATTTATACATGTGTTTTTACATGTATATCATATAGCTACTTTGCTTTCCACGTTTTGACAATGCCTGCGTCGCTTTACATTTTTTTAAGATAAACCATAAGAGACCTCGTGTCCTAACAATGGTCTTTTTTCTCTTTCAACTTGCTAATTTTTGTTTTTTTCCTCCCCTTTTCATCATTGTTTGTCTAATGAAGAACTTAAAAGGAATTAGATTCTAACTTTTTTTTCTCTATTCCATGATTTTTCAGTGAAAGTGTTTGATAGGGGACAACAAATAAGAATAAGGAAGATCCCAACCAATATCCACAAATCGTAGACCCTAATCTTGGTGAGATTAGTACTCCTAATCCTACTTAAAACTTGTCAAACTCTGTAATGCCCATCCTCCTTGGAGTTTCAAATATCCCCTTCTATTTTTTGTTTGATTCTCGTCGAAAGAAATTACAAGTTTTTCGTACTCGAGTAGAACTATTCAAAGTTCAAAACCCTCATCAAGTGCTATAAATATACATATCTATGTGTTTCCGTAAACCAAATAATTATCGTACTTGCATTCTTAAAGATGATGATGGACTTCAAGAGCTTGGTATTACTAGACAGACATTTTCATAGACTATGAGACATGTAAAACTACAAACTTGAAGCAAAAGAAGAGTGGGAAATTGATCATAAGAATCTTCTCCTTAACCATGTCATTGCTCGAGGTACCTACGCCAACGTTCATCACGTTGCTTATAACTGTTGCGACATTGCTGGTAAGTATATGCTATTTATACGCAAAGATAGAAGCAGTGTTAACAGTGACGAAGTTATTTGGAGCTAGTAGTGTACTGGGCCTAAGATTTACAAAAATATTAAATATTTTTATTTTTAATATATATAATAT
>JANITW010000003.1:21802825-21815906 GCA_027564335.1 Erythroxylum williamsii
TTTTGGTTTATTTGTTAGTCAAATTGTCATTACTTTTACCAATTACTATAGCCACAGTGGAAAGAGCTTTCTCCGCAATGAAAATTATCAAGAGTTCACTTCATAATAAAATGAGAGATGACATATTGAATGATTGTTTAGTGTATTATATTGAAAGAGATGTATTTGCAAATATTGACAATGATTTTGTTATGAAAAAATTTCAATCTAAGAAAAATAGGGGAAGATCATTGTAATTTTAAGTATTTTATATTCTTAATAAAACTTTATTTTTTTATTTAGTTTTGATATGAAAATTTTTATGAAATCTATATTTTATTTGGGTCCTCCTATCTTAAATTTTTGACTCTGTCATTGAGTGTTAATCATAGCAACAGCAGACGCAGATTTGCATATTTACAAACTTTTGAAGAACTGATAGAAGGAAAATGGAAACAAACTGCAAGAATAATGTCACAAATTTCAGAAAACAATCTCAGAAACCATTGACATGAACATGATAAAGGTGAAACTTTGTTGCAAAAATTATGAATATGCGCAATGGCCAGAAGCATAATTGAAAACAGGACATGCATTTGCTAAATAGTAAGCAACACTTAGATCGATGTTTTTTTCATCAATCCTCCTTTGTACATGCTTCCATATCTTGTCTACGATTGGAAGATCAAGTAGAGCGTCCTTGATTTAGATAGTTCCACTCGTCTTTCAGATAACTGTAGTACAAAATGGTTTCATACTTTAGGATAAAACATTTTATGTAGAAGAGGTATGGAATGAGGATAACTAGAACATGCCAAAATATGTATATACCTTAAGTAGAACAACTAGCCAACTGGATGTGTGAAACATTTTGCAAACATTTTAACCAAAGAAGACTCGTATCTCACAATAGAACACCAGAACATCCAAGTCCCATGATCATTCCAGGTTATTAACAGGCAACAATTGCATGACATTTCCTTCCAACTAATGACTATAAATTTACTCTCAAACTCTGTCTAGAAATATAACTTTCACATCCAATTAAAACATTTTAAGAATCATGTAAGATGCAAATGCAAGTAGTAACCTAATTGTTTTAATCTAACTATTAAGGTATGAGTTTTCTCATAGCACATGTCCATAAAAACTATAGTCATCGCTGTTGGGAGGACCAAAGGAGTCGCAAAATCAAGAATGAAACAGAGGATTTATAACTGCAATGACGCAATGTGCCTCTAGTGTTCTGAAAGGGCTCTTATCACGAGGACGAGATCTCTGTCTAATATTATGGTATCTTATTCTATCCTATAAATCTTAGACATTTATTTATACGGGTCCTATATTTATTTATGCGAGATCTACGCGATACCCACATAAATGAATGACTGAGATTTATAGGATAAAATAAGACACCAAAAAATTGGATAAAGGATCCGGACTCCCTATCATGTCAAACCCTTACATGTTGTCAAAAACTGATCTCTTAGCATGAAGTCCCGGTGAATCCAAATGAAGTATGATTGGTCCAGATTCATCTTCCTTATCCGGTATGCAAATAATCACCAAACTCCAATGACGAATGAATGCACATGACCCTCAAATAAGCCAAACTGTAAGGTAGTTTAGACCAGTAAAATATAAATAAGCCAAACAGTAAAATATAAATAGTAATTAAGTTATGATTAGTACTCCTAATCCTACTTGAAACATTACATGTATTTTGAGTAGAATTATTCAAATTCAAAACCTCCCATTTAAGTGTTATGTAAATAGTAATTAAGTTATGATTAGTACTCCTAATCCTACTTGAAAACCTCCCATTTAAGTGTTATAAATATAAGTACCTATGCGATCCCTTGAACCAAGTAATTCTCGTACTTGCTTTCTCAGAGATGACGATGGACTCCAGGAGCTTGGCATTACTAGACAGACATCTTGATAAATTATGGGACGTCGTGCAAAACTACAAACTTGAAGTAAAAGAAGAGTGGGAAATCGATACTAAGAATCTTCTCTTTAATCATGTCATTGCCCGACGTGCCTACGCCACCGTTCATCGGGCTGTTTACAATGGCCGGGACGTTGTCGGTAAATATCTTCTATTTATACATGTATATCGTGGAGATACTTTGCTTTTTACGTTGACCATGCATGCGAGGCTTCAGGTTTTCTTAAGATATACCTAAAAATCCTCATGCGTGAACTCGTTTTTTCTCTTTCAACTTGCTAGATATTTGTTTGCTTTTTCTCGTTGTTTGTCTACTAAATAAGAACGTAAAAGAAATTAGATTCTAATTTTGTTCTCTGCTCCATGAATTTTTCAGTGAAAGTGCTTGAAATGGGACAGGAGAATCTAAGAACATCTGAAGTAGCAACACTGATGAAAGCTTTTAGGCAAGAGGTGTCTACTTGGGCCAAGCTTGATCATCCCAATGTTTCCAAGGTAACAAGCTTTTTTATTTTGAAATACGTGATGCATGTTAAATTTAGGGGATGCTTAATTAGGTGTAAGTTTCGAAAATTGATCAAGCAAATCATGGCAGGAGTTTGATAGTTTTTATATGTTTTGTCAGTTTATTGGTGCTTTTACGGATCCATCAGGCACAGCAATCAACATCTGTAACCGTCAACTGGCAGGCAATGTGTGTGGGATTGTGAGCGAGTATTATCCCGGTGGTACTCTCAAATCTTACCTTTTCAAGAATCGAGAAAGGAAGCTGCCTTTCAAGACTGTGATGCATTTAGCCCTAGACCTTGCAAGAGGGTATAATCTCCTCCTCGCTTCTATGTGCCTTTTCTTTTCAGCTCATTGTTTTACATATGTACTTTGTTGTATGGTCGTCTTTTAGCTTTTAGCAATTACGGATCGGCATATATACTCTTACAGGTTGGCCTACCTTCATTCCAAGAACGTTGTGCACAGAGGCATAAAGGCTGAGAACATGCTTCTTGACGAGGATCAAACACTAAAAATAGCTGACTTTGGAGTCTCTAGGATTCAAGCTTCAGTTACTAGCGAGATGACAGGCCTTACTGGAACACTTGGTTATATGGCTCCAGAGGTATACAATTAAATTACTCTATCAAGTGACCCCACAAACGTTCTTTTGCTTAATCTTATAATTTCTACATCAGAAGAAGAAGCTGTCCACCTTCCACATATACCAATGCGGGAATGTTTTTTTGATGTAGGTTTTTGAAAGTAAACCATACACCTGCAAATGCGACGTGTACAGCTTTGGAATTTGCTTGTGGGAGATATACTGCTGTGATCTACCATATCCAAACCTTAACTTCTCTGAACTGACTTCAGCTGTTACTTATAAGGTGAATATTCTTTAACATTACTATGTTCCTTGTTTATATCTTATCAAGGAAAATATTGGCCTCTGGAAAGTATTTAACAAGGTTCATGAAATGCCACTACATCATTGCAGAACGCGAGGCCACAAATACCCAAATGTTGTCCGAAGTCTCTAGCAAACGTGATGAGGAGATGTTGGGACTCAGACCCCAACAAGAGACCAGAGATGAACGAGGTAATTGCAACGCTGGAAGCAATTGATCCATCAAAAGGCAAAGGAATGATCCCTGTTGACCAGCGTCTAGGTTGTTATTGTTTCTTTAGGAGAGCATCAAGACCTTAACCAGAAAGTTGATGTTACCGTAATAGGTGGTCATGTGAATTGTTATGTAGAGAGTAGGCATATATTCAAACCTTTTGTCATTTTCTCATTCTTTCTACTCTTTAAATTTTTCTTTACGTCTGTAAATTAGGTGCTAGCTAATAAGTTTGTTTACTGCCAATTCAAAATCATCTTCGATAATTCCATAGCTTCCCGTCTAAATTGTACCATCTATAGTATTTCCTTATTAAATTTAGTGTCCGATAGCTTTAGATTGATTAAATATCAAGAACAGGTGTTGGAAGGATTTTAGCATCAAAATGCTTATAAAGCTAGAGAAAGAATTTGTACGTTCCATCATGAAAAAGCTTCATCCTGGATCAAGAAATTTCCCACATTCATTCTTTAACACTGGTTTTGAGTATTGAAACTATTCACATGAGTAGGCAAGTAGTTTTCGAAAGAAAATTTGAGTAATGAGAAGTGTAATTTATTTTGTACACCAACCCAGTAGTACATCCATACTGTTTCAATTCCCATGTGTACATTAGAACTGTAATTAAAGAGGCAAGTCACTAACTGGTAGGGAAACAACAGGAGCGTTCATTTGCAGCCAAACTCCTATTCACATGTTCCCTGACCATGTCAATGGCATATGAACCGATGTCGTCGTTGGCTATACAAAGGATGTGACACTCTTTTTACACATCTACAGTGTTATTCAAGTGTGTTATGTTGCCAGTAAACCACAAGTATGGATTAGGTTCTGGATTCAGGGTCAACCGGGGACTGAGGAACCTTCTCTTGCATTTTGAAACTTCTCCAAAAGTAGCTTCCGGATTTTCACCCTCAAACTAGATGCCTCTTCGGGTCTGAACCACTTCTTACCAAACTGAAAATCAAACTATATATTAAGAAAATCACTGCCACTTCAAGAATGTGTACCTGAATGCAGCTAGGTAGAAATACCATGGCCAAATCTTTCTTTTTCAGCCTCTCTGGCGCCTCCTCAATGAAACGCTCCATGAAGAAAAGAACAAAGAGACCACAATCATAATCATTCGTCTGTTGGGGAACCTGGTAGCATTTACAGACACCAAATACAGTTTGAGATGATAATTTAAATTGTTTACTTAAAGATAAAAGCAGTGTAAATCACATCAACAGCACACGTAGATTTGCATATTTTCAAACTTTAATGAATTGACAGAAGGAAAATGGAAACAAACTGCAAGAATAATGGCACAAATTTGAGAAAAACAATCAGAAAACCTTGACGTGAACAATATAAAGCTGAAACTTTGTTGCAAAAATTATGAATATGCACAATGGCCAGAAGCATAATTGAAAACAGGACATACATTTGCTAAATAATAAGCAACACTTACATCGATTTTTCTTTCACCAATCCTCCTTGGCAGATGCTTCCATATCTTGTCTGCAATTGGAAGATCATAAGTAGAGCGTCCTTGATTTAGATAGTTCCATTCGTCCTTCAGATAACTGTAGTACAAAAGGGTTTCATACTTTATGATAAAACATTGTATGTTGGTATGGAATTAGGATAGCTAGGAGATGCCAAAAAATATATGCCTTGGGTAGAATAACTGGTATGAAATGTTTTGCAAATATTTTAACCAAAGAAGACTCTTAGCTCACAATAGAACAGCAGAACATCCAAGAACAATCCAGGTTATTAACATCCAACAATTGCATGACATTTCCTTCCAACTAAAGAATATTAATTTATTCTCAAACTCTGTCTAACAATATAACTTTCCCATCCAATTGAAAAATTTTAAGAATAGTGTAAGGTGCAAGTGTAACTAGTAATCTAATTGCTTTTAATCTAACTATAAAGGTACGAGTTTTCTCATAGCATATGTCCATAAAAACTATGGTCATTGCAGTTTGGAGGACCGAAGCAGTCACAAAATCAAGAATGGAACAGAGGATTTATAAATTCAACGACGCAATGTGTCTCTATTGTTCTGAAAGGCTCCTATCATGCCAAACCTTTTTATGTTGTCAAAAACTGATCTCTTAGCATGAAGTCCCAATGAATCCAAATGAAGTATTATTGGTCCAGATTCATCTTCCTTATCCGGGATGCAAATAATCACCAAACTCCAATGAAGACTGAATGCACAAGAACCTCAAATAAGCCAAACAATAAGATAGTTTTGACCAAACAAGATGAATGCAATGAGGTGGAAAGCATACAACAGTATTAATTCAAAATTAGCACGATGGAGACCGAACCAGAAATAATATCAGGGCACCAGGCAAAGTCAGACTTTGCCTTCTTAAACAATCAAAAAGCTAAATTATGCAGCCCTAAAGAAAACAAAACAATATGCTAATGGTTGCTCAGACAAGGGAATGTCAGTCACATACTTACATCATGCACAACTATGTTCATCTTCATGCATATTGACTCATACAGTGGAGGTAGTGCATAAGCTCATTCTAAACACTTGATACTGATTCCACAATCATGTGTTTCAAAGTGAACTTAGAACCATTCACAACTTTGCATCTTTTCTGAGAGAAAACAACAAGAAGTCCAATCATGGGATGGATCACATACGAAATAGTGAAAATTCTTCTGACTTCTAAATTATTATTAAGTCCAAGTCAAAACAATCAGAATGCTAGCATGAAAAACAGTCAACCAACTTAAAGAATAACAGCATCCAAATTCACAAGAGTGTGAACAGCAAACCAAAAATTGCACCCGACATATGAGGTTGTAATCATTTACAAACTACATGAGATACTCACTCCTCATGTATGGGAATAAGAAGATATGCCTTCTGAAACAAGTTGACACCTCTCCACCACCTCCGGAATTTGGCAAAAGATGATTCCTTGTTGCTCCCCTAAATATGTAAGCAGGAAAAACCCATAATGAGTATGGATAGGAAAATTGAATGTATGATTGATCACTAACCAACAAGAGGAACTGAAAAAGAAGAGGAAGAATGTTCTCAAAGATATATGCTATTACCAATACAACCCATATACTTGTGTTCTAAAATTTCCTGTCCTTCTGGTCAATCATGGGATGAAGTCGGATGCTTAATGAAGCTATGACGCCTCTAAGCGAATACAAAATGATTTCATAACAAAATTGTAAAACATTCATATCATTCTGGAAAGCAATCAATGAAATGATTTTTGTCTAAACTACTCAGAAGTTGCGATATCAAAAAGAACTTGATTTTCACAAATTCACTCTAAAGTTGAGTAGAAGAAGGAAAAATGATCATCAAAAGCATTTATAATAATGAAACTCTTCCTGTAAATTTGATCATTCAAGAAATGTCCTACCTTGTCTGTCATAGCCTGTTTCAGCTTCTTGTAGAAGAAAGTATTGAAGACGTGATAGTCACCTTTGGCCCTTTTTGCTGGAGACGCATTCAACCATAAGTACCTAGGAAAAGGAATAAAAAAGGACTATGCATCAAATTTTAAGCGAAGTTGCCGCACACTACCCACACAGACAACAAACATGTATTAAATCTATTACATAGACAACTAAATCCCGAGATATAATATGCAATATGAAACTAGAAAACAACATAAGAAAATTGCATTCTCCAACCTATTAATTATAATTAGACGAGTCAATAAACCAGGATCTCTGACCCCCATTTATTGTGATTTTAACTGGACTGACTCAGAACAAGTAAACTCTAAATTTTGAACCTGGTTCAGTTAGACACTTTTACTAGTAGTTAAAAAAATTTGGTAATTTAAATGACTAGCATTCTAAGATAGCTCGCTCTGAACTTTTTCTCTAAGGGTTCCAACTTTACCACCCCACAATCCATTCATTTCCTAATTGATAAACATGCATCACTCTCAATTCAAATCTGTCGTTCTCACGTATCTATACACCAAACAGCTAGCAAGCTCGGTATTATAACCCATGCATCAAGCTCATGCTCCTTGGATCCTTGTAAAAGCCAAGCCAAACAATCTAATAGATCAATAGTCTAATGGTCAGCACTCTCTCTCCCCAAGACCAGGAGTCATGGATTCAAATCTTCATCTGGATTGGTGCAGCATAGGGAGGCGAGGGTTACACCCTATTTGTAACCCAGTTTAAATCGGAGAAACCAATAACTAATTAGATACCTATTGTTACCACTCATATCACTTACCAATAGGGCTTAGCAATGCAACTATCACCATCAAAAGATGGAATTAGTACTATGAAATCCAGGAATCCAAGCAGAACACTGACATTCTTGACAAAAAAAAAAGAAGAAAAAAAGGCATTTCTAGCAAACTTGTCAGGCAATCTGAATTTGTGACTCTTCATTAGAAGATACCCGAGTCAAAACATCAGAAGAAAAGTTTATCTTTTGTTATTTCACATCATGCAATTACCTGATGTAAAAATTCATGATAGGCGAAGTTAAATAAACTTCAGGGTCAAGGCAATTTATGTCTGTGTAAGAAATTTCAACTGATTCAGGATCATCACTGGGCATCATAAAACAAGAAATAATGAGGAGTTAGTTCTATTCAAATTAAGATATCAAAATGAATTATTTACATGTTCAAGGAAGATCTAGCTTACCGTGATGGGTAGTAAATTTTAGCATCCTTCCTACTTATGAAACAAAATAGTCAAGTGTTTGACAACATAATGGCGAGTTGGAACAAAAAATATGAAAGACAGAATGTGAAGGTGGTTCCAGTTACCATTCAGTAAGTTTGCTTTGTTGCTCTTTTCTCTCCACATCTTGACACTCATCTTCATCTACAAGTACAACTGTTTTCCCCTACAAATTAATTTATGCCAGATCTAGCTCTTTTAGAAAATAAAGCACAGCACACGATAGAACAAATTCCTACTGCATGTATGAATCAGCAGTGTCGATGCTGGAGAAATTTCATGCAGGAAGACATCTTCTTGATCTCATATTTGAAATTTTCCTTCTATATGTCCATGACCAAGCACTCCTAGTATTCATTCTCTATGATCTACAGGTATATTTGAATTCTAACATCAACCTCTAAGATTGTTCAGTAGACAAAGAGGTTTATATTCATCAGCTAAAACAAAACAAGTAGCTATGCTGTAGAGAAAAACAAACATACAATTGGTATTATGTCACTTCTGGACACTCTATATAGATGGCCTCTTAAAGATTAACACTATTCTTCCTTCATTTCATGCCAGAAACTTTTCAGGACCAGATAGCTCCATTGCCAATGTGAGGCGAAAAACATGAGAGAGAGAGAGAGAATAAAAGGGCCTACCTTTCTATGCCTGAAGCCATAGGCAGATGCAAATTGGGAAGCTTCATCCCTGTAAAAGTAAAAATATAAAACATATAATTGTCCCATTCAAATAAACTAAAATCAAGCAACCGACTCAAGAAATCATGTATGAGGACCATCAAACTGAAAAGTCAAACCAACATGAAATAATGTTAATCTGTCAAACCATGGTCGCCTTAGTTAAACCTTGCGCATCAGAAGAAAAGAAAATAGGTCTATGCAAGGTGTTAGGAAGTGAAGGATAATACTATTCCAAAATATATGATATGTGTTCTTGCGTAAGATCTAATCACAGGACGACTCACAGGGAAATCCTCTTTTCTCTTGCTAGAGTTCTTCCTTTCTAGGCACTATGATTGTTGTTCAGAAAACTCGTCCTTGGCAAGTTTTCTATCAACTATTTTTACGAAAAATTCTAACTCATGTAATGTCCTTTAAATAGGCTCAATATATAGAGTTTTTAGGAAGTAAAATAAAGTAAAATTCTGTTAACATATTCTCTACTAAAAATAGACTTATAAAAATAATAGACTTCATAGATAAGATGACTACTGCCTAAATAAGATCACCAATGCAATTACTTCCTAATCAAGATAATCTTCTTTTATATTTCTTTCCTAAGAATGCATCTCACATATCAATGTAGCTCTGAATGACTTGACCCATACACACTACCTGATACTCAAAGTCCTAAAAATAGCCCCATCCTTATACCACAAAGAAATAAGAACAAGAAAAATCATCATGTCGGGCACCATAGACCAGGCACTTCCACTGTTAATGAATGCAACACAAGAAATTATACCTTTCTAGAGACTAGAACTTTAAACACAAATGATTAGCAATTTGGCACATGCAACAATCATAAGTTGAAGAATAAGTAAACACATTCAGGTACTCAAACGAAACTACTAAATAAAAGCATGACTTGACATTAAGACATCTATCTCTTTAATGCACAAAAACAGGCACATATACCCACACATATGACTAGAAAACAAAATGAATTCAGATGCTGAAATGCTTACTTTTTGGGTAACCAATTGGATGATCTTTCCTCATCGCGGCAGTGCGAATGAAGTGAAGTTGTACATCTTTGATCGCTTTTTGTGAGACTGGTTTTCTCTCCATTATGCAAACCGCTAACATATTGAAAAGACTGCTGCCTTGATGATGGTATTCGATCTCCCCTTGGCGAAAAGCCTCCATTAGATCTAAACTTCTGGTGGTTACAGTGATTCAAAGTAGATAAATCTTCACTAAATGTACTTAGTGCTTTACAATCTGTCTGTTAAGGAGATACAATAAGGTAATTTGCAATCATTTCTGCTGTGATAAGGGCTCTACTTAAGTAAGTCATATGTAAATGAGCTTTCAGCAACATACATTTTCTTCCATCTTTTTACAGAAAATTGAGGCAAACAACGACTTTGAATTGTCTTGAGGCAATGCATTGTCACATCTGGAGCCATCTGAAGCACCAACAGAATGCATTTAGTTCCCCTAAGACAAGAAGTTTCATACATTATAAATATAGTAGTCCACCACCTTCATCTATAACTCGACCTTCAAGGATCAGTAAAAGCTAATGGTTGTCTATTCACGAGAAAAATTATTAACAAAGGCTAGAGATTTCAACCTTTCTTTAGCAACTCAAAGAGAAAACAAAGCCAAGGGAAAAGGGAACATAAAGTTGAACCCACCAGCTATGCATTGATCTATCGCCTGTGTGGACTTCTTGCATTCATCAACATCCTACTCACATGAAAATGCAAGAAATCAAGCTAATAATCACACAAATTGGTTAAGTATTGAATCTAGCCAACATCTACTTAGAGGATATTAAGGTTTTTCTTGTTCGGTCTACTGGGTCCCATTGGACCAAATTGGGATACACATTCCCGACCCCATACCACCAGCACCCTCGAAGTTCTGCAGCTGAGATGTTGAAGAGAAACTAAGATTTCATGTCACTATTTGCAGGTAGACTTTATTATTGTGGAAACGCACAGCAAACTAGATTGAAAAAGAATGTAATAAACCCGTTTCCAAAACCACTCCCATATCCAGAAACAAAAGCAAAGCAATGTCCTGAATCAAAGTAAAACCAATAAGAAATGCCCACAATCAACGACAATATTTGAACAACACATTTGGTTTCATCTTTTACCACACGATCTACAATCACACAATAAGAGAAAACAACCACAAAAAATACCGAGTCCTCAATTTTTGGACGTTCCCTACAGCTTGAAAACCACTTAAGCAGGTGAAATACAACTAGCAAAATCTGATCCCAAATCACAAAAACATCACTAGTGAATAAAAAAGCAAAAGTTTCCTATGCAAGCAAACAGCCGACATCTCATCTAAATCCCCCAAATGCAAGAACTTTCTTCGATTAATTATATGCTGAAGTGAACAAATTTCAATCTTGTCTCCATACACAACCAAAGAACCCGAAGAAACCACTTTCTCCCAACCAAACCGACGAGCTGAAATCTTAAAAAAAAAAAAACAATGAACAGAAGAAAATACAAACCATATCAACAAATTGAAGCTTCCTTTGCTGGCGTTCTTCTTCCAAGTCCTTAACAGTGGCAAGAATCTTCTCCCCTTTGTCGGGTAATGTGAATCCTACTTTCTTATAATTGTTCCTATGCCTCTTAATCGCTTCATCGAGCTCGTGGTCGTTCATGTACGCCAAGTCCTCTCTGACCGACCCATTGGTTAGCTTCGACGTCGGTTTAGGTGGGTCCGCGTCCTTTTTCACGATCACCACCGGGGAAGGTTGTTCGTCGTCATCTGGGTCATGCATCGTGTCCCAGTCAATGATTAAAGGCCTCTTCTTGGAATCCTCCTCCATATCAAGGAATTCGCTTTTGTTTGCTTGGTTGTGCTGTTCGATCAAAATTTGAAGTTATTAACTTCTTTCCTAGTTAGGTGATACACAACCCACTCTCCCTCGCTCTGTGTTTGGTCTCTCTCACTTTCTCCAGGCAGAACAATTTGCGTTTAACAAGTCTTGCCATTTATTCATCTTCATCGTCGTCATAATCCGAAGAACCGCAGTTAAGCGTAACTTACTCAGTAAAGAGGCTCATTTTAATATACCTATATATATATACTTAATCGTTGACTATAATCTGTTATTATTTTATACTCTTGAATTTTTTCATTGTTAGTTGCGCTATAAGTGTTTATTGATCAGCTTTGAGAATACGATAATTTTACGATTTTATACATCTATCACGAAAATCTTTCCCCTACACTTAAAAAAGACCTCGGCAAGTAATAAAGAAAAAATTAAATAGGTTAGTATAAGTACTTCAACACTTTCATCCTTTAATTAGAGGTTTTGAGTTTGAGTCTTGAAATAGAAAAATTTATTTAGCCAATATTTTACCCCTTACGGGTTGACCGGTGTGAGCAGAGATTAGTCTAAAAATAGATGGCTTAAAGATACCTTCTCATAAGTTAAAACCCTCCTAAAATATCTTGTAGGCTTACCAAAAAAAAGGTATAAAGAAAATTATGGACTTTTTATGCAGTAAGGATGAGGCACGAGAATTTTAAGGCATGTCATTTATTATGCTTTGTTATTGACTTTGTTTAAGATTTAGGACTAAGTCTTTGGTTTCTGGTGTCACATACACAATTAATATGAGATTAATTTGGCAAATAAAATAGCTTTAGGTCTAGCTCAGTTATTATTTGTATGCAATGAGAGGATGAATTGTTAATTTACAATAATTCACAACCTCACCTTGTTTGAAGATTTTGAGAACAACAGAACACTAACGAGAGAATAATTTTGTTGCGTAGCTTGAAGTTTAATTACATGTTTGGTTGATTCGAATAGTTATTTTATTAATAACATATTCTTAATAAATAGTTATTTTTTGTTTGGTTAAAAAATAATATACGAAATAACTAATCACATGTTAAGTTATACCTGCACTTTCAAGAATATCAAAAGATATCTTCCTCTATCTGTACCTATTTCATAAAATGCAGAATAGGTAAAGATAACATTTTTCTCTATTATTATTAATAATAAGGAAATAATAATAATAAGAAGAAAAAGAAGAAGAAGAAAATTGATTATTATAATAATATAATAATAAGAAAATTAATGATAATAAAATAAGATAAAATATTAATATTAATATTAA
>JANITW010000003.1:21825208-21839430 GCA_027564335.1 Erythroxylum williamsii
AGCTAGAATTAATTCTAATGAGATTAAATTAATTATGGGCTTATTGGAGCTTGAATTATCTAAGTCCAATAAGATTCGCCACTTGGCTTTAATGAAGGTTTTCAAGCAAAGTAAGAAATATAAATGGAGGTTTTAAAGCCCATGATTGAATGTTGGGCGTGCACTAATTAATGGTTAATTAGAAGCACAAATGATCATTTAGAAATGGGCTAGATTTTGATTTAATTTAATTAATTAGATTAATTATATTAAAACAAAATTCTTAAAGAAATGAAAGGGAATTTCAGTTTTTAATGGCTAAATGTGCAGCTGCACATTTAATATTGAATTGTTAAATAAATATGGTATTTATCATGCACTATCATCATTAAATGGAGTAATGATCTTATCATTAAATGGTTTAATGATGTCATGTAATGTAACTTTTTTAGCATTCATTTGATTATATTTGATGGATGATTTTCCTTCTTTAAGCTCTAAAACCGAAATTGACATGTCATTTTAGGTTATTGATCTTTTCATATAGCCATCTTAAAACAAATGAGAAGAGTCTCATTTAATGGCTTATTTATGATTGCTTAAAGAAAGGTGTGATGCATTAGATCTCTTCCTCTTCATTCTTTTCATGCATAACCAAAATTGACAAGGTGATAGAGAGGTGTTCTTGCATTTTTGGACTCTCTCTCCTTTCATGCATGTGTTAGCCGAAATTTGCATGAGAAGTGTCTCATCTTTGGCTTCTTTCTTCTAAGAAAAATCTCCTCCAAAGTTTTCTTCTCCTTTCCCACAAAGGATCTTGTTAACCAAGTTGTCCAAGAAGAACAAGTGATAGATCAGATTGGTTAAGGATAGAATATCGAGAAGAGGAAACAATAATAAGAAGAAGAGAATACATCACCTTGGAGAGGATATATTGCCGAGGATAGGATAGTACAGCGAGAAGTTAAAGCTGTAGCAAATGAGTCGGTAATATTTCTACCATCTTGTTCTTATGTTAAATATTATCTTTATACCGTATCATGTATGGATTGACATGTTGATTTGATTATCTTGCTTTCGCTATGTTATGATTTTTAAAAAAGTTTTGAAAGACACTGTTTAACCAAATCTTGCATGTTTTCTTTTCTGATCCAACAATATAAATGAAATATAAATATCATAATTATAATCTCATCAAACTCCTTGCTTTATTTGGTAAATCTTGTGCAAAGAAGGTGGAACATTTTCGTTGAAAAGGAGAATGCCAAGTATCAGTATTAGTTGTAGGACCAAGAATTCCAAAAAAGTGGTGCTAAAAAGGTCAGCTAATACTATGAAACAACATATAAGACTTTTATTTATTAAGGTCCACATCAAGGGTAAACCAATTTCAAATGTTTTAGTCAAATATAGGTTAGCAGTAAACATTATACTGACCAAAATGATAAAAGCTTGGGCAAAGACAATGAAGACTTGATCCAATTGAAATATTTGGTACTAAATTACTAGAGAAAGTTCAAAGCATGGGGAATTCTCTATATGAATATCATAGTGGTAGGAAAGTATTTACTAACCACTTTCTTTGTCATTAGCACACATGTCAATTATAAAATCTTATTGAGAAGATTAGATCCCCTCCAACTTATGTGTTCTTTCATCTTTTTATCAACTCGTGCTTTTATAAAAAGGTAATGAAGTAGAAATCATTTAGGTAGATTCACAATCCTTTTGCATTAAAATTTGACTCTGTGGAGGCAAAATTTTATAGAGATCATGTAAAACCAGTACAAATTCGAAAGTTATCCCATGATGAATGTCCTAAAAACAAAGATTAATGAAAAGAAAAAATAAAGATAGAAGTATTCATAAGAACTATTCCCATCATACCTACTAACAGGTTGATAAGGGTTTCTAATAGAGGAAATTGATGAGTAAATTTTCATAAAAGGAGATTGTGGTAGCTACGATCATAAAAATTAAATTTATAATGTAACAAATCCTAGAAAACTATAGGGAAATGGAAAATTTTGATAACTCGAAATTGGTATTTAAAGAAAAAGAATTACAAATGGAGGATAGGAGTTAAAAACCACTCTTAAAATGATTGACGATTTCAGGAGCTAAAATCAAGAACTACTAGAAGAAGTGAATTTAGGTAATCTAAGAGAAGCCTATAAAGTTTTCGTTAGCAATAATCTAGATCTAAGAACAAAGTTGGAGTTAGTCGAGCCCCTGAAGGAATTCAAAGACCATTTTTCTTGGGACTAAACTAAGAAGCTATGGTTAAGTAAAAGGCTGGTGGAACATAAACTCCTAATAAAATCAAAATTATGTCCTTACCACCATTCCCCTAAGTGATGGTTTAAACAAATAAATTTAAAGATTAAGAAGAGGTTGGCAATTATGTAAGGATAGTTTTATTATACTAGCCAGATATATTGAGTGGTTAGCTACTGTCACACCTATAGTTAAGAAAAAATGGAAAGATAAGAATTTGTATTGACTTAGGGATTTAAATATAGTCACTCCCAAAGATATATACATACTATTTATTGCAAATTTTTTGATAGAAGTAGCAACTGGACATTCTGTGTTTTCTTTTATGAATTATTTTTTCTTGTTATAATCAAATTTTTATATCTAAAAGTGATATTTCCAAAATGACTTTCAGATTTCTAAGGTCAGTAGGGACCTTCGAATGGGTTATAGTGCCTTTTGGAGAATGTAGGAGCCACTTATCAAATGCTATGAATGCTTTCTTCTATGATTTGACAAGTCATATATTGGAATATTACATAGATGACATCAATGTGGAATAAAAAAGGAGTGCAGATTTTATCCAAGATTTAAGGAAGCCTTTTATATGATGAGAATATATAAATTAAAGTTAAATCTCTTAAAGTACATTTTTTGAGTAAAAGGGGAATTTTCTTGGATTTTTTTGGTTCACATTAGAGGAATTGAACTAGATAGGAACAAATAAAAAGTCATTTTCAAAGTGAAACCACCTCAGAGTAAGATGAAACTCCAAAGATTTATAGGTCAAGTGAACTATGTAAGAAGGTTCATCACTAATCTAACAGGAAAAAAAAGTATTCTTGGACCTTTAAAAGTTAAAGAATCCCGAGGAATTCTATTGTTAAGAAAGGTAAAAGTTAAAGAATCCCGAGGAATTCCATTGTGAAGAAAGGTAACATATGGCATTTGACAATATCAAAGGATACCTTACTAAACCTTCATTATTGATGCTACCTTGAAAAGAATTTCTTTAAATCTTTTTTTGCTGCAAAAGAATTTATTAGGTGCATATTGGCCCAAAGTAATGAGGCAGTTTATAAGCAAGTTATCTATTACATGAGCAGAATTCTCATGCCAACAAAAAAGAAGTACATTCCTATCATTACAATAAAAGTATAAGAGGATACAGTACACTTAGTTCTTATTTATAAAAGAATCTATGAGAATTTAAATTTGATGGTTCTAACATAGAGAAGTCAGATGGTGATGGGATAGTCATAACCACACCAAATGAACAAAGACTCTTCTTTCCCTTAAGATGGACTTCATATGCACTTATAATCAAGTTAAGCATGAAGGCTTTATAAAAGGATTGTAACTTCTAGTTGATCTTGGAGCTAAAGAAGATCTCATCGTGGGAGATTCTTATATGATGTTATGCCATGTGACAAGAGAATATAAATTCTTAAGTTTAACTTTGTCACCTTATTATACCATCATTGTTCAATTAATAGAACTCTTTGATGAAGTATAATTTTAATATATTCCTTAATTTTTATCTTGATTAAAGGATTATTGTTTTGACAAGGCAACAATAGACTTCTTTTAAGGTGCTTCGAGATGCTTAAGGCATTAACAATTGTGAAACAAGTTCATAGGGGTCTGTGGAGCATATTACTTTAGTATAAAGATGAGATGGCTCACACAATGATATGGTTAAAATTGGACATTGATCTTTAAAGATTGTACATCTTATGCCATAGGCTATCAATAATGTCAAAAATATGGAAAAGTTCAAGAAATCCCTCCTTATGAACTACATTATATAACTATACCATAGTAGTTTAAAGGTTAAGCGATTGATCTCATTGGGAAGATATTCCCACAAGGCCATAATTTCATTATATTGGCCATAAATAATTTTAGTGAGTGGTAGCTCAACCTCTAAAGAGTATTAACCAAACTGATGTAGTAAAGTTCATTAAGGAACATATCACTCGTCAATTTAGATTTCCCCAATTGGTTTTACTAGTTACAAAGTCAAAGATTTTGCTGAAGATTTATGATTATTGATTTTGGCTTTATATTACACTTATGCTAATAGTGCATCAAACGAATTAATCATTAAAGTCCTAGAAAAATGCTAGAGAAAAATCTTAAAGAATGACATAGAATTGTGTATGAGACCTTATAAGCATATTATACTTCCGAATGCACTACTACAGGAGTTAGCCCATTCGTTTTGACTTATAGTCATAATGTTGTTCTCCTTATAAATATGGTAGCCTCATCCCTGAGAGAGGCCAAGCAAAACACTTTGAAACTATTCTAATATTAAGAAGCAATGTTAATGGAATTGGAGGACATAGAAAAAATGTGACTTCAAGCATTAAATAACAAGATTGTACAAAAGGAGTAGGTGGCGAAATTCTACAACAAAGATTTTGGAGACATCTAAGAAAGGGATTTAGTGTTGAAGTTAATCATATAGCTTGGAACAAAAGATAAAGAATAAGGGAAGTGGTCTCCGAATTGTGAAGGGGCATTTTGGATTCATAAAGGATAATGCATATTGGTTATCTGGTTTAGAAGGTGAACCTTATAAATGTTTTGTTAAGGAGAAATATTTGATACCCTATATACCTACTTTTTTTAAAGGTTAAGGATAAAGGAATAATAGTGAATTATCAAAGTTAAAATAAAGATAAATCAAAATAAACATTCATAAATAAAGTTCAAAGTCCACAAAAGACCAACTAATGGTCAACAAATTGAATAAAGAGAAGTTTAAAGTTAGTACAGGTTAAAAGACTAGATCTCAACCTATTGTTGTACATAGAAGACTTGATCTTCTTTGGCCTATTGAACTTATTTCATCCAGAGGTCAACTTTAACCTTCTACAATATTAGTGACTTCCCCAGCTCCTTAATCGTCTGTTTGACCTCATTGAATTCCTAATTAAGCCACTTACCATCTTGCTTTAAATCTTCTTATTTATCTCTAATCAATTTAATAGCTCTCTCATACTCAATAGCTTGATTATCCAAAGAGTCAAACTCAATCTTCAACTCATAAATTTGTGCCAGAAGGTTTTTCTCTTTAACCTTTTCTGCATTATATTCTATTCGGTGTTTTTGTGAGAGGTTTAGTTGATTGGAATAAACAACTTCGTCATGTCAAGATTTCTCAAAAGAGGAGAAAACTTTTTCAGCTTTGCTCAAAATCCCTTTAACAACAGACAACTGAGTTATAGAATAGATATAGGATAGTATGCTTAAGAAAGAATTGTGTTGGACTTTAGTTAAGGACTGAAGTTCATATTGATAGTGAGCTTTAGAGAATCTTTAACCCTTGATAACTCCTCCAAACTAACAATTGACACATCACTGGAGGGAGTGTTAAGAGAAACGTCTAAAAAGTTCAAGTCAAATACTCTATCTAAGGATGTTATTGTCGTTCATACATCTCGTACATGTGAGATGTGAAAGAATTTGTCAAAATCCTGAGAAATTTTCGTAAAGAGTAAAAGGAATTTCTACTTTACCTCTAACAATGTTACTTCAATTATTTTCAAATTAAGGAAATTTATGTCTTTTCTAAATTTTGACTCAAAGGAAAGTGCACAAGGAGAAAGGCCTAACATAGGGTCATTGATAAAAGAAAATCAAAAGCAAGAATTTATAGGGAAAATGAAAGTAAGAGAAGTCAGGTAGAACAATGTACCATCACTAATGTCCTCCATAATCTTTTTAGGAGTAGAAGAAGTTTCTTCCATGAGAGTAGTTTCTTTAATCAAAAACTCCATAATTTCATCTTCTTCAAGAAGCCTAATGGATGAACGAGTTGACTTTTTAGCTAATTAATTTTCTTAGAATGAGTGTTATGGTTTTTATAGAGCTTGATGTAGATGGAGACCTTTCTTTGATTTTTTTTTATGAAAGGACTTGAAACTACTTCCTTCTGAGAAGTAATCTTGCCCTCTTCTTGTCCTTCAACATCTAGAATCCTAAAATCTGTAATGGTAGTAGTTAGCAAGAAAAACTAAAAATAAAATATTTTTTTAATTAGAATGAGTACCTTTAAGGATAGTAAAATTTGAAAGAGGGGCCAAAATTTAAAGGCTCTTCTGCCACAGAGAATGATAAGCTTTGGTATCAGCAGCACTAGTTATAAAGATCTTGCACTTTAAAACACAATAATGCTCAAAGATTTCTTGAAGAAAATTGTCATTGATTGTATTAGCCTTAAATGAGACTCCTACTGGGTAATCCAAAAAATGTACAATAGGGAGAATTCCTTAAGAAAGGTTGAGTTGTATACTCTAGAGATAAGGAAGATATATGTTAAAACCTAAAGTTGTAATAATAGAAAGGCCAAGCTTTAAAGCTTTATCACTAGCCACTACAAAAAATCTCAGGTTAGTAGAAGCAAGGAAAAGTTTTTGGTAAACAGTTAGATAGGAAGATCCAAAAGTTTTTTATATTTTTAGATAACAAATCCTTTTAGAGAAGTTCTCAAAACGATTGAGTTGGTTTATTAACCTAGACTTCAAAGACTTTAAAAAATTGAAGGCATCATTGGAAGATTTACTACACAAATTGGCATATAGACGAAAGACAAGGAAGCATAAAAATCTAAGAATAGTAAAAGGAAGGCCTTAACAATCCTTAAGCTCTGGGAAATAAGTAAGGGTCCAAAGTTGAATAATCCATTCACATAAATTAGGGCTCTACAAAGGAAAGTTAAATAGACATCTCCGTGAATTCCTATAAAGGAATCCTAGGAAAGCAAAACCAATAGTGAACAATTTACCAGAGACTACCATTCTAAAAAAGGAAGGAGTTCTAGATTGGGTTCTTTAGAGATATGATTCCTAGAATAAGCATAACTATCAATTAGTTTATAATAGGAAGAGCACTTAAAAGTGATGGGGTTAATAATAAAAGTTTCCTCAACAAAACAAACAAAATCATCCTTAATCACAGATAGCCTGGTCAGAAAGAAAACATTTTCAGATGAAATTGAGGTGTGTGTAAAAGGGAAGACGAAAGAATTATTAGAGGGACTCTAGAATTGCAGGATAACAAATAAAAGGTTAGGTTAATATTCTAGTAGGTTTCTAAAAATGGCTATTAATTGAAGAATTCCTTTCCAAGAAAAATAACTCATTTAACCATTTGACTTAGTAATTTATACTCTTTGGATATGATTTTAGAGATTATGTGGTATGGAATAAAGGTAATTACAGAGGAAATTTTGATTTACTCACCTCTCATAAATAGGGAAGAGATGGATAAGAAGATTCAGTGAACAGAGAGATTCTAGTAGTTAAAACTAAACCTTGCTCATGATCCGGGAAAACCCTCCTACCATATTGAAAGAAGAGAATTCCAATTAGAAAGAAGAACCTAAAAAGAGATTTAGGATTAAGACGTTAAGTACCTTATTCTGACAAAGGATGCTAGAGGTTCAACTTAAATAGAGACCACCTTAAGTTTTATAGTCGTCACAAAAATTAAAGTCAAGAACATTGACTGAATTTGCATATAGAGTGCAAAAAAAAGGAAATCTAAGATATATGTCTATAGCATTCAATTCGACAGAGTCCATAAAGAAAGAGGAAAAGCCACAATGAGTAGAAGCTACAATCCAAAAAGAGTGTTAAATTTTGAGAGAATTTGTAAGTAGGAAAAGGAGAAAAAACTGGAAAAGACAATGAATGTTTAAAGTTTGAAGTAGATAATAGAGTGAAATGACACGAATTTATAGCAAAATAGGTTAAACTTAGGGAATTAGTAAAAGTTTTAAATTTAAATGAAATAGATCTTTTAACTTCTGTAATAGACAGAGAGTGGGAAATTTTAAACTTAAGAAAATCTTGATATAATCTTTTTGCCTAATAGTCCTTCTCAATTAAGGATTTTCTCTTATTTAGGGCTAGGCAAAGATCCTCTTAATGGCATTTCCATGTTTTCTCTTTTAATAGGATTCTCTTTGGCTCTTGAGCTTCCCAAAACCATTGATCCATATTTGACAATTTGACTAGTGATATTGTATCCATTTTACATAAGTTAAGAGGATTTCAACACTATATATGTAGACAATATTTATTGATAGGCTAAAAAGAATTTAACTTAGTAGGCTTATAAGTGAAAGGAGCCTAAAATATGGAAGCCCAGTGGATGTTTAGTTAGAGACCTTGTGGGTATGTGGGTGGTAGAAGTCCAGAATGTGGAGGTTAAATGTGCGGAGAATAAGCAATAGGCATGATGGAGAAACATGACAAAGTGGACTAGAAATTAGGAAGTTACAAGAGAGATGCTTGAGGCTAAATAGTGGTAAGAATTTATCTAGAATGTGGGAAATGGGAAAAAAATTTTGCTTGAAGTTAAGAAGGCTATAAAGGCACGATGTAGAATCTCCAAACAATCTCCAGAGATACAAAAAAGACAAAAACAATCAGAATACTTCATTATTATTTTCTATTTTTTGTTATGTTGTGCATTCATCCTTATTATTTCAAATCCCCATTGTAGTTTGTACTTTTCTTTACATTAAAAAACTATTTCCTTGGTTCAAACATTATTTCAATACTTTTAGCATTTTAATAAGTTAGAATTTCACTTTCTATATTTTAAGCCCTCCTACATTATTTATAAGAAGTCAAGTACAAATTCTAGAAGAATTCCTCCAGAGCACGCTCGAATTTCAAATTGACACCAATAGGTAAAAATGTAGTAGTCTAGTTTTATTTTATTAAATCCCCTATGTGTATGATATGTACAAAATCTCACATTATTATTACTTTATGAAAATTCCTCCAAATGGTGATTTGAATAATGTAGAAAATCTTGTCAAGTAAATGTATAAGGTAAAATCACTTCTTATCCTTGTGTTAATATCAAGCCTATTTCTCTTTTTTTTTCACCTCAGTTTATATGTTTAACTCATGAAAACTGACATATGGTGCCATCTCTAGTATGCTTATGTTGTACGGGAATAACATTTACTTATTCATTTAATTTTTTATTTAAAAGTTTGCTTGGTGATGTTGATATTGATAATTGATGTGTTTAATTGGCTTATATTGTCATGATATGTTTGTATAGATGTTTGTCTTTTGTATTTGTAGGAATTCCTCGTTATTCTTGCTTATAACCAATAAGAAGAAATCTTAGTTTCATCTTCTACTTTAGTTGTGTCCAATAAACAAAACTTTGAAAATTTTTAGATCACTTAAAATAAGTGACCTTTTGCTATCACTGTTGGCATCATTAGAAGAACTAGCAGTCAGCCAACTCTTTCTTAAAAATTGATCATCAAAAGCCTTGTATGTGAGCCTTATGCATTGCCTGAAACTTCTACCTCCTCTCCCATGCACAGTTACGTGCCAATATATACAATGGAGTTGCTTTTCCAACCAATCGTTCTGATGTCACCTCTTCCTTGTGCCACTGTTGTAGGTTTATTGTCCTTAACACTTCGCTAAACATACCTGTTAACTTTTCTTAACCAATAGTCTAGTTAGTTATAATGGCTTTTTTTGCCACAGTCTCTTAGTTTCTTGCCATCAGTGTACCATTGCTCATTCTGCCCAAGTGTGGCTAATATAGTTGATAGGAATTATTGCATTAACTAATTATTAAGAGGGTTCATTTAGAGTTTTCTTATAAAGAGCTAGTTTTGGCTAACTTGTGGTTAGGAATCTAATCTATTTGGGTTATTTTCATACTTATTCTTGATATTTTAAGCTATTTTATATCTATATTTGTTAGACACAATGGTTTAATTGTGATGGATATCATTCCTATAATGTCTAAGACCGCATGATAAATTGACTAGTCTCAATTTTTAAGATTGGTGTAAGATAATTTAAATTTATTTAAGGAGAATTTCTAAGGACCTTCACCTTACTAATGAGCCATTATCAAACCATACTCGTAAGGAGTGACTGTAAGATAATGCTCAATTATTCTTGGATATTAAGCCAATAGTCGACAAGAAAGATTGAATGGTGAATCTATTGAGCATGAATTCATTAGTTTGATTAATCACTATGAATATATCAAAGAATTGATGAAATATTTAAAAAAATTTATTCTAGAAAAGTAAACATTTCCTTTATTTATAAATCATATAAAAATTTTATCCTACTAAATATCAAAATCAGTATCTTTAAGAATATTTTATGAATTTAAAAAAGACTTATAAAGAATTAGATGTCTTATTAACTTTTAGTCACTATGTTGAAGGTTAGTAGAGCTCAATAGGAGTAGATAATAGTGATGAGCTTTTTAGATAGTATTAACTATTAGTTTGAGATTTTCAAGTCTCACATTATCCCCAATATTGAGATTTTTTCTCAAATTATCCCCAATATTGAGATTTTCTCCCTATATGAGGTTTTTGCTCTAATACTTTGCATAAATAGTACATTTATCATAACCTAATATTTAGAATTCTTATACTCTTATCGATCATAATAAAGGGTTTGACAGTTAAAAGTCATCTTATATGAATATTAGGAGGAGGAATATGCAATTACGATAATAGGAATCAAGATGTAGGAGGAATCATTTATCAATATTTTTATAAACTAAGTTGTACCAAATTCACAAGTCACTAGCTTCAAAGTAAATCTCAAAAATATTATTTCACTCATGTGACACCTAACTCATTTTTTAAGATGATTATTATAGTTTTTACAGATGAATTTACTAAATTTATCGAGTACTAAGAACCACTAAAAACTTTATCCTATCTATGATATTGATTTAAGTAATACACCTACGTGTCTTCTTTCCTCTTCCTCCTAATAAGTCATTGATTCCAGTACCTCACATTACATGAAAGGCAATTCTAGTGTTTTCTCTACTTTCTAATATCACAATGTTCCTTCCCATTTTACTTCAACTGATGGATCTACTTCTTTTGTTCTTAGTTATGACATTGTTAATCTTACTCGATTACTTTCTCTGTCCTTTGTCTTAAATATAATAGGATTTTCTTTTAATTAATATTTATAAATAAATTCACTCGTTCCCTTGATCGTTATGTCTTGTTTTTTTATCATTATCTTTTTCAAGATTTTACATCAAATAATATTATTGAAAAAGGATTTGAATTAGAAGGTCTCTACATTCTGAAAACTCATGTGCCAAGACCCACTGCTTGTTTAAATTTCTCAACTTGTCTTAAAATGTAGTATCAATTAGGACATCCCTCCTTATCTATATTAAAGAAAATTTGTCCTCAATTTCATAATGTATTTTCTTAAACATCATTATCTATCTTCATTCTCCTAGGTCAATAAATGAGTTATTTTTCTTTTAAATTATTTTATTCCAATGGTCAATGTCTTTGTCTTGATATGTCTAAAATTGGATTGTGATATTATGTTACTTTTATTGATGATTTCTCTTATATGACTTGGATTTATCTAATGAATTGTTTTTTTTGTATTAGTTTCCCATTCTACTATTTTTTTATACTGAAACAAAAATATATTTTAATGTTATATCCATATTTTAAGAAGTGATAATACCATAGAATTTTTTATGATTTGAAACCTATATGGTTTAAAATGGCATTCTTTATTAATTCCCATATGTTGACATATCATCTCAAAATCGTATGGATGAAAAAAAAATTAACTTCTCCCTGAAATAATTAATGAAATCTTATTCTGAATGTATATTTATAAGCAATTTTAGGTTGATGCAGTTTTCACAACCTGATTGTTAATTAACCATATGCCTTCTTTTATGTTGAGATTCATTATATTGTTCTTTTTTCCCTTAAATCTTTCTTCTCCATTATATTTTAAATATTTGCTAGTATTTGTTGTGTAACTAAGTTAGATCCAAATCTTCATAATGTGTTTCCCTAGGCGACTTTCATATCCAAAAAGGGTATCGATACTACTATCCTAATCTTAACAAGTATCTTGTCTCAACTAATATTACCTTTTTAGAATATATCCATTGCCTTCTTACTTGTACAGTTTCTTAGGAGGATGGTGATTTGTTAGTTTATAAGACAACATATTAGACCATTACAATTTCTTTTAGACTTGATACTTCTACATAACCACCACCACCACTTATTTGCCTAGTCTTCTCTAAATTACAAGATCATCATGATATAAGTTCCTTACCTATCTCTTCTTTGACATTGGATCTAACCATAAATGACCCTAACCTTCTAATTGCTCTTCGCCAAAGGATAATTTACTTATCCTATTTCATACTTTGTATCCTTTGTTCATATGTGTTTCTCTTCTTATTCTTATGATGCCTCTGTTGATTATATGACTCTTCTGAATATTGTTCGAAAATCCTTATCCCATCTGAATTAGCATGATGTTATGATTGAGGAGATGAATAATTAATATGATATTGGTACTTGGGATTTAGTGAACTTGCCAATGGGAATGAATGATATTGGATGTAAATGGATCTTTATTGTCAAAGTCAATTTTAATGGATTAGTGATTCAACTTAAAGTATGACTTATAGCAAAAAGTTATGCTTAAACTTATGGTGAAGGTTATTCTGACACTTTCTATCATGTACTAAATTAACATCTCTTCGTTTATTCATTTCTCTAATAGTTATTTATGATTGACCCTTGTACTAGGTAGAAATGAAAATTATTTTCTTATATGGTGACCTTTAGGAGGAAGTATATATAAAGCAACCACCAAGTTTGTTGTTTAGAGAGATTATGAGAAAATGTATCATCTTTAGAAGTCCTTATTTAGTTTAAAATAGAGCTCCCGTACTTGGTTTTAAATTTTTATCAAGACTATGAAAATGATTGAAATAAGTAAGAGTAAGTTGGACCATTCAGTTTTTTTAATAAATATTATACATAATGCATCATTCTCCTTATATCATATATAGATGATTTTGTCATTATTGAAAGTGATAGTATGTGAATTTCATTTCTTAAGTCCTTTTTTCACAGTCAGCTCCTTTCAAAAGATTTAAGTGCTTTGAATTATTTTTTGAGAGTAGAGGTGACAAGAGGTAAGAAAAACATTTTCTTTATCTAAAAGGAAATATGCACTTAACGTAATAACTGAGATAAAAAAAAATAGGGGCTAAATCATATAGTGTTGCAATGTTTCCTAATTTACAACTTACTATATATGGAGATTTATTTGAAAATCCTAAGAAATATAAAAAAATTGATTAAAAAATTGAACTATCTTATAGTAACTCGTTCTCAAATTGCATATTCTCTTAGTATGATAAGTCAATTAATGTTTGCCTTGATTGTTCATCATTTGGACTACTCTAAAATAAATCTTTAAGTTACTTAAAGGGAACTCATAGAGAAGGGATATTGTATGAAAATCATTGACATAATCACATCGATTGTTTCTTATATGCAAATTGAGCAAGTTTTAAGATTAACTAAAAATCCACTACTGCATAACGTATCTTTGTTGGAGAAAATTTGTTTTCATATAAAAATAAGAAACAAAATGTTGCATCTAGGTCCAATGCAAAGTGTGAATATAAAACTATATCACAATCAATATGTGAGATGATATGGATATATTGATTATTAATTGAAATTTATTTCTAATCTTGTGTTTTATGAACAAAAAAACATGTTGAAATTGACTATTGTTTTATTCATAAAAATATAGAACAAAACTTATTCACTACATGATATGTGAAATTAAGAAAATTTTAGAGATATTTACATATAAACTCTAAATAAAAATGGAGCAAATATATTCATAATAGGCTAAGCATAATTAATACTCATGCTGCAATTTCAGGAAAAGTGTTATAGATTAATTTTATAACTATAGATTGACTATTACAAGATCCTAAACAGATTTAAAGACTTGATTGTAAGGATCTCATTTAATAATTACCTAATTATCTATTGTTTAATTGGTAAAAAAATGTAGTTATACTTTCGAATAGATCATCAAAAATAAAGAAAATACCCCTTCTCTGAAAATCACAACGTTGGATGTTATACG
>JANITW010000003.1:21847109-21860493 GCA_027564335.1 Erythroxylum williamsii
AATTTTAATTCCTATTTCTTGTGTTCTTGAGTACTTATCTGATTGGGGTTCAAGGGGATTTCTGCAAATTAACTTGGGTTCTTGTCGTAAGTGTTCTTGGGTGTAAGAACAAATATTATCCTGATTGCTTTGTTGAGAAACAAATTCTGATTTGATTGGTAACGAGTTCTAAGAGACGATTAAGGGTCTCGGAGTTCCGCATCAACTTGTCTTATATTAGGCACTTGGCTGGTCAAGGTAAGTAAGCTTACCATTGGGGCCTCTTGAAGTCAGAGGCCAGGCGGCTTCTGAGTCAGGTGCAGCGCAGGGTGACAATGCTCCTGCAAGAAAGATTTGTCACTGTGCCATCCTTCTTCGATGAAGAAGAAGATGATCAAGCACAAAGGATAAAAATATAAGGCCTCTCGTACCAATTGATTATTCAACTGAGGAGTTGCAGGCAACTCAACCTGCTTCTGGATGACTACCATCAAGCCATTTGCTGCGACAGAATTTGCAAGGTGAACATCAAATGTTATTCCTATGGAAGAGAAGCAGACGATCACATGACACGCCAAGCCATTGGGATAAGAACTGAAATGAAGAAGTGAGCATTTACTTTTAGTTGTAGAATATATTGTTGGGATTATGGTCTGTTAGATTTACCACATGATAGTTTGATGTGGTTGGTCTTTTAAGAAATGATGAAATTGGCCACAGGGACGCCAGTTATGGCCACGATTTGAGTTAAAAGAAGGTTCGGAAGCTCCGCGAAAGGAGGAGCAGCTACTGCACATGGAACGAATGAAACCGTGGTACAACCAACGTTGATGGATAACCAATGAATGAAACTATTATAACACTTCCATCAATATCCACTAGTTTTTGGGTTTTTACATCAACTGCCGCTCTAGACCATTTTTTGTGTGGAAGGGAATTTCATTCTGCAGATTACTATCATTCCAAATTTCAGTCGGAGAAACCTATCTTAAGAGTTCAACTGTACATCTTAACTAAAATGCCTCTATTTTCTGGACGCAGCATCCAGGGTTAGTTGCAATCCTAACTTAGTATATACGTACAACCAGGTCCAAGGCATCACTTTATACCCCAGACCATTGAGACGGAGCCTGTGACCACCTACAACACAGGCAGGTTAGAGGTCAAATCTGAACCAGAACCAAGATTCTGATCTGTTAACTTAAAAAACAATGATACAACTGTGCTTTACATTACCCCCACTGAATCTTTCCTTCTCTTGCATGATTTGCTTGCAGGTTTGTTAGATTCACTGTGATCCAAACTAGGAGCTCCAGAAATTTGCTTTCCGTTTTGGGTATTTTGATTACCTGTAGCATCTGCATAGACCGAAGTGTGGTTATCTGACTTGATAGCAACCTCTAGACTTTCTCCAGTGTCTCCAGTGGAACAGGATTGGGAAGGTTTCTCATATAGAATGGCAGCATCCAAGGTGTATATCCTAAGTGCAAGAGACGAGACGGTAGCAATCCCTGCTGCTGCAGAAAGTGATGACCAATACCACCATTCATTCCTCAAGAACTCAGTTTTGATCATGTCCTCAAAAACAATTGTTGCCTGAACCATCTGAATCAGGAGAATTAGGAATTGGACCATCAGTTGCATTAAAAAGAAATAAGAATAACATCGGAGATAATCTTCAGGAGATCTACTGCTGCTTTGTCATCTCTATGTAAAATCGCCATCAACACATATTTTTCCTTTATTCCTGAATATTGCCAACGATTTGTAGGTTTCTTCTTCAAGTAGCTGATTAAACAAAAGGAGTTCTAAAGAACCTTTTATTCCGTCTTCTTTCTTTTGGATGATGAGCTATAAGATTAATTGAGCTCAAATTGCAACTACTGTCCTTTTAGTCTAATCTTAGGGAAAACATTGACCCATATTCTATCATAGAAACGAAGTATTAAAGAACCTAGATGCATTGGAGCTGTTAAGGATTTGAAATAGAACAATGCATGTGATCTTTTTGGTACTTCAGAAATTTAGCGTAATATCATATAACAATTACTCGAGCCAATATAAAAGAAGACAGTGTATAGGTTGAAAGAAGTATATATAATTGTCTAACTGTTCTTGAGGGTAACATATACAAATCATGCTATGTTATTCGAAGTTTTGAAATGGCATATTAGTCGAAGTTGATGTCACTAAGAAAGTGCTTATGGCACATGAAATTGTGCTAGCTAAATTTCAAAATAAGATGTATTATAACTCATGCTAGAATAAAGAACCTGAGAAACATGACTCTATGATGATCAATTTCAAATCATAATGAGAGACTACCAGGAGCAATTTTTCCGTCTTCACAAAAATTTTGGACTCAAACAAGTAATTGGAAAAAACAAAAAAGAGAGGACTTATGAATCAATATTCTAACCTCAAATACTGATTTGGCACGTTTAACAAAAGTTCGCCAGGCACATGCTTTCTCCGAGCCAGATTTTGATGATTTTCGAGCTTCTTTTGGTAGGGCAGCATCCATATCAAGTAAGTTGATTTTGAGCTGCCTAAGAATCTGAGCCCCTTTCCCTGAAAGTGATCTCGTTGAAGAATAACGAATGACAGAATTTCCTGATTTTGTATAGATAAAATTGAAAGAAGAGTGTGCTCTTCTTCCTCTTATAAAAGTTGATGTTTCAAATGTTTGCCCCTCACTGCAAAGATCAATTTCGGTACAACTACTTGATAAATTTTTGGAAACATTAATCTGTTTCTTGTCTGTCATCAAAATTTCCTGCACCGATAGTTTGAGTTTGCGATCTGCATTTATGGACCTCTCAATTTCAGCAACTCCATGGTGCCAGGAAGGGCCTAACTTCAAAGTTGGGTCACTGAGATAAAGTGATGCGCATGTTATAAAAGAGGGGATGCCGCTTGAACCAAGAAGTCCTATTTGCTCGACAAGCTCCCTATTAGAGCTCTGCATGACAAACTTGGCATTTATCTCTTCAATGTTGTAAGGTGATGCTAAGTCCTTTGGTAACCTACACAACCCAGAACCATTCTCATCAGCAGCTTTAATGAAGTTATTTACTAGTTTTGTTTTGTCAGAGCACACTCCCTCCTCTGTCCTCATCATTGATATCCCCTTCACCATACCATCACTGACCTTGCTCTTCTGAGTGACATGCACATCAGAATTGCATTTCCCATCATGGTGCTCGTTTAGCTCAGAGATAGTGATGAATGAACAATGGCACAAGTTGCAATGATGCCTAGATGGCCATAAAGCTTCTAAACATTCACACCTGAATGAGGTTTCTATGGAAGCAATTTGGCGAGCAGTGGCCCCAGGTTTGAAGGGGCCATATTTCTTCTCCAGTGCACTTAATGCTTTAGTTGGTACAGCATTGGAACTTGCACTCACTTCAATCCTAATGGGATTTGAAGATGGCAAGCATGAATCCTGAAAAGAATTTTCATCTTTACTTGAATCTTTGCATGGAGATATTAACCGCAGCATTATTGAATTCAACAACTCTCTCCCCATTGGGTCATTATTCTCCAACCAACTAACAAGTTCCATGATCTCAGCATCCGATTGATATGAAAACCAAACAGAAGATGTTGGAATTCCCTCTCTGTCTCCATTTTCACACGAATCACATATACTAGATGCATTGAACCTTGAGGAATCCTCTGCTTCAATTCGTGAAGACTTGAAAGTTAAATAGTTTGTAAACAATTTTCTATGCTCCTTCATGATCCTCCTTTGGGACAGCATCACAGACCCATCAACAACCACCCATGGAGATGAACCAGGCCTCAAAAAGGCCCAATAAGATCGTCCAGAAGAGTCCCTCCCTAAGAAATCTTTCCTCAATGATATTTTCTGAAGTTGTGATTCTAGAAGAGCAACTGAATCCTGCAATAGGGAAATCTTGTTCCTGACAGTACTTGCTTCAATACTGTAGGCTTGTGATTCACTCGCATCAGGTTGAATGAAGCAGTGTTCACTAGGCAGCAGCATTTCTGAGCTCATATGCTTAGCATGATCGGGCTTACTCATATGAAATTCATCAATGCATGTTGATAAGTGACCTTGAGAAACACTTGCTGGCGGCTGTACAACCTTACTCAAACTTCTCTGCATAGCATGTTCTCCGTCGGAATCATATTTCTCTTGTGGACAGGAAGGTGGCACCTGGTAATTTGATTTTTCAAGTAGAAAAGCATCCATACCATAATGTTGATATCCATGATAATCAGTATCAGGAATCCACGAAAATTGGCCTTCTCTATTTGCACAATTTCTCTCTGAAGCACTGTCTTGAAGAATCCAGTAAGGTTGCTTGCAAGATGCACTTTTCACTTGCTGCTGCACACCGTCCTCAAAATATAGCTTACCATTGCTGGAAGACAAATGTATACTATATCCAGCAAGTGGTCTATCTGACAGTCTATCATAGTTTAGAAAAGAGGTAGCTGTCCCCACTCTTTCAGCTTTTCCAGGACCTTTATGCACGTTTGCATTCATTTTTGCTAGTTTCTCAGCAAGTAATTCTTCTTTAAACTTCAGGTTCTTCCATTCAGTAGATAGCAATCGCAGTTTCTGCTGCAATTCAGCAGACACTGAGGCACATTGATCTAGGTGTTCACGAATATTTGGAGAGTTCAACAACTCATCACCCAAAAATTTGAGAAGATGTATCCTCTGCATTAAGTTGAATAAGCATAAATTAGCAACAAAAGGTCTCCATATAAAAAACTAATTATGCAACTCTCTGTATATTAACCCCAAATGGATTTCTGTCATTAAAGAGAGGTATCCATGTGTCATAATCCACAATCAGCAATAGTACCATTATTATTACACAGGGAAATGTTACTGAAAAGGAACAGTATAACCACGATCAAAGAGTATGGAAAATCACCATCATATTTATACTGTGTAATTGCATTGATTTTGCTAGAAATTATTATTTAATAGGGACATCAGAAAAACCTTAACAACATGCAACAAATATGAAAATATGTGGCTAAACTTATGAACATTGTCAGAGTCATCAAAGCTCCACAAAGATTGATGAAGTAGATGATAACAACAAAAAAGGTCAACAATCAAACCTCCTCCACGCTGCACTCCCAATAATCTTTCAACCCCATAGCTGTACCTAAATGGGCAAGAGCCTCAAAGAAATTGTGAGTGAACTCTCCTCTGCATCTCTTTTTCTGAGAATGGCCACTGAATTGAGGAACCTGTGTAACACCTTCAGTGAAGCAGTTACCAGTGATACATGAAGGACAATACCAATTTCCTTCAGGTATCCTTCCTAGAGGAGGATTTAAGCAATATGTATGATACCCTGAATCACATTTATCACACAACAAGACACTCTCGTCATCTTTGTCTACTCCACATACTTTACAAACACCTTCGTCCCAAGGAGCTTTTGGAATCTCAATTGAATGCTCAAGGATGTCTTCAATTTCTTTCTTAGCTTCAGAACTTAAGCTTTCAACAGTAGTATAGTCCTTAAATTTCTGGATAAGGGTAAGAACCTGTATAGAGCATGAACTATTTTAATGATCAAATCGAAGTATAGGATAAAAGAGCATAATTAAGAGGTCATTTGGTTCCCCTTTTGTTTTTCTATTGTGACTTTTACTTTTTGTTTTGTGTTTTTAGTTTTTGTTTTCTTTCAAATAAAAACAAAATTATGTTTGATTATTAATATCAATGTAGTTATGTTTATTACTGTAAATAATTAGTAATAATAATTAAATATTAGATAAAAACTTAAAAATAAATTATTTTTAATTAATTAAATTTATTTTAATCTCTTATATAATATTTATTAATAAATCATCAATAAAATTATTTTATTTTATTAAAACAAATAATTAAATCTTATTTATCAATGAATATTTATTTCAAATATATTTTAATTATCAAATCAAATTTTATTTGAAATTTTAATTTAATTACATTTATTAATAATTATTTTATTTTATTACAAATATTAAATACATTATTAAATTAAATTAAATTATTCATACTTTTTATTAATAATTAATATATTAAATAATTAAATAACACATATTTAGTTAATAGTAAATCGAAATATTAAAAAAATAGAAACAAAAAAAAATAATTTTTTGTAGTTTTTATAAATTTTGAAAACTAGAAATAGTTAAATAACATATATTTAGTTAATAGTAAATCACAATATTAAAAAAATAGAAACAACAAGCAAAAATCACTTGAAAACTGAAAGAAACCAAAACTAAAATCAGAAATTAAAAACTCAAACAATCAGGTTATTTTACAAAAAAAAAAAGTCCTAAATTATTGTTTCAAAACAACTAAAACAAAATAACAATCAATAGCAGCAAGATTTTAGTGTTTGGGCATAGTTATGGAAACAGTTATGAGATGACTAGGTCATTAAGCTGTTAGATTTATTGCAAAGTTAACTTGAAAGTTGAATCAATCACGGACCATCTTCGCCTATCTTCATTACCATATTTATTTAAGAAACCAAGAAATCAAATTCCAACCGAAAACACAATCAAGCACATTTTCCAATTAAGGTAAAGGTGAAGGCCAAAGGCCAAAATATAAAGATAAAAACGGACAATCAACGACAAACACTATGCTGATCTATATCAAAGAATGAAGTGTTATGCCCTTCAACTAGCCATCGACCTTTTAGGCAAGATGGAATAAGCTCAAGTGGCCTAATATATGCAGTCAAATCATAAGATACACTATACACTTCAGTAGATGAACAGGATCATAACCTAGTCTCCTTTCTAACAAACAACGAACACAGACAAGGAAATTGAGAGGTCATGGCTCAATATGAAAAGAATTTCTTATTATGGGATGAAGAAAGATAAGAACAAAGTTGTTGAAAAAATTTTACATGACGGACATGGAAAATGCTTGATGCAGTGAGGATGCAGACTGACCTCTTTTTCATATAGTGCTTCAAAATTCTTTGACAAGGTTTCAGCCAAACAGACCAAATCATCCTGATCAGCATATGCGGAACGAATATGATGCCAAAGCTGACAAACGATGGGTCATATTTTAGATAAGTTGCAAAATCACCAAAATTGCTAAGTTGTATTGCATTAAAGCTTCATAATAAATTTCAAGTGCATAATTTCTCCTGCAAGACAAGGGGGAAAAAATTAGTAAAAGGATCCAGTTTATAAGGCCTTACCTCCCTCACATCCTCTAGGAAAGCTTCATGTGAACCATTATAAGCCCCAAACGTAAGCCTCAGATCAATAGTTCTAAAATCCAAAGGATGAGATACAATTGTAGCAAATCCAAGAAAGCCCTCATCATCATTGTCAGAAGATTTAAGAAATGTTCTTGCCAGTAAGTTACAGAACACCTTTTCTTCATCTGCTGCTGCAGCACATCGAAGCACTCTCTGGCATTGTTTCATGATCACATCAGATAACGTGCCACTATGCTTACTTTTTCTCTTTCGAATAGGTTTCTGCTGCTGGTTTTCACCACACACATCTGCCAGTAATGATATAACAGCTTTCTGTAATCAATCAGCAAGAAAAACTTCAGTCCAGCATCAACTACATGGTCACTATAATAAGAATATTCAAAAGAAAAGCTAATGACTTGACGAGTTTTGAACATCGTGAAACCTTTGATCTGGAAGGCCATATATTCTTTACTGTAATGGTGTAGTGATACTTTGAGGTAGTTGTTGGCGAAAAGGGAAGTTAGAAAAGAACATTAGTAAAAAAGACAAGCAACATTTCATCTTTTAATAAAATAGAAGCAAAAATTGTGATGCAGAAGCGTATTGTATTTTGATGTCTATGTAATGCTTATTGGATAATGATGAATTAACTGTTCTGAATCTCAGTTGCTTGCAGAGACTACAACATAATCCCTACATCACATTGTAGGCTAGTATGATTTTGTCATGCTTTCAATGCTCATAAATATGTGGATAAAAGCAATAAAAAGTGAATCATTTGACTTTTTGGTGCCCCAACCCTCAACCTGACCAATCCAAAAAGAAGAAAAGGGAAAAGTGTAGAGAATCCCATAATAATAGATAGAATCCCATAATAATAGATAGTCCCTTAATTAAGGGATTATCCTTATAGAGTATCCTTAGTTGTAATATCTAGCTATATTAGGGATATTTCCAAATAAGGAGTCTTCCTAATTAGGAAGACTCCCATAACTATGTACTCTAGCTCTATATAAGCATAGCAGTATCTGTACATCTTTTTTCATCAACTGAATAAAAGTCAGCAGCTTTTACATAGCTGAAAGAAAAAACAGACATTTGTTGGAAGTTCCAACCCTGCACAAATCCTCGGGTGAGTTATCTTCTGATTCTGATTTAAATTTACCCATTGCTCAGAGAAAAGGGTTTAGGTCGTGTACAAAACATTCCATTTCTGACTTTGTCTCTTATGATTCCTTGTCTCCCTCCTATAGAACCTCTGCCTTGTCTCTTTCCTCTATGTCTATTCCACAGGATTGGAGGGAAGCTATCACAAATCCAAAATGGAAGGAACCCATGGTAGAAGAAATGAAAACTCTCGCTAAGAATGAAACCTGTGAAATAGTTACTTCTCCAGCCAAGAAGCCACTTGGCTACTAGTGGGTGTTCAAAATAAAACACAAAGTTGATGGTTCGATTGAAAGATTCAAAGCCAGATTAGTGGCAAAGGGATTCACTCAGAATTATGGAGTTGATTATCAAGAAACATTTGCACCTGTTGCCAAAATAAACACAATTAGAATCTTACCATCATGTGCAAGTAACTTGGATTGGGATTTGCAGCAATTTGATATGAAAAAACCTAGAAGAAGAAGTTTATATGGAGATTCCTCCTAGTTTTGATAATGAGAGAAATCAAGGAAAACTATGCAGATTGAAGAAAGCCTTGTATGTGTTGAAACAATCTCCCAAAGCTTGGTTAAGCCAAGATCTGTTTTGGGTATCAACAAAGCAATGCTAATCATACCCTCTTTTGGTGACACTACAAAGGTAAGATCACTCTTCTTATTGTTTATGTTGATGATATAGTGATGATAAAGAAGAAATGGCTCGACTGAAGAAGCTATTGGCTCAAGTGTTTGAGAGCAAGGATCTTAGAAAGTTACAATACTTCTTGGGAATTGAAGTTGCAAGATCAACAAAAGGAATCTTCATTTCTTAGAGGAAATGCATTCTTGATCTTTTGGATGAAACCGGTATGTTGGGATGTAAACCAGCATAATCACCCATCGAAAGCAATCATAAGCAACAAGCAGGAACTGAAGAATTAGTTGATAAAGGCAAATATTAGAAATTGGTTGGTAGGCTTATCTACCTTTCTCATACCATACCAGACATTGCTTATGCAGTTAGCTTGGTGAGCCAGTTTATGCATGATCCTAGAGAATCTCATCAGCAAGCTATCTTTTGCATTTTGCGATATTTAAAGTCAGCTTCAGGAAAAGGTCTTCTTTTCTCAAAACATGGTCATCTTTGAATTGAAGCCTTTACAAATGCAAATTGGGCTGGATTTTTAGATGACAAAAGATCCACCTTTGGTTATTGCACACTTGTAGGAGGTAACTTGGTCATTTAGAGAAGTAAGAAACAGAGCATGGTTGCAAGATCAAGTGCAGAAGCAGAACATAGAGATGGCTGAAGGTGACTGTGAACTTTTATGGTTGCAAAAATTGCTAGCAAAGTTGAAGTTGGCTGGAGAAGACATGCTATCTTTGTATTGTGATAACAAAGTTGCAATCAGTGTTGCTCATATTCCTGTCCAACATGACCGAATGAAGCACATTGAAATTGACCAACATTTTATCAAAGAAAAGTTGGCTAATGGTGTCTTGAGTTTGTTCCATGTAACGTCCAAAAAACAACTAGTTGATGTTTTCACAAAAGCACTCAATAGTCGAGCCTTTCATACTATTATCTGCAAGTTGGGCATATGTAATATTTTGGCACCAACTTGAGGGGGAGTGTTGGTTATTATCTATAATTAGTAATTAAGGGTAATAGTGCACTTTTCATCTACTACATTAAGTGTATAGGTTATCTGTATATAACCCTTGTAATCTTATGTTTAACGTAAGTTAGTAAAAAGAAATCTATCGATTCCTCAAAAATCTTCAGTCTTTCATTTGGTATACCCAACATACCCTTGTATGATCATCAATGAAATTGGTAAACCAACGAGTATTGTTAGACTTCTAGCTCTAGCAAGACCCCAGACATCACTATAAATTAATTGGAATAGTTTTGAGGGTATGTATGAGTGTATGGGATGATTGTTTATGCTTTGCCTTACAAGACACATTGCTCACAATATAAAGAAATCTAATCTTTATTGATGAGAAGTTGTGGATATAAGATTTTCAAATATGGGAAATTTGGATGACCAAAGCATTGATGCCATAACATTACATCATTTTGACATAACTGAAAGCGAAATCTTATTTGGTGATTTAAATTCAGTAGGAGTACTCTTTCCTGAGAAGTAGTAAAGTCCATCTTTCTCCTCAACACTGCCGATCATCTTCCCCGAACATCAGTCATAAAATTCACAATAAGGAAAAAACGTTACGATACAGTCCATGTCCTTGGTTAACTAACTAACAGATAACAGATTATAAGTTAACTTAGGCACATAGAGAATAGTATTTAACGTCAGATTTGACAAACAAACCCTCCCTTGACCAATAGCTGGTAACGCCCTTCCTTCTGCGACCTAGATATTAACTTTTTGTTCACATGGCTCGTATTTCCCAAAGACATTCAAAGCCCCAGTCATGTGCTCTGATGCACCCGTATCCACAATCCAGCAATTGTGACCTAGAGACTTTGAAAATAATGATTGACACAAGTTACCTTTATGCATTAGTGCTGCAATAGGAGTCTATTGGTCATGTGAATCTGATTCAGTTGTGATCTTTGTCTGATTCAAGAGTTGATAAAGCATTTCAATCTGCTAGGAAGACAAATTTAGCCTAATGGATTTGCTGATATCATATTCTACTACATGTGCCGCTCCATGTTTTTGCTGACCCCTTTGGCTTTTAGGCTTCCAATCTGGTGATTTCCCATGTAAGTACCAGCAAGTCTCATAGGTGTGGTAGGGCTTATCACAGTGGTCACACTATTGCTTGTTCTTTGTTTGTTGCTCGCAGGTTGTTGAGTAGACCCCTTCCGAGAGTTTGCCACTAAAGTTGAGCCTTAAGAGATTTGTTTAGAAGTGGGAGAGATAAGCATGACTTTTTTCTACTCTCTTCCCTACGAACCTCAACAAACGTATCTCAGATTGAGCGCAATGGTTTTAAACCAAGCATCCGGCCTTGTACTTCATCAAGTTCAACATTAAGTCCCTGCAAGAAATTCAAAACTCTCTCCTTCTCCAACAATTTTCCATATTTCTCAGGATCAGCATAACACTCCCAATTTATAGTATAAAACAGATCCATCTATTGCCATAATTCAGTGAAAAAGTTATAATACTCGGTAGCAAACATGGTACCTTGGTGAGTATTTCTGATTTTGGATCTAATTTCAAAACATTGAGATTTTTTCTCCAAATCAGAATATATTTCTTCCTATTTTTGGCTACATTGAATTGATAAGCCAAGCCATAACAATAAAATTCTCAACATCCTAAGCATCAAGTGACTGTTATTTCCTGAGGTTAAGGAATTGCCCCGATTAGATATCCAGCCTTACTTCTTCCTTTGATTACGAGCATGACTAACTGAAACCATTATCGAAAATTCATTCCATTTAATTTATATCGCATCATTTGCAACGAAAGATTATCGATAGTAGGAGATGAGGTTTGGCTTGAAGGGTTTACAGAACTAGGTGTTTGCTACCAGAACTGATAGATCTGATATCATGAAACAAGAGGAATTTAGAAAAGGGATCAAAACTCACTTTATTCCTTTGATTCAAGGAAATTTATATAAGAGTATTTCCTAATTTAATGCTACTAACCACCAGATTTAGCATATAGGATAAACTTATCTACTAGAGGATAAACTTATCTCCTAGAAGATAATCTCCTGAGCTAACAAACTTATCTAAAAATAAGGAAAAATAATTATAATCATCCAACAGGTATAAACATAAGTACGTCAATGAAAGTGAAAAAAAAAATCTTCTCTTGAGGCAAGAGCATTAAAGTGGAATGAGTTAGACAACATACTAAGTCAGTCCAATTGAATAAAGAAGTGTATAGAAGAAATTTCAAGAAAGAAAAGAGGTGAACACCTTTTACATGAACTCAAGCTTCAACTACTAACTTTCAAATGACATCAAACTTCAACTAGTTTAGCTGGCCTGGCTGGTAAGGGAATCTATTATGGTTGGCTAGAAATAAAAGATATATCAAACTAGTGGCTAGAACCCACAAAACCTATAAAATCTGGTTGTTGGAATTTGAGGTTTAGGTTTGGGATTTGAGCTTCTGTTGTTGGAATTTCAGATTCGCTATAGCTGGAATTTTATGGTTCAGTTCCTGGTGATTTAGGCTAGAGTTCTAGGGTTTGGTTACTACAGTCTAAGAGTAATTCTTAGATTGTAGTAGTAAGATCTGGTTGTTGGAATTTGAGGTTTAGGCTTGGGATTTCAGCTTCGGTTGTTGGAATTTCAGATTTGCTATAGCTGGAATTTTACGGTTCAGTTGCTGGAAATTTAGGCTAGAGTTTTAGGGTTTTTACCAAAAGTTTTAGGTTAGAAGAATTGATTTTGGTAAGGTAAACAAGTAAAATAGGGTAAAAAACCAGGAATCACTACTACAATCTAAGAATCACTCTTAGAAGAAAGCATCACAGTTTCTAATTAAAAGCTCAAATTTATTTTTAAAAAATTCAAGATCTTATTATTGAAGGATTGAGTTCACATATGTATAGAAAAGTTTTTGGAACCCTTATCTAGTAGTAAAGGAATTCCCAACTAAACTATTCAAAATAAAATTGAATCCTACTGTAATAAGGATTCTCTATTCTTATGTAATTTTGAAGTCCTAAAAAGAAGTAAATTTTAGTCTTTATTGTCTTTGTGGTTACTTCAACTTCCAGCCTTTATCACACCAAATTATAGCTTGTGGATGAGTGATTTGCCCTTTTTATTTCTTTTATAAACTCTAAGGTCTCGTTTGGTAACCAATAATGAAAGAATTGGAATAAAAAATGAGAATGGGAATAAAAAAAGGGAATCAGAAGAGGAATGAAATTATTGATTATGTACATTTGGTATGGTATTAAACAAAGTTAATAGTTACACTAATATTTAGTATTAAATATTAAATATGGTAATGAGAAAATTTTTTCATATTTAGTTATTATTTGATTTATTTTATAATTAATTAATTAAAATATTTTATATTTTATAAATAA
>JANITW010000003.1:21860593-21870878 GCA_027564335.1 Erythroxylum williamsii
CATAATAATAGATAGTCCCTTAATTAAGGGATTATCCTTATAGAGTATCCTTAGCTGTAATATCTAGCTATATTAGGGATATTTCCAAATAAGGAGTCTTCCTAATTAAGAAGACTCCCATAACTATGTACCCTAGCTCTATATAAGCATACCAGTATCTGTACATCTTTTTTTTATCAACTGAATAAAAGCCAGCAGCTTTTACAAAATGATAAGAGACAAACCCATTCTTAGAAAACAGAAGGGCAATTATCCATGGCTCACCTTTCTATTAAAGAAGCAAGATAGTGAAGGAAAGAAAATTGAAACGACTGTAGTTAGATGAAACTAAGGCATTGATAAGTAAGTTGTGCGGTACATTTTGTAGTAAAAGATCATTGAATGCCTTTTTACAAGCACTTTATTCTGCAACTCAATTTATCAGTTACGAGTCTTATCATGTGCCTATGAACACATTTAGATCCACTTAGACAAACATCTGTATTTCCCCTAACCCAGCCTTGGCTTCAACTATAGGTAATGTAGCATAAGGATTCTCTCATCTTATCATAATTAATTTTTGGGTCCCAGGGAGGGGTTGGGACAGCATTATCTGATCAAAACTTGATGACATTTTGAACAATCAGATTAAAAGATATGAATTATTTTAGCCTGTGGTACAAAAAGTATATGAGGAAGCAGTCAAAAACAATAAACCTAATGTAATCCACGTACACAAACAATAAAATTTCAATAGCGACCAGTACTGCCCATATCATACCTTGGTAGGTCCTGAAGCATTTCCTTTGTAGACTTCCTTGCTAATCGAATGCTCTAAAATCTTCTTTGCCCAATCGGGTGGATTTCTTTCCAATGCCTCATAAACACACTTTCGGATCCTCGCTCCCACATTTGTCGGTAGCTTTCTTACAGGTTCCAACACTTGTGCCCAATCAGGTATTTCCAGATCATTGATGGTAACATTTTTATTACCACCCAATGCATCTGGTTCATTGGCATCCATACACAGATTGTCATTTATGCATTTTGATGATCCAAAGATTTGCTTTGTAGCCTCTGCAAGCAGCTGAGGATCAGAACAATTAATGCACCATTATCCAATAAGCATTACGTAGACATCAAAATAAAAGGCAAACCAAGAAAAGCAAAAAAATGACAAATGGAGCCTCACTCTGTGAAGAAACCAACACTAACGTATGAATTCTTTTTGCCAAAAAGGGACTTTAAATATATATGCAATGGCATATTCTATGGCGTCCAAATTCAGAAATTATGACACAAATATACAAATGCATCAACCCTGGCATATTCAATTCATTGACAGAGCTAATTACGTTTCAAACATACAATTGCTCTTTGGTAGTTGACTTAGATGCTCTTAGGACTTTCCATTTGAGGGTTAAACATGCAAGCAAATGGTAATCATACCTTCAAGGGTCCAACATAGAAATTCCAAGACAAGTTCTAGCTTGGATCCTTATTGATGTACTTGTTGTTTGTATAAATCCGTAAGTCCTAAGCTTGTACTGTTTTATATCTATAACCACGCATTAGTCCAATTATCCTGCAAGTCTTAAATTAATCATGTCCCTATGAGCCCAGAAATTAATCCAACTACCCCATATTGTAAAGCATAAAAGAAAGGTGCTAGTCCACATGACCAATCCAAGGATGCTACAGTTAGAGCAATTTGGGTTCAAAGTTGAATTTAATATCTTTACAATTATAGAAATAAAAATATAGATACGATGGAATACTCATAGCACAACAAACTTGAAACTAAACCAAATTTAAGAATAGCATTTTGCACTTATAAATTAAGTACACCATGAACAGCTTGACCCTAGCTCAATAACTTGTTGCCACTTAATCACCAGCCAAATCAAGCAAAAGCTAGGGTTACATCACGATTTAAATTTTGCTGTAGAGACATGAAAAATTGCATGATGAAATTGGAAATCAATTGCAACTAGAATAAGTAGTTTGATGTGTCTTTTCTTTATCAATGTTTAGGTTGAACTATAATGTTAGGGCTAAGTCAGGATTTGGCTATTTGGCATCAATCCCAATGGAATCAAGACAGTGAATTACATGAGAATCCATTGTATTTGGAATTGTACATATCATAAAACCTACAAGTTATATTTCAATACAATGCTACCTACAAATGGCAACTAGAATAAACAATCAAATCTGTACATTTTTATTTACGCGTAAGTTTTTCCACACAACTATCCATTACGATAATACAAAAAGTCATGAAAAGAAATAGAGACCACAAAGTTTCACCATTCACCCAATGCCATGAAACTGCAACCTGATTAAAGAGCACACATCATCATCCTCAGCCGGGTAATTCATTTTGTAGGTTAACTTAAAAATCTATGTTAAGACCAAGAAAATATTTAAGGCAGCTACCATGAATACCTATATTGGGATCAACATGCAACATTTATATTTTAGATATATGAAGAAAGATTTAAAAAAACGGAGAATTATTGTTACAAAAGCTAGGAAATGAAAGCCAATCTACCAGTGCATCTGCTTCCATTTCAGCAACTCCAAGAGGTGAACCCCCTAGTGCCCGAGTATCACCATGTAAACAACGCAACACTTTACAACCCTCACGGTTCAAAATTTCCACAGAATCAAGGTTACCCTCCATGGATGCAAGAGTCAATATGTATCTTCTAGCTAATTCTGGCCAAGTAAGTTCATTCATTGGAAGTAAATCAAGCATCATTTTCTTTGGAAAAATCAAGTTGTCTGAATCTTTTTTCCTCCTCTTCCTTGACTTAGATTCCCCAGTTTCAACAGAAGGATCTATAAGAGCTGACAGCTTGGATTGTAGCTCAGAAAGTAGTACTCTCAACAGTGAGCAGTGGGCTGTAGTCAAAATTTTACCAGCAGATAAGCTGTTCAATGATCCTTCTTCTTCTACCAATGCATGTTGACTTGTTGAAGGGCAAGAACTTCTTAGAGGGGAGGAGTAACAGCAGATGAGTTCCTCTTCAAGCTCCTCGAATGACAACTGTTTTTCCAGCCCCAAAACTTCAGAAAAGCGACAAAGTAACTCCCACGACTAAACATTTAAAAAAAGAAATAACCATATCATCAAAGATCAAAAACAGTTCAGGAATATGATCACAAATTAAAGTCAATAGCCCATACCTGCAGAACGTCACCAATCAAATATGTCGGAATCCTTGAGCTCAAAGGCTTTCCAGGAGGAGAAGAAACCTTCCTAAATAGGTTGTCAGCCACCTGATTAATTTGGTTTCTACATCCACTGAACATATTATCTCTTTCTTTACCACCTTGTGCATCACTTTTCCTCTTAACTACTAGAAACCCACCCTCAACAGTTTGCAATTTTGAATTCTGAGTTCTATTGTTCAGTAACGTATAATCTGAACAGTAAACAATACCTGGGAGATGCTCTATTAGTTCTTGGACAAATTCTACATCCAGTCCAAACCTATCCTGGTTCAACCACTCCATCAATGTTTCACAACTAGCAATATGCTGATTATTGCATTGGATATATTGAGGAATATTCACAGGCCCAGATCTGTGACAAAACTTGGCCAATGAAATAGTATATTCAGTTGCTTCACTGTTCTCAACTCCACAGGGTGACTGCCACCAATATGCATTATGTGTGCAACAAAACTTGCATATACCATTTTGCAGGAACGACTGATGGCAAGCACTCACAAGATTTTCAGATACCTTTCTCCATACTGAAGACGATGATCTGCCTTCCACCATGAATTCACCAATATCATCAACTAGGATTTTATTATTGGGAACTAGTTTCCCTAGATTTTGAGAAGTAGAGTTGTTACTTCTTTGACAACAATCCGCAGACTGAAAGTTAGACATTTCATTTGAATTAGTTCCAACATCAGAGAAAATATTAGAATCCAGAAGTGGAGGACTATTGTCTAAGAACATTGTGTAAACATTCATATCCTCTTCATTATCTGCAGCCAATGTGGCATCAAGTTTGTTGTCAACAATGGTAGAATCCGGCCTGTATAATAGGGTTGAACCAATTGGAATAGACTGAGCAGAACATGGATATCGTTGGACCCTAAAAATTGGACCTGAATTTCCTCCATCTAAGACGTCACACACAAAAAGAGATCCAGTAATCTTATCATGCCAACAGGACTTGTAACCCACAGGCCAGACCTGGTTGGTGTTATGATAGAAGGGTCGTGGATCAATCTTCCCAAGTGAAAGAATGAAAAAATCTTCGAACTGGACTGGAAATCCATTCTGGAATTGCAAATAATATCTTAGTTTTTACAGCATGGTCATACATCAAATTCAAAATATACAAAGATAGTCTGGTGTTTCTAACAACGTGAGAACATATGGGATAAAAGAAAATGTTTACACTGCTCTCAAATTAATAAACGCATGCATGCTGACCTTCAATGGAGAGGAGTCAGAGATACCAGTTTCCTTTGAGCTAACTGCCATGACTCGTGAATCACTTCTAGGCACAAAGGCATCAACATCACAGCTCTCTATTCCAAACGATAAACTCCCAGCCAAACTGCTCTTCAGATTTTCTTGACGTTCTTGAAAGTCCTTGGATTTTGAAAAAATTAAGGACTCCTTTCTTCTCTGAACATGCCACCTGTTCTGTATCAAAGCAAATCTATCACTCCTGTCCTGAGGTATAAAATTATGGCTATTCCAGAGCAACTCAAGATCGTAAGCAACATCAGATACTGACTCAAACTTATTTCCGTCAGGTGAACAGTAAACTGCAGTGGTTTCACTTCTCCTCTGACAGTAAAAGAATTCCACACCCCAGCTATCTTCCAGTACGTCATGACTATGTAAAACTAATTCTTTCAAAGAGAGCAAAACCTTTATAAAGTCTAATCATCTTCCCCAAAACTACAAATCATAACATGTCATGGGGGCACTAAATGATAAGCCAATGGTAGAATATCACACACAGCGTGGTTTCTACAAATCAGAAAAGATGAAAGAAGTAATTGACTCAGGACCATATTTTGAGCAGTGACATGATACATATACAAACCCCATCCACCCACCTCGACAACACCCTAGGATACTTGAAAACCCTTATAAGCATGAGATGATAGACTAATTGAATTTACTTAGCACAGCTACCAAAGAAAACAACTCAACTATAAATTGAATTAACTGCCAGATCCAATTACTCTCAGTCTCATGTTTATATAAGCATTAAAAATAAATGTGCATTAACTTCTCATTAAGGGTTTCTATATAGATATGTGATTAAACTCTTCACAATAATTTTGTTCAATAAACAATGCTGGATTGTGAAGGCCCTAAAACAAAACAACAACCACAGCTGCTTCCAACTGAATATTTGCAAGTTATATGCATACATGATTGTTCACATTAGTTACAAAGAACATCAAGAAAAAGTTTTTTATCTCATATAAACCTATCTTTTTGAACTGACAGGCCCTGATTTCATCAAGGAAAAATTTGGATACACTAAATATAGTTACATATGTACAATGTGAAACGGGGTTGTAAAATTAATTCCTGCATAGATTCTCAATTAATTTATCCCCTAAACCCAAGTAATATGCAAACCTCTAATTCAAGCAACCGAATTGCCCCATAAAAACTATGAAACAACGATCCAAATTGGTCTATAAATTTGGTCAATTAGTTGTTTTCAGCCAGTGATTTGTGCGGACAACCTGAAGCTGAGTTCAATTATAACTATTGCTTACCCCAAAAACCAGGGGCACAAACAAGAAAGTTTTGTGTTTCATTTTTCTGGCAAGTTTTTAAGTGTAGTAATAATAAAGAACTAACATGCATCGTAAAACTAAAATTCTCGAGCAAAATAACAACTTTTCGAGGCAAAAGGAAAAAGAAAAAGAAAAAGAAGAATCATGACAACATAATATCAAAATTAAACAAGTTAAAAAGAGTATATTAGTGAGTTACTATAATTAAACCAATTTTTCAAATGAAATTAAAGATTATTTAACAAGAAAAAAAAAGAAAAGAATAACCAACCCGTTATTACTCACCAATTCGCTACCATCTTCTCCCTCTGCGTCGCTGGGCAACGCATTCATGTCCAAAAGCACACCTTTGCCTTTCCCTTTACCTTTACCGCCTCCCTCTCCGGAAACTCCCGAAGTTGCATCATTTCCGGCCACCGCAACCTCTCGAGGAGAGCAAATAGGCGGCTCATTAAGATCAATGTCGAAAACCGTCGAACGGCCTCCCTCAAAACTGCCGTTGAGGTCCATCTACCCTCCGTCAAACAACAGATTCCAGCGCCGAGTTGGAATTCCGACTGCGAAACCTCACGAGCATTATAGTATAGTGACTTGCAGGGCCGAGTTCGAGAGCCGCAGGATCGAAGTTCTCAAAACCACACAACCGCCGCGGACCACAGAATGAGCGAGAGAGGAAAAGGCTTAGAAGAGAAGTGAGAATAGTTTTGAAAGATTTGGATTGTGTTTGTGTAGAATCGAAGCTGAAAGGCTACGGGGGTGGTGGGTCTCTCTCTCGGGACTCGTGAAAGAAGCCGAAGACGTTGTGCGAAAAGACAGAAGTGGACCCCGAGATATTAGATATACGGCGGCGTTTGGGTGGTGTTTGTAAGTAAACACTAAACAGTTTGCTGCTACTACGACAAATGGTCAATGGCCATTGGGGGCTAAAACGGGTGTTTCTCAAATTGAGGGGCAATGTAAGCAAAGCAAACAACAGATGTGGGTGGGTTTGTTCTGTCTCTCTCCTCGTGACTGGTACCTGTCGTGAACCATGTTTCTCTGCCAAACGTTTAGATTTAGTACGTGACTTAACGTGCAGGTACAGTATCCCAAAACAACCTAAATTCTATAACACTATTGTAGTTGTAACTTGTAAGCATAACCCTATTTTATTTTTGGTCAGGAGGAAAAAGGAAAACTAAGCTGAGACTGCGAGAATCTATTCCTATTCCAAGGCTTGAGCTCTGCATCATTAAAAGCGTGTCAGAAACGGTGGCACTTATACCGTCCGTAACAACAGGTGGCGCTTGGGAGAACATACGTTGCTAGGTAGTGGCTCAAGGAATCTGTAACCGTCCCGAAAGATAAGATATTGCGTGCCTTTCACGGTTTAATCCAGTTTGTTTTTGACCGCCTTTTATCTCGGCCACCGACAGCTAGTGAATGTTTTTGCAAGAGCGGACATGGCAGTCAAGAATGGAACTGAACAAGTATTTAACATATCTATGTTGACTGACTAGTAACCCCGGAAGTAGACCCGGTGGGCGTCAATTATGAGAGTTGAGTTTATGTATTGCCAATGTGATTGTCAGTTCTCACATACAATACGTTATTATTGACCGCTGATTGAGATTCCACCGTGCTCAGGTTAGGAATGATTGGGCTATATGGTTAAGAAGTCCAATACGTTATTATTGACCGTTGATTGAACTTTCCCTCTGCTCAGGTTAGGAATGATTGGGCTATATGCTTAAGAAGTCCAAGCCCATAACCAGAAGATTTTCCACGAAATTCAGAACATTTAATGCACACCACAGACAGCATATAATCAACCAGCCCCGCAGAAGAAAAAGTTCCAAGAACCTGGGAGTGTAATCACAATTAATATATACTAGGACACATAAGATTTACATTCCAACCCCAATCAGACATGTGGGTCTCTGCAGTGCCTGCACTCAATGGTTAGTTGGTGCTAAGGGATTCTTCAACTCTTGAGCAGGTTGGTGGGATCTCAAATAACCCAAAACCAAGCTACAACCGATCCTAGTGCCAAACCAACAACTAGGAATAGTACAATGACAATCCCAGCAGTCTCTGCATGTTGTAGCTGGACAGATTTGGGAGCCAAGATCATCAAAACACTAGTCAGATAACCGTTAGTGAGGCCCAAAAGGCATGTTAGTATTGTCACTGGTATCTCCGTGCGGAAGAATTTTGGACCATGTATGCAACCTAAGAAAAGGGGATAAAAGAGCAATCTCGCGACACACCCACCAATGGCAACTTTATCATTCTCAAGGAGGTAAACTGCGGTCAAAGACTTGCCAACAAGGTCAAATACATTGTAGCTAGTTATGAGAAGGATCGAATACCAATCCTTCAGAATTGCAGAGTGCACATCCTCTGTCACATACCCCGGAAATATCGATAATGTCACCACATATATGAGGGCGACTCCAATCCCATACCATTTGACAGTCCCCACAATTTCCCACAATGTTGATCTCCAGCGAGCACCCGTCAGGGAGCCTTTCTCATCTTTTCCCTCATTAACAGCCACAGTTTTCAAATCTGTATAGTACCTAATGACTGGTAGTCTATGAGCCAGGTTGTAGAAAACAATGCATATAGCCATAACAACTATCCCAACAGCAAAATAAAGGTTTGCACTTTTTCTCAGGCCATGTGCATCTTGCGTATATACAGCTTTGGTTAAGATCCTAAGAAATGAAACCAGGACACCTGCATTCAGGAACTTTAAAAGTTACAATCACACAAAAAATTTCTCCACCCTATCTATTAAACATGAATAAACTAATTTTATGTGATGCAACAGATCAAAAGCAAACCTTTCACACATCATGGACAACTGCTCAGCTCCACAAGCAGAACACAGAAGTCTCTTTAAATAGGTTAACTAGGTTTCCTTGACGACCATCCAATTATTTTGAAACAAGCATCGGTTACACAATGGGATTACAGCCAGAGAATATCCTAAAGTAGTGGGAAGCATCAAATACCCTAGAACGTAAACTCTCTATCCAACTCAATAACACAAAAAGTTCCAAACACTAAGCCACATCCATTAAAGAAGACAATTCAAGTCAAAGCAAAGAACTATCAAATTACCAGAACCAGCAGTGCCAGCAACAATAGCCTGCATATACCGCTTCGGCAACTCTCCGGCAGCCCCAACAAGCCCACCTTGAACAAGCGCATCCGCCACACCCGAAAGAGCCACGGCCGTGACGGTCACATAAAACCCATCATACAACCCGACCCGGCCCTTTATATAGACCGCATCCATAATCGGAACCACAAGCAAAGACACAACGAACAACGCAAGACCAGCATTGATTCTAACATAAGCATCAGATCTGTGAGCGTAAAACACGATAACCACCAAACATAGAAGACCCACAAGCATGTACGAAACGGCGAAGATGCGGTCGACGGAGACCCCAGGGTATATGTAGGAGAAGTAATCAACGGCTGTGATAAACGCGTTCCAGGGTAAAAGGAAACCGAGGCCGAGAGTGAAGTAGATGATGTAGACCAAGTGGAACGCGTCTTCTGGGATTTTCCGGAGAGGCTCAATGGCGGGGTCGTCAGTGGAGGCCCGGAGGAGGAGAGAGGATTCGGTGTCGGGTCCCCATTGATCGGAGCTTTGGTCCGTGACAACCATCGGAAAAGTTTAGGTATGGACTGGCTGAGAGATGAATATTTAAGTAGCAACTACTTGAATATTTAATGTTTAATATGTAACGTTTTTGCCGTGAAAGATAATATTTAATGTTCAATATGACACGCGTGTTTTTAAAAACTAAATATATTTGAAGAATCCATCCTATAAAAGTAATATTTACTGCCGCTAATTTATCAATCGAATCACCTAAATTAGTGACTAATGATTATCAATTCATACCAGCAAACATTTATTATCAATATATGGCAGGTCGGTTCTTTTTGTGAAGCTATTGCTGTTCATGGACCTGGGAAGTTATACATTTTTCTTTTTTAGGTAAATTAGATAAAACTAAAGAAGGCTAGCCTCGATAAAAAGCAACTCCATAAGGATCTGCCTGTAATAAACAACCAATACTCGAAGGAGGTCTATTCCAAATTCAAAGACCCATCGAGAAACCAGAATCTAAGCGAGCAAGAAAGTCTGTACACTAATTTTCTTCACGAAAGGAGTGGGAAAAATTATAGTTAATGCTACAATCAAGCAAAGATCAAATATCGTGAATAATATGAGCATGAAGGTGAAAATCAATCGAGGCTTGACGGTGAGCAACAAACCTTACACAGCGTTTGGTTATTGTCCCCAGGCACGGGGACAGTAAACAAAACAACAAAATCCTGTCACTTTTGAATGTTTGGTTCTCGTCCCTTCGTTTTTGTCCACTGACACCAATAGACAAGGACAATAAATTATGTTCACCCGAAAATCGTGGGACAAAACTAATGCCTCCTGTCTACCGTCTAACGCTCCCCTCCACGCCTGTTTTACCCTACTCTTGCCCTTC
>JANITW010000003.1:21893813-21911910 GCA_027564335.1 Erythroxylum williamsii
TCGGGAAGGTCCCGGAACAAAAATTTTTGTTTTCCGCACCGTGGGCATGTGATGCTCACACCGGGATTTTCCTACAAGTTATGACTTGTTAAGTCTAATCTCTGGTTCATAGTCTATAGGACACCAAATTCGAATTATTACATTTAGCTTTTAATCTAGCAGTACTTAATTATTCTTTTAAATATATTCTTTTGAAATTAATGGAGGATTATCGTGAAATTAGTTTGTTATTTCAAAGCCTCTTATTTTAGATAAACCATGTCTTGCTTATTCTAAATTTATTGCACTCTTAAGGTGGAATAAACTCTTAAAGACAGTGATTGCTAAAACCTGCCCTATTTAGGAATTCTAATTCCATCACTCTACTACTAATCTTTTATGTATCATTAGAATACTTTCGGTTATGCACTCTATTCTTATCTTGTACCTTATCAATGTGTATATTAAGGAGTTCATACATTCATACAAAATTAATTAGAAACAAAAGCACATTACTCAAAATGTCATTTATTTCTTTATAGTATCAGAGCCTATCTAAATTTCTTTCAATATCTAACTATCTTGTTTTAATTAAAATCCTCTCTATACTAGTTTAGAATCCTTACTACACTAGTTCAGTAATTCAACAAACAAACTGATGCAAAACTACAAACTTCAATTCTACATTCATCATTATATCAAAAACACTTTACAATACCAAGTTAATTAATCCAATAACCTACTTCATCCTTGAATTTAACTATGGTAAAACCTATATTTGTGATGGAGGAACTTACATCACAAATGACAACAATCTTTAAGTGAAGTTCTAAAAATTTTGTAATTCATACATGATAACACTATATGTTTATAATTAAGTTATATGTTTTAATTTGAAAATGATCTAAAAATGTTTATATATTAGGTTGGTTTTGTCTGGAACGTACTCAAGAAATATCTCATTCAAGGAAAGGAAAGGATAAATCTTGAGGGTTATACATGGAAGAATATCTCTCAGGTAACAAATGATTTTTATTATCAGGAGTTTGAGGTAAATATATATATTCTTTAATCTTTTTTATTTTATCTAATTTCATACATTAATTAGATATATATCGTCATTTATAAGTGCTTATATTATGTTTTTCTTTTTTTCGAAAGAATTTTTTTGAGATTATCAATTTGATGATATAATTTATAATGTATGGAAGAAGCAAGCGCATATACATTATAGAGACATTCTTGATTTGATACATAAGAATGGTGTATGACCACCATATATATCAAAAGAAATTTGAAGTCGTTGATAGCAATATTGGGCATCAATCAATGTATATTTTAGAGTGTAAATCTGCCAACAGACATAGAGGACCGAAGGGAGAGAGTCTACCTGTACACACTAAAGGATCTTTGACCCACCAGGAGCATGCACTTCAACTTGTAAGTATCAAAACTTTATACTTATATTCTGATTTTTGTATTTTCATATATGAAATTTGATTTCAATGTAATTTGATGTGTGAACTTTAGAATGAAAATATATGTGTGTATTATAGAGAATAATAATGTTATCAATGTCTAGTGACATTGATGGATTTGTTGTTGAGTTATTTTTTTAATCTAATATGAGGTACATATCATAAAAATAGAGGAAATTTTGCCAAAATTTTTGTAAGTTATAGTTTACTTGTAACAATTTATTCTGATGTAGGAAAAGTCTCTGAGTAGGAAGCCTACACAACGCTAACTTTTTTTGCACACTCACACTAAAAAATATGATTATGTGACCATCGTCAACACCTTATGCATACAACTTCATGTATGTAAAACCTATACTTTAATATTAATTCTAAAAATTATCATTCATTAACACAAACAATTATAAAGATAGAACCAAATACAATAAAACATTGAACAACAATCTCAAAATTCTGAAGCTGTTGATGAGAATTAGGCATATTTGAATGCAGTGGGTGGTAGAGACCGCCGTATAAGGATATTTAGCTTAGGTTAATTTGCAAACACATGTTATTCGCAATCCTCCACATCTTCTACAGCTGGATCTAGTAGGCAGTTACATCAAATAAGAGAGTCATTTAGCTTGAGACCACAATAGAGAGGCTGATAAAGTCCATAACCCAACTCTGTAATGAGGTAGACGAGTGGAAGGGAGGGACATGACCTCACCACAGCAGTCAGAACATCCGCCTTCACCACCTACATAGCTTTTGGATAAGTGAATGTATTTGATAGTCTACTACTCTTAAGTTTTTACATGAATTTTTAATTTATAGTTATTTTTAAGATATTTATTCTTGTACATTATAATATTTTTATTATATTACCAATCAAAATAATGTTTACTTTATATTTATCAATTAATGTTATATTATTTACAGAAATTAAATATACAAAAAATTCAAAACATTATAAATAAAAAATTTGGGTAGAAAGTGAGAAATGATACTTGAAATTTATCATAGCTATATTTCTGGACAGAATTACAATATTCTATCGGTAAAAATTTTGCAACAGATAACGAAATATTGTAAATCCGTCGCTAAATTTATCGATGGATATATAACCTTTCGTCACTAAATTTACTTATGGATTTCTATTTCCATTGCTAAAATTTATCTACGGCCGTTACTCCGAAGATTCTTTCTATCGATAATTTCCATCTCCAAATTTGTTTTCCGACGAAAAATCTTTATTTTCCGTCAATCATTTCTCTTGCTAAAACCTATTTTTCTTGTACAATTTCAAGGATTACTTGACGATGATATAGACGGGCGATCACGAGCAATGAATACTTAATGATTAATCATACAAATATGATATAGACAAGTAAACATGAGTTATGGATACTTAATGATTAAACAGTGTATGAATGAAACACCAAGGGAAGTGAAAGAAGATATAATAGCTAAGGTCAGAAGGCGATGCATTGGAATCAGCAGCCGGCAGGTTTGACGTTTTCACCCGAACATATGTGTTTGTCTCAACCCCTAAATTACAGAAAAACTTGATTAGCCAGCGTTGAAAATGCCATGAATGTATCGTCTCATAGCTTTCTTTTTGTCAACTTTCAATAACTAATTTTATCTTGGCAACAAACGCCCGCCTACTGCAAGTGTCGTCTGCATCGCTATTTCCTCCAAGAAGGAACTTGATAAGAAGTTTTAAGTTTTCACACCACTCGAAAGCCATATGTCTCCTGGACGTTTCCAGTTATCATGGGAAGTGCAAGATACCCTTTCCTTCTTCACTTTTATGAGCATATTTACACGTCAAACTGTCTATGGTTGGCCTTTTCCAGTGAAGCCTTATTCTGCAAGCCGGCTTGTATTCTTTTTCTTCTTAGAACTGAAACACTTATTCTATCGTCGCAGTTTCTTGTCTTCAGAATGTTCGATGTTCTAATATTTTCTCCTTATATTCAAAGCAGTTTCTGTCACGAAATTTTAGATTCCAGTGATGTAAGTTTGACTATTTGAGATCCTTCTTAGGAGATAGAGGACAGGAGAGAATCCATTGTTTTGCAGATTGAATGTTTCACGTTAGATTCTTCTGTAATCTTTGTAAATTGTATTAGATAGAGAGGCAAGGTCATTTTAATACATTCCACTCTATCCTTAAATCAGAATGTCCTGAACGGAACCAGCTTACATGGCTAAACCTGTCCTGAATTTCTTCATGTCAACAAAGCTGAAGTGTATTACACTTCTCTTGTACATCGCTTCTGTGTTTGTTTTCTGTATATTACCGGATTTTGTATCTTCCCAATTGGCTCACACAAGTTGTATCCTTGATATTCAACTCTCCTCATCTGCAAATGGCTCAAATTATGGTGGAGGCAACTGGGGTGGCTTTATTGAGAGCGGTCAGTGTGAAGATGTTTTTGATGAATACTTGTACGCATTGGGAAAGAGGGCCAAGCAGACTAGCATAGTATTCTTGAATTCGACAGAACAAAAGAATTGCTTGCTTTCATTGGAAACTGCTAAGAATGATGTTTTGAACTGTGGCATTCAGAAACTAACAAGTGGAGATGATGCCTGCTCCAGCTATACCACAATGGATGTTTCTAATAAACTAGGAGGTCAATTGAAGAATTTAGGTACAGCTTGTAGCCTTACAGAGTCCAAGGGCATTTCCGATCAGGGTTGCAAGTCATGTTTGAGGACATGGGAGGAGATCGGCACATCATCAGAAAAGGAGTTGAACTCAAGTTATAAAGCTGGTATCTGCAGGTTCGCAGCTTTGGTAACATTGACAAGCAGTCTAATTGATGATAGAGAGAGGCTACAGAAAATTTACAAATGCCTGGCCAAACAGAATCTTAACGAAGGTAATGTAGTTTCGAATGCTACAAACATCAACACGTTTTCTTCGTTAGCAATTCTACTATATTTGCCTGTTCTTTCTTGTTCTTCTCTTTGATTTACCAGGTTGATCCATACAATTCAGCCAGAAACGCCGATGGTACTAACTCTGGTTAATGTATTTATTTCTTTCCCAGCAATGGAGCTCTCAGACAAAGCTAGCAATGGTATTAGCAGGAGTAAAGGTGAACTTACCAACAAGAATCACGATTTCTGTTGGAACTTTTAATGCCTGACTACTTCCACTCTCAGATATAACTCCTGTACTCGTTGGCAAAAAGAATAAAGATATGTTCACATTCTTTATCTGATCAACTTTCTTGATGGCAGCAGGTATGGTTTTCATAGTCATTGGTGTAGTTGGAATTCTGGCAATGGTCTTCATCGTATTTTTGCTATTGTTTTACAAAAGATGGATGCACAAAGGTCGGTCAGTCAGGAGAAAAGGTACTTTCTGATGACCAGTTAATCCTAATTACAAGGATATGTAAGATTACAGCTTTTAATTGTTCTTGTTGCTTTATTTGACAGCACCATTTGCTTCAAAGTACTCGGACGTCAGATTTCTCAAATTTTCACTTCAGGAAATTTACTCGGCCACAAACAGATTAAATTCTTCAAATTACGTAGGCCAAGGCGTGGCCGGTAAGGATTCTGCATGATGAAGTCTAGTTTGATTGGTTAACCTGAAAGAGAAACAAGATTGCACAGATAGATCTTCTTTTGTCATTCTTTTGCAGGAAAGGTTTACAAAGGTATACTGTCAAATGGGGAGCATGTTGCAGTTAAGCACATAATCGACGATGGACATTTAGAAACGTTCTTCAGGGAAGTTACAAGTCTATCTCAAGTTAGGCATCCAAATCTTGTAGATTTGATTGGATTTTGTAGTCTGAAAGAAGAATGTTACCTGGTTTATGAGCTATGCCACAATGGCAATCTATCAGAGTGGCTATACGGTAGCCTTCTTTTCTTCCATTCTTAAACATTCCCTTTGCCAGTTTCATTACATTGAGAGCCAGTTAATAATGTGAATGAACAACACAACAGGGAAGAAGGGGGTTCTTTCTTGGATCCAAAGACTTGAAATTGCAGTTGATTGTGCCAGAGGCCTCTGGTTTCTCCACAACTACCCAGAAGGTTGTATTGTTCACCGTGACATTAAGGTAGAGGGTGTACCTGAGACATATACATATCTACATTAGGATATCTCTGATCTGCTTTTGCATTGACAGCCCACCAACATTCTCTTAACTGCTGAATTTCATGCAAAGCTCTCAGACTTTGGTTTATCAAAAGTAATGGATGTGGGTCAGTCTTTTGTAAGCTCAGAAGTGAGAGGTACATTTGGTTATGTTGATCCCGAATATCAAAGAAACCGCCACGTAAATGCTAAAGGGGACGTTTACAGTTTTGGGATTGTGCTACTGCAATTGCTCTCAGGACAGAAGGTTTTCAATCTGAACAGCAACGGTCCAACACAGCTACATAAGCTGGTAAGAATCACATGAACAATCAATAATCAGTCTCTGCACTAGGCTTGTCCGTGGATTACCAATTGTCCCTGATACATTTCCCCATTTCGCAGGCAAAATTACTGGCAAGAGTTGGTAATATGATAGAATTTGCAGATCCTAAACTTAACGGGGAGTACTCGGTGGAAGCTTTTGACCAGGCACTTAAGCTAGCCTTGTCATGTACAGGGCCTAAATCAGAAAGGCCATCGATGGAGCAAGTGGGACTGAAATTAGAGGACGCTCTCGACATCTCAATTCAAGTTGATAATTCATATACCTGTGGTCAAGCATCAATCTCGGATTACTCTGAAACAAGCAGTATTGTAAGTGTAAGATAACAGACTGTTTGTTTTAGTTGCAAATCACGAAGAGGAGGGTCTCTTCCGAGTTATGCCATGTCCTGTAACATTGTTAACAACTCCTTACGCAAACCAATGCCTCACCTTCTACGTTTTTTTTTTCCAAATTTTATGATACCATTATTCTGTTATTCGCGCGCTGAAACGTAGTTTTATAATTTATATATCGGAAATGTTAGAGTTTAAATTTTCTGTCTAATATTATGATGTTTTATTATGTCTAATAAATTTCAGTTGTTTATTTACGTGAGTCTTATATAAGTCTTGCGTGAGTTCTATAAAATAAATATTTAAGATTTTATGATATAAAATAAAACAGAGTAATATTAGACAGAAGATCTTGTTCAAAAACTGGGCTATCCTTCGTAATCTCCGCAACTACTTTCTTTGTTGTTTTCCTTTGTTTTTTTGTTACACTTTATTCGTTGTGCTTAAATTTCTATTTCCTTCCTTGCAAGTTGTTTGGATGTTTTGTCGGCTGTTCTGTTCAAATTGCTAGAAGAACAGGACAGGATGGACAGGAAATTCTACGTTAACACTACTGTACCCGTACCAGATTTTTTAATGTGTTCTACCTCTACGTCAACATCAGTCCTGCTTTTATTGGAGATTGTCATCAACGTCTGAGGTCCAGCTGCGACGCTTCTGGCAAATCAAATCATTTCATTACGTTTTTAATGAGGAAAACCAATCCTCCAATCTAATCACCACCAAACTTGGCCTTTAATCATAAAATAGACCGATCAAATCAAAATCTCTTTGCTTTTTTGTTTATTTTATTTAATTTTTTAAAAATTTTTAAAATGAATAACTGTTTTAGAGAAAGCTTGGACCAACTGCTAAAAATTACAAGGAAAAGCATTTGTATATTGATGAATCTCTTCGGAATTTTTTTTATTACATTAAGTATTTTAGGTTAGTCAGACTAATCAAAAGTCTCTATGACCCCATCCCAAGAATCTAGAGGATGTAAATCTAGAACCTCAAGATCCCTCAGGTTCTTACGTAGCTTGTATACTTCTGCGCATAAGGAGTCTTCACATATTCTAGATTGTTCAGTTGATGATTGATCACTGACTTCTCCTGTTCAGCATCAGGTTCCGATTAAGGAGCTTTGCCCAGGGAGCTAGAGGATCATCAATAGAAACATACCTATTTCCCCTCCTTTAGCGTGACTCGAACTCAAGACCTCCTTTGAAAGGAGAGACTTAAGTAAGGAATCTGGACCAACTGGTCCATCCTTCATTGTCAATCTCTTCGAATAAATAAGAAGTTTTATGTACTAGATACGTTGACTTAATTTAAGATAATTTTTACATATTTTAAATAAAATATTTTACTTTTTAAAATTTTTTTTAAAATTTTGTAATATCATATAATTCTTTTTAAGTAATTAACAGAAATAAAAAAATAAAATTAATAAAATCACAAAAAAGGGTAATGAACTGCCAAATGTAGTTATATTAGAGTTGATGGTTATTGTCATAAACATTAATCTTTATATTATAAGATGCAAGCATGCTTAATGTCATTAAATTTTGGCCATCGCTCAACGAAAATTTTTATATATGGTCATTTTAGGAAAAGGGTACACATCAAAGATGAACAGGCTACAGCTACTTAAGAATCGATAATAAGCCTGTCCAGAAAGAAACCTGTGAAATGAAAGTCTGAAAACGAGTCGAATAAATGCCAGAATAGACGCTCTCGTATCGCATGCAAGAAGATCGTGGAGGAGCCATATTCCCATGTCAACTGGAAAGAAAAGGACATGAAATAAACGAATTCATCACAAAAGACCCTGGAATAGTTAAATCTTTCCATATCAACCTCTCCAATCCCACCAGGATACCAATAAAATGTTCAACTTCAAGATCTACGGTGGACCACAACTAAAAGGAAGTGGCAAAGTTCAAAATCCAAATGTCCTCTATGGAAGAAAGAAACTCTGTCACTGTCAATTTCACGGTCCTAACTTTTAAACAGACCCACGAGCTCTGCGACAAACCTGTGGAGCCACCCCCACATGAACTTGATTTCGTTGTTATTAACATCCGGAGCAGGAACTAAGAAAGAGGTATCCAGCTGGTGAACAACTAAGCAGAAGATTCTGACTGTGCTCCACTATAAGTACCCGTCAAAAATCTGCGTATTTTATACACCTTTTTTGAGTATCCTCCTTCCCCAATCTAGTGAAGACAGAAATGGCATTTTCCCAAGAAAACATAGTATTGGGTGTCTTGTTGCTCTACATGAGCTTAGGGGTTTACTCACATAACAAATACTACACACCTCCTAACGTTGCACGTTTAACCGATCTTTTTACTCATGTATCCATCAGTGAAAGGTTCTCTACGTCTTATGGAGAATCAAATGTTAAGATACTGAGTAATGGCTCTTTCGCCACTCTTGCTCTCGACAAAAAGTCAGGTACTTTATTAATCGGTTTACTTGAAAAAAACCAGCTTCAAAATCACTCAGTTTCATGATTCTCATGTCTGTTTTGCAGGCTCTGGATTGGCCTCTCGGAGCAAGTATTACTATGGGTTCTTTAGTGCTGCACTAAAGCTACCTGTTGGTTTAACCTCTGGAGTCGTAGTAGCCTTTTATGTAAGCTCTTCTTCTGCATTTAAATGTTTTTTGCATGCTCAAAATTAGCAATCTTCATTTGTCCATATATGATCTTTTTCTGTTTGATGTTATCAAGCTAAGTTTACATACAGAAGCTGAAATCTTTACGCTTTCGATATTAAAAGAACTTGCAAGGAGTTCAAACCAATAATTTGATGTGCCCAAATAGAGTTATTCAATAACTGTGTATAGGACAAGCTATTACAATGTCTGAAAGTGGGAAAGTTCAGTTGTCTAATGCAGATACTTACCCGCACAACCATGATGAGATTGACATTGAACTTCTTGGCCATGACAAGAGAAATGACTGGGCCTTTCAGACCAATGTGTACATAAATGGAAGTGTTCACACAGGCAGAGAAGAAAAATTCTATCTCTGGTTTGATCCAACAGCAGCACACCACCATTACAGCATCATCTGGAACAGCCATCATATTGTGTAAGAAGGCCTGTACTCAATCTCAATTTCTTGATAATTTTAAACCAGTCTGCTTAAGTTTTTGACAATTTTCTGAATGAACAAATGCAGTTTTTTTGTGGATAATATACCAGTAAGAGAATTTGTCCACAACAGTGCCTTCCCTTTTCTCTACCCATCAAAGCCAATGACCGTACACACAACTATATGGGATGGCTCACAATGGGCAACACATGGAGGAAAATACCCTGTAAATTACAACTATGCACCATTTGTGGTTTCACTTGCAGAAATGGAAATGACTGGTTGCATATCAAGTCCAACTGCAACTGGTACCTCATGTTCTAAGGCTGGCGCTTCTAGCCTGGACCCTGTTGGAGGACAGGAATTCGCCACTCTATCAAGAGAACAGAGTGTGGCCATGGATTGGGCTAGAAGGAAGCTCATGTTCTACTCTTATTGCAGTGACAAAGCAAGGTTCAAAGTCTTGCCACCTGAGTGCAAGTAAATAATGGATCACAAAACCCATTATTATTATTTTTATACCAATTTAAACATTTTATTTACTAAGTCGGGTGGGTTGGCTCCTCGACTTAAATAGCCTGGAACAAAGGATGATGGGAAGAGTCAGGACTCAGGTACATGTGGAGGGAGGTACCAATTAATTGTAATTAGTGGCGGAGACAGTATAATAAAATAAGACAGGTATGATCAAAGACACACACATATGAACTGTCGCGGACAACGTACCTGCAGTTGCACTCCGGCCATGAAGTAGGACCACAGTCGCTACAAAGAACTATAGCTGCAACTTGTAATTGTTATTTAATGACAATTTCATCCAACCGACGCCACTGCCTCCTTAATTGCTCAACTAAAAATTTATTAGCATTGAGTTTAGTTCCACATCAGGTGAGACCACATAACCATAATCTTATGCTATGTTTGGTTGATATAAGTTTTTTAATGGAATGAAATGAAGTGATTTATAATGGAATGGAATGTGTTAAGATATATAGTATATATTTTTTATTTTGTTTTAATATCTTATATATTAATTGGACATATATTAATTAGATAATAACTTGGATTTAAAAGGTTATTATTGATAATCTTCTAGTTGTGATAGATTTATACCCTTAATTAATGTAAATCTTGTCAAGAAGTACAATGGATTACGTGGATGATGAAAAGTTGAACAATTTCTGTGTGGTGGAAAAGTTCTTTTAGGTATGGATTTTGTGTCTTTGCCATGAGTGTTTTTAGGGTGTTAATCCACGACAATCTTTAGTGCTTTTTTGTGGTGGTAGAGCTTATTTGTTTTTCTCTTAAGTCTATAGTTTATGTCTACTATTGAAGACGTTTGTGTGAACTAGGTTTCTTGCGTAACCCAAGGTTGTTTGTGTGAGAGCTGTACTTTATCGTGAGTTACTGTTATTCGTTGCAAAAAGAAAAGATCATCTCGAGTGGATGTTGTGTTTTTGTCTTGGGGATATTATTGTTGATGTTTTTCTAGTTACTCTGGACATTGCTTTTCAATTCTTCAATGTCAATCTTCTATTGTATTTGTTGGCCGCCCTTGATGATTTATGGTTGAAAGTAAGGCAGAAAAATCTCAACAGCTAATTACAGCAATTTAATTGGTGAGCAACTTTCATATCGGTCTTGGAAGGAGTTGAATTTATCAAAAAGTTGTTTCTTTCTATCTCAAGTATTTTCGTTTTTGTTTCTAGTTATTTTAATCACTTGAGTTGTTCATTTAATTATCTTTATTATTAAACAAGGTGTGTAAATCATCTGTTGAGGTTAGTACGAGACGATCATACTATTAAGTGTTAAATTCTTTAACGAGAAGCGAGGTTGAGAGATAGTGTCAAGAGTTAAGTAGTGTCGGCTCAATAAAGCCTTGGGTAAATTTATTGTACTTTGGTGAAAATATTAAGCTAGATGAGGGCTCCATAAATGTAAACAAGGTGTGTCGAACTGCATTATCAAATTTCTAGTGTTGATCTGTTTAATTTCGTATTTATTTTTCTGTTTTCATTTGGTACAGAAAAATTAACAGTTGTCGATACAGTTACTTTATATCTAGTAATCGACAGATACAATTACAAGTAACTGCAGCAGAACTTTATAAGTAACTGCGGTCAAATTGAAGAATTTGCAAAACTACTACTCTTTAAAGTTTTTCAATTGGTATCAGAGCAAGGTCATCGATTCATAACATGGTAGCAAGTTGGTGCGGTTCTAAGTTTCGCAATTATATCCATAAGAGAATGAGCATCAATTATCAGGTCATCATTGTTGGACAGTTCCAATTTTCCCACATGGAAATCACAGATAAGAGTCTTTATTTAGACACAAAGAACAAAAGCATGGAACTCGGTGTTACATGGCTAGACACATCCGATATTTACTGATGATAAGGGAGAGACAATTTTAAAAGATCTATCTGAATGGACAAGAGCCGAAGAAGAAAGAGCACTTGGAAACTCACAAGTATTGCATGAAATTTTCAATGTTGTTGATGAAGGACACTTCTCAATGATATCAGCCTTTGAATAGGCTAAAGAAATATGAGATACTTTGCAAACTATTCATGAAGGGTTCAAATATGTGATAGTGTCAAAACTTCAAATGTTAGCTGTGAGATTTGAAGAACTGAAAATGGATGAAAATGAGACTATCGGGGACTTGCATGAAAGATTGCGTGATATAGAAAACTAAGCTCATCAACTTGGGAAGAAATACTATAATCTAAAACTGATCAAAAAGACATTGAGATTATTACCTTCGAGCTTCATTCCGAAAATTGCAGCAATCGAACAAACTCATGACATCAATGGTTTGTCATTGGATAAAGTAATTGGAATTTTGACTAATTTTGAGATGAATTTGTTAAGGGGTAAACAACAAATGAGCAAAGAATTGACACTACAAGCCGAAACTAGAAAACGTATGAATGATATAGAAGATGAATTCGACAAGAATGAGGATATGGAGCTATTAACATGAGAGTTCAGAAAGTAGCTGAAGAGAGTGAAAAAGAACAGACTCGAGTGTAGGCAAAACGATTAGAGCTCATTGAACAATAACTTAAAACAACAAATCAAAACTCAAACGGGTGAAAGAAAAGTGAAGAAAATTCAATGTTATGAGTGTCAAAGCTTCAGGCATGTTCAAACGAAGTGTGCTAACATCTTGAAGAAGAGAAAAAGAAAATCCTATACAAGCACTTGGAGTGATAACGAGTCCAGAAGTAAAGAAAAAGTTGTGAATAGTATTGCGTTAGTTACTTTGTACAACAAAAGCCTAGTTACTTGCTTAACAGCAACTGAGAAGGAAGTAACTGAAGACAAAAAAGGGAGTAAATCAGAAAATTTTGAGATAAACATAAATCAATCAGCTCAAGGCTCGATATCAGATTATGATAATGATGAAAGTGGTTCAGGTGATAAAAAGGAGAACATTTACGAGGCTTACGAATTAATGTACAAAAAATAGGTGAAAACATATAGGAAGAATGAAAGGTTGAAAGAAGAAAACTTCTCTATGAAGAATACTATTCAAGATTTGGAGAATAAATTGATGTTAACTTTAGATGAGCTTGGTAAAGCTAGACTGAAACTAGCAAGTACCGAAAATGAATTGAGGATGTTGAATGGAGGTACAAAAAAGTTAGAAAAGTTAATGAAAATCGGTAAGGTTAAGGGGATCTTCAAGGCATTGGCTACAAAGGTGAATGTTCTAAGTCTAATAACCAGAAAGATGACACATCCAAATATGTCCAAGAAGAAACTTCGAGGAAGAATCGAAGGTTTGTACCCACATGTCATTTTTGTGGAGTTATTAGACACATAAGGCCGAAATGCTACAAGATGTTACAAATAATGTTTCAAAGGGGTCAAAATTGAAAATCTAAACACTCTCCATTAAATTTCCAGTAGCAGCCTATAGTACTAAAGCCAACTTGGATTAGAAAAGGTCAATTACAGGCACAAAGACATTGTGAAGGAAAAACAAGAAATTGTCTACATTCATAATTAATCACTGCTTGTGAAGAAACTGTTTAAACAGAGAATAAATCAATTACTTCAGAAGAGGAAATTGATGACAAAGATAATATGATGAGGAATAAGGTCAGGTTTGACTTTCTTCAAGGGGCACAGGGACTGTGAACTTTACATTTTTGAAGTTTTTTGTGTTGTTTAAAAAAATTGTCTTCTTTAGTTCTTTATTTTTTATGTTGCCATTGTTGTCCATCTTTTTAGTAGTTTACATTATGACTTCTATTTGGTTCCATCGGAGACTCTTCAACTCTCTCATCAATGTGGGTCTCTCTCTCGGGTATCTCCCTCTCTCACTACACTAGCAAGATTCATCTTTATTTGCTGGAGTTTATGAATTTGATCAGTCTTATGAAGATAGAATTGAAGTAAGTAATAATATGTTGGCATATGTATTGATTGATGGTAAATTGTTATCTTGGCGTGCTTATAATTCTTCCGCTGAACCTACTACTGATTTTTATGTTTCTGTATTTGTTAAGATTAATTGTGTTGAAGGCATTCTTCGTTTTAACAATGTTTTGTCCCAGGGGGAGACATCAGATTGTTTATGGTGAATGTTTCATTCAGGGGGAGATTTCAAGGTATATATGTAACTATTCATCGTACTTTTTAACATCTTTTTGTCCCAAGGGGGAGAATGGATTTGTGGTTTATGCTTGACTTGTGCTTGTGTTGTTGAATCTTAAATTGAGAGGGAGTATTGTGGATTCAATATTTATATGTCCAATTATGTTATTTAAGGGGGGCTTAAAAGTTGTGACAAAAATGCCAAAAAGGGTAAGATTTTAAGATTTATAGTATATATCTTTTTTTAGTGTTGTCATCTTATTTATTAATTGGACATATAAGATATTAATTGGATAATGACTTAGATTCAAAAAGTTATTAGTGATAATATTCTAGTTGTGATAGAGTCCTATCCTTAATTAATGTGTATCTTGACAAGAAGTATGATGGATTATGTGGGTGATGAAGAGTGGAGTACCGTTGAAATTTTTGCGTGGTGGGAAAGTTCTTTTTGTATGGATTTTGTGTCTTTGCCATGAGTGTTTTTGGGGTGTTAATCGACGTCAATCTTTAGTGCTTTTTATGGTGGTGCAGCTGATTTGTTTGTCTCTTAAGTCTATAGTTTATGTCTACTACTGAAGACGTTTGTGTGAGTTGAGTTTCTATTGAGTTTCTTGCATAACCCAAGGTTGTTTATGTGAGGGCTGCACTTTATCGAGAGTTACTGTTGTTGATTGCAAAAAGAAATGATCATCTATAGTGGATGTTGTGTTTTTGTCTTGGGGCCATTATCGTTGATGTTTTTCTGGTTTCTCTGAATATTGCTCTTCAATTCTTCAACATCAATCTTCTGTTGTATTTGTTGACCACTCTTGATGATTCATGGTTGAAAGTAAAGCAGAAAAATCCCAGCAACTAACTACAACAATTTAATTGGTGAACAACTTTCAGGTCGGTCTTGGAAGAAGTTGAATTTATCAGAAAGTTGTTTCTCTCTATCTCAAGTATTTTCATTTTTGTTTCTTGTTATTTTAATCACTTAAGTTGTTTGCTTAATTGCCTTTATTATTAAACAGTGTGTGTAAATTCTCTGTTGAGGTTAGTACGAGAAGGTCGTAGTATTGGGTGTGAAATTCTTTCACGAAAAGTAAGGTTGAGAGATAGTATCACGGGTTTAGTAGTGTCAGCTCAGTAAAGCCTTTGGTAAATTTATTGTATTTTGCTGAAAGTATTAAATTGGGTGAGGGTCCCGTAGACGTAAGCAAGATGTGACGAATTGCGTTACTAAATTTTTAGTGTTGATATGTTTAATTTCGTATTTATTTTTCTATTTCATTTGGTACAGAAAAATTAACAATTGTTGATACAGCAAAACCTTACAAGTAACTGTGGTCAAATCGAAGAGATTGCGAAACTACTACCCTCTACAGTTTTTTAAAATAAATTGTAAATGAATTTAATATTAAAAACTGTTGTTTGGGAGAAATGAAAGAGTTCATAATGTAATATAGTAAAATGTTGTTTGAAAGAAAGGTTCATAATGTAATATAGTGAAATGTTGTTTATCATTTTACATTCCATCCTAAACCTCTCAAATCTAAGGTAACTTATTTTTATTGTCTATGATTAAATGAGATGTAATGTAAAACCCTCATTTTCCTTCTTATTCTATTCCATGGGATATAATATGAAACTTTTCTTTTTCATCCTATTTTATTTCATTTCATTATAAATCTTCTTCACAAACGATGAAATAGTATTACATTCTATTTCATTCTATTAATAACCACCTAATCAAGCATACCTTTAAGATTTTCTTTCTTTTTAATGAGAGTGTGACCGCTAGAAAGAAAGTTTTGGTAATTTGATAAGGTCATCTCCATAAATTTAAAATAAACTTTTTTGTTGTTTCTCACTTTTCATTAAAACCTCTTACAATTTAAAATTTTCTCAAAAACCTTCATAATTATCTAAAATTTCTGCAAAATTTTTAATTAACTTTTAATATTGGTCAAAGACGCATATGTTAAATTTTTTGCACATAAATAATCACTTCAAATGGAGGTGATTGAAATTAATAAACCATAGAAGTGGCATATAAAATAGATTAATTTATTAATATATCATATTTGTATATTCTTATTTATATTGAAAATATAATAAATATATAATGCTAAATATATATAATATTACTTTCATATTTGATCCATAATTAGTGATATATTTATTTAAAAAACCCTGAAAATAATTTAATATTGAATTATACTCTATTGAAGTTTTGATAGATTTTGAAGTTTGAAAGCATTGTTTTTATACTTAAGAAATGATTTATGTTTGATGTTTAATTTAGGATAAAAGACAATCGTGTCATGTATTTTATCATTGCTGATTAGATCCTATGCAACTTCAAAATCTAAAAAGCCTTTTATGTTTGATAAAAAAAATCAAAATCAAAATCAACAACAATAATAATATTCAATAGAAATTTTGCTAAGATGTGGAGTTTAAAAAAATTTAGTAGTATTCTGTCTTATCCTTAATTATTAGAAAGGTTGTTTCACAATCAATCATTCTATTTAATTATAACATTAATCTCAATTATCATGACAATTTTTATATGTACAACACTTCACATAAATAATTACGTTATAAGCGATAATTGAAAATAACAAAAATTATATTTTAGTTATTAATATTATCATTTAAATTTAAATTTGATGTGAACATTTTGCAGTATTCAAATAGACCATTTACATTTAAAAAATATTTTAATTGACTCTCAAATAAATTGAAACACTAATTTTAGTCCAAATTTCATTAGCCTAAGTTTGTCTGCCACTATATGTTTTTTTTGGATTAGGTGGCGTTTACTTTAGTTTTGTAGGCAAATTGGCCCCAACATTAATTATTGGAGATGAATCATTGAATATGTAAGTTGGGTTACATAAAAAGACGGTTTAATGATGTAACTCTAATTAGTCATTTTTTTCTATTAGCATACTTGTCTACATGATTTCAACGTGAACTCAGTGATATGTTATTTTAGTTTTTTCTATTCATTTTTCACACAAAAAAAGGTTGGGTGACATATTGGTAGCTTTTTGTCGTTCCTAGTCAATAAATTGGATTACGTATCATATGTGTATGACATTATCATTGAAGAAGAGATGCTGTAAAAGGAAATACGAATGTTCTATGGTAGGTTTTTAATACGGTTCTTATAATCTAGTCCTTGCTCAAAAGAAATTGTCACTCCAGCAAACAAGATAATGCAATTAATAGTTCAGTCTACTTAGCATGTAGGAACCTCTTCAAATTGTCAAAAACTTGATTTTGAATTTTTAATGACAAAAGGATTAAATTTAACCTTCAAATTCTTTTCGAATTTTAATTTGACCTTATGCACATTAAAATGTTAAAATTAAACTTTAAAATAAAAATACATTTTATATGTTAATATTTATCATAATATAATTTAAACTTTAATAATTTGAATTGTTTAATATAAATCTTAATATTTTCAAAATATTAAAAATAAATATTAAATTAAAAATTTGATAAAGTTATTCATCTGTTAATTAAATATTATGTGATAGCATTATTATTTATTATTTTTTACAATTTGAGAGTGAAAATGGGCCTCATTATCATTAGAGATGGCCCAGGCCCTGATTGTCTCAAGATTTAACTAGTTTGTTTAGAAGAGTTACGCCTTGAGTAGGCCTAGGCCTAGGTAGCTCAGACCTGGAACTAATTAGAAAAATATTATTTTATGCTTTTAATTTTAAAAAATTGGTACTTATCCCTACTTATCATAATTTTCCATACTTTCTTTATAATCAAAATGTGATCTTTTTCTACTTTCTACTTCTTACAAGCTCTTGTCTATTCACTTTTTCCACTTTTCCTCTTCTCCTCTCTATTTATGAGTTGTTTATTTTATTGCATCGATATATGGTTGCCTATCTGCCTTTAGGCTCCTTTTTAGGTCTTCTCTTACTTATCTAAAACCACGATCAACTTCTCTCTTATCACAATGAAAGATAATTCTTGAATACACATGCCTAAATCTATGATAAAATTCTTGGAGTTACATCAACTGCTTCTCTCACTATTAGTATTGTTCACCACTTGCACTCGTTAGTCTCTTTCTCCTTTCTCCCTCAGATTCTCTCTTATAGCCATGTCAAGGTTCCTTACTCCATCATAGGTTTCTTTTCCTTTTCTTTTT
>JANITW010000003.1:21912010-21924610 GCA_027564335.1 Erythroxylum williamsii
ATACTTTTGGCTCTTGAACTCAAAGTTGTAATTTGATTTGAGATATTAGTAAAGCTTTATGAAACTCTTCTTTGGAGTATGAATTATGGATATGTTTAAAAGTATGAAATTTTCACGATGGGTCCATTGAACTTCCGATGGTCTCCTTTTCTAAATCGTTACATTTGCATGTTTGGATATGTTTGTTTAAATTACATGAAATCAGGTTTCAAGTCAATTTTCCAGCAGGCCCATTAATCTTCCGCGGGCCTTTATGTATAAATCTCACGTTTCACGTCACGCTCTCACGACCGATGTTGGGCTCTGGCAGCGGGGTCCAGCATGTTGTGGTATCAGAGCGCCTAGGTTGTTTGATCTAGGGCTGCATGACATAGCTTTCAAGAAATAACTTGCATTGTTTTACACGATTGGAACTGTTTTTGCATATTTTGAAAATCGTCATATTTGAACTAAAGTTTTCAATGGTTTTCTATTCAAGGAGTGATCATGCCACCTCGAAGGAGAACTCGGGAAGTTACGACTCGATCTCATTCTCGTCAGGGGAGTACGTATGAATCCTATATTCCTCAGGATGCCAGGACGGATTCTGTTCCGATTTCAGAGGCACCTAGTTTGCCACAAGAAGTGCCTCCTCCGCCTCCTCCTATGCCTTAGGGAACTCCCATGGATCCGAGTTTCTTTCAAGCCTTTACTCAGGCTTTTACGTACGCCATGGGTCAGAGATCTCAGATGCCGATGCAAGCACCGGTAGACAGAAGTGGACAGTATGATAAGCTCCGGAAGTTTGGGGCTGTGGATTTCAGTGGGACTACAAATCCGGAAGAGGCTGAAACATGGTTGAAGAGGACCGAGAGGGTCCTAGTTCAGATGAGATGTTCAGATGAAGAGAAGCTAGATTATGTAGTCAGTCTGTTGCATGGTGACGCACTACATTGGTGGGAGACAGTGCCTCACAGTCAGGTGGTTCCTTCGGTGTTGACATGGAGGGATTTTGTAGAAGTGTTCAGGAAGAAGTATCTCTCCAGGGTCTATGTGCAGGAGAAGGCCAGGGAATTTCTGAATCTTATGCAAAGGGACATGAGTGTGAGCGAGTATGAGCTGAAGTTCACACAGCTTTCACGATATGCAGCAAACATTGTGGCAACAGAGGAAGACAAGTGCCGCAAGTTTGAGGGAGGTCTTCACTTGGGGATCAGGGAGAAAGTCCTGATTCATAATTTCTGTGACTACCAGCAGTTGGTGGATGCTGCTCTCCAGGCTGAAAAGCTGGAGAATATCAGGAATGAAGCGAACAAGAAGAGAAAGAACAGGGAGCAGAGTTTCAGGAAGGGTACTAGTGCTCCATTGCCTGAGAGGAGCACGAGGAGCTCTTACAGTCAGAGTGAAGTGGGTAGCAGTGGGGCTACCAGGAACAAGCAAGTGAGGGCTGTATCAAGGCAAGCCTCTAATATGGGAGGCACAGGTAGAGCTGGAAGGAGCGGGTTCACCTACCCCTTAGGCTCCTTTTTAGGCCTTCTCTTACTTATCTAAAACCACGATGAACTTCTCTCTTATCACAATGAAAGATAATTCTTAAATACGCATGCCTAAATCTATGATAAAATTCTTGGAGTTACATCAACTGCTTCTCTTACTATTAGTATTGTTCACCACTTGCACTCGTTAGTCTCTTTCTCCTTTCTCCCTCAGATTCTCTCCTTTATCCATGTCAAGGTTCCTTACTCCATCATAGGTTTCTTTTCCTTTTCTTTTTCTAGTAATGTTTTAGGTCATGGGTTTCTAAGGAGTATGATTGTTCAGTAAGTACCTCAATTTGGTGTTTGGCTTATAAATTTATGACTTTATTAATTGGAAAGACTTATTTGAAGCAATTAAATGATAGATTATAATTGTTGAGTTTTTTTCTCCATAATTATTGGGAATGTAAAAATGTAAATATATTTTTAGACTCCTAATTATAGTTGTATGATCAATTACTGAGATTTCTTCCTTTATTGTACATTATGAATAGTATGTTTCAAAGAAAGTAATGTGAGTAGAAGTATTTTCTTTCTTCTTTTTGTAATTTTTCAAGTTGGTATTAGATCATACAAAACCTTTGAAAATGAGTCAAAAACAAACTAAATCATCTGGATCAAAATCTATTCCTATTGTTGTTCAATCTGAAGGAGCTTTTAATGTAGGCATCATTCTTTTTGAACCAAATTATGATGTTTAGTCACAATTGATGGAGATGCATATTGCTAAAGGGGGAACTCTCTTATATCCCTAACAAAACAAAGCCACCTACATAATTTAAAGATGTGTATAAGAAGTGGTATGCTGAAAATCAAAATTTCAAAGATGTATATTGACGTCTATGATTCTAGAGATTATAAAACGATACTTACAATTACCCATAGCCTATGAATTCTAAAGTGCACTAGCAAAAGTCTTTTATGATAGAAGTGATGAATTGTAGTTTTTGTCTTGAACCAAAAGGCATTCATTTCAAAACAAAGTAGGAGACCTCTCTCTTAATACTATGGAAACTTATCTAAAGTAAAAAATTAGATCATTGGGAGAAAATTGTCGTCAAGGATCCCAAAGATGTTGAGCATACCAAAAGTTGATTGAACGACTAAGGGTACATATATTCCTAGCAAGTTTAGATGATGATTTTGAATAGTTTCGTGGAGAAATTCTAAGGAAGGAATCAATTTTAACTTCGAAAGGATGTTATGGATTGATTCGGCAAGAGGCAATATGCATAAAACGTCGAAAGGAGAATCTAAAAACCTTGAAGTTTGCTATGATGGTTGGAAACAATCAAAGACAATGACTGGTGATGAAAATTCTACATATAAATGCACTCATTACAACTAAATTAGGCATACTAGAGATCAATGTTATGAACTTATAGGATATCCAGATTGGTGCGACAGTAATCAAACACCCTGAAAGAAGAATTCAAATAAGGCTCCAACTACTGTTATTTCTGAGACCATTATTAGGGAAGGGTTTTCAACTCTCACTAATACCTTAACTTTGGATTTTGTTTTAGTTGTTCCATCCGTAGATTATAACCTCTTATTTGTTTCTCAATAACAATAGCCTTATCTTGCATTGTAATTTTTTGGCATAAGTTTTGTCTCTTTAAGGACATCCAAACAAAGCGGACGATTGGTTATGATATTCAGAGAGGGAGCTTGTATTATATGGATTTAACGTCAAGTAGTTTAGGTAAGTTATATCAAGTATTCGTCATGGATGACTTAAAGGTAGAGAAAATTAAAGCTAAACTCTAGTCATGGCATCAAAGCTTAGGCAATGCATCCTTTGAATGTCTCAAAAAATTATTTCCTAGTTTGTTTGAAAAAAATCGATGTCTCTAGTTTCTATTGTGATGTTCATGAATTTGAAAAATGTCATCAAAATTCATTTCCATCAGTGACAAATAAAATCCCCTTGCCTTTTATGGTTATTCACTCTAATATATGGGGTCCATCTAAAATTCTAACTTTGGGTGGGTCTTTAGTTTACTAATTTTATTGATGATTTTACAAGGATGACTTAGTTGTGGTTAACGAAATGAAAATTGAAGTGAATTTATTGTTCCAAAAATTCTATAAGATCATTTAAACTCAGTACAATGCATTTGAGTTCTTCTCTTTGATAATGGTGGAGAATATGAAAGCTTTGCATTGAAACATTATTTGAAAGAACAATGTATTGTTAATCAAATTACTTATGTGGATACACCCCAATAGAATGGGGTAGCTCAGAGAAAAAATCAATATTTGCTAGAAGTTGTTCATGACTCATTAACTCAAGATCATATGTCATTAACTTATTGGTGACAAGCTTTTTCGTCTATTGCAAATTTAATTAATAAAATTCCATCCCGATCTATTGAATTTCAAACACCATTTTAAGTCCTCACTAATCTTGTAGCTGCTCCACCAATACCAAATTTGCCTCCTCATGTTTTTGGATGTTTAGCATTTGTGTATATCCATAAACATCAATGCAACAAACTAGCTTTATGAGCCCTACAATGTGTTTTTCTAGGGTATATGACAAACCAAAACGGGTACTGGTATTATCATCCTCCAACTAAACATATGCTTATCATAATGAATGTAGTCTTTCATGAAGATACAATGTATTTTTCTAAGTTTGACCTTTAGCGGGAGTACCAGAAGGAAATTCAAACTTTTAATTATGAATTTCAATGGGAGTAAGGAGTTGACTCGCATTTTTTAGATGGTAGTGATGTTAGTGAAGGTGTTAATAATTAGTTAGAAAATGAAGAATAGTAGGAAGGGGTTATTAAACTAGAGGATACTGAATAAGCAGGGTCTACTGAAACGAAGGATGTTAGTCCATCAAGTGTAGAAGTTAAGGCTCTCATTAATATACCACACCAATTGTTAAATGAGGATGTTCCTATTTTTGACCTGAGCCACCCAAAAAATAACTACCAAAGTGTCTTACTAGAGGTATTCTTAAGCCTACATATGAACCTAAAATTTCAATTAGAGTTAAATATCCCACGGGTCATTATATGTCAAATAATAATATGTCAAAATCAAATAAATCATTTATAAATCTTATTTTTTGTAGCTATTCCTAATGGTGTGCAAGAAGTTCTTAATGTTTTGAATTGAAGAGCTGCAATGTATGAGGAATGAACTCTTTACAAAAAAAAAGGGAGATTATTGAATGTACAAAAAAAGAGGAGATTATTGAATGTCCATCAGAAAAGAAGCCAACTGGATGTAGATGGGTTTACATTGTAAAGCAGAATGCAGATGGCAAAGTTGAAAATTTCAAAGAAAGATTGGTGACAAAAAAGGTATGCCCAAACTTATGAGATTAATTACACAGATACATTTGCTCTCGTAGCTAAAATCAGTACTGTTAGAGTATTGCTGTCTCTAGCTACAAACTTAGATTAGCCTTTGCAACAATTTGATGTAAAGAATGTCTTTTTATGTGATAACTTGTCTAAAAAAATTTATATGAAGCTTTCACCAAGTTGTATAGTAACAGAAAAGTAGAGCAAAAAGGTTTGTAAAATGAAGAAATCATTGTATGAGATAAAGTAGTCTCTAAGAGCATGGTTTGAAAGGTTCACAAGGCCTATGATAACTTTCAAATATCATAAAAGCAATTCTAATCATACTTTATTCTTGAAAAGAAGGTAAGGTAAAAATACTACTCTTATTGTATATATGGATGACATGGTGGTGACAAAAGATGATCCAGAAGAAAGGAAGAAACTATAAGAATACTTATATAGAGAATTTGAAATGAAAGATCTTTGTTGCTTAAAATGCTTTCTTAGGATTGACGTTTCTAGATCAAAAAAAGGAATTGTTCTATAGAAAATATTCGCTAGTCTTATTATAGGAAACTGGTATGTTAGCATGTCAACCAGTTGATACACCAATTGAGGAAGGCTTGAAATTATGTGTAGAAGTAGACCAAATACCAATTGATAAAGGAAGATATTAAAGGCTTGTAGGAAGGCTAATGTACTTGGCTAACACAAGACTGACCTTGCTTATGCTTTGAGTATGGTTAGTCAGTTTATTCATAATCCTGGAGAACATCATATGAGGAAAGTTATGAGAATTTTTAGGTATCTAAAATCTACTCTAGGTAAAGGAATTTTGTTTACTAAAAATACAAATTGAAAATATAGATGTATATGTAGATACTAATTGGGATCGATCTATAGAAAATAGACAATTAACTTCTGGCTATTTCACATTTGCAGGTAGTAACCTAGTCATATGGAGAAGTAAAAAATAAAACATAATCCCTCACTCAAGTGCAAAAGTTGAATTTAGAGGTATAACACTTGGACTTTGTGAAGCTTTATGGCTCAGACTTAAAAAAAAAATATTTTGTCTCTCTCTACCATTTTACTCTCTCTCTCTCCCTCTCACTCGGACTCTCGTTCTCTCTTACCCAACCCAACCCTCATCTTCTCCCTCACCCATAAAGAAATCTAGAGACCTTGAACTCCTTATAAATAAGATCTTCAAACAAATTAAAATACACATATACTTGCATCAAAGGAACACAACGATTGACTATTTGGGCATGGGATGTCACCTGAAGTACTGAGAGGGTTAGTGATGATTCCTATCTCATGGATGATCGATATCGAGTTGAATGCAGTACCACCTCTTTTAAGTCTCACCTCTTTGAGATATGTGTAATCCCAAGATTTAATCTTCCTACTTTCTCTCTGGTAATGAGAATATCATTTTCAATGAATTATGCTTTCAAAACTTTTAATGGGTGATGGGTATCACTTTCAATGGGTTTTGCTTCTAGAAATTTCAATGGGTGATGGATATCCAAAACTTTCAATGGGTGATGGCTCGACTAAACAAGGCCATCTGAAATTAATCCACATGCCCCCTTAGAGCTCCAGAGTTATTTTTAAGTGTTAAATACCATAACCTTCTAGATGTCATACAAGTTAGCAAATTGCCATTTTTTATTGGTCAAAGAAAAAAAGAAGTATGATAATATGTGAAATTATTTATATATGAAAATAATGTTAATAAAAATAAATAAATTGTTGTCATTTTAAATTTATATTGTTATAATTTTTGGAGACAGAGGTTCTTGTAAAATTATAAATTATACAGCATAATATATTGTAGGACTATATTGTAATTTAAAAAAAATCCAGGAACTATTTATAAATTATAAAATTACCTAAAACAATACTTTATATTAACCGGTATCGATACAGTACTGTACTAAAACTAAATCCGATACTGGTACCGATACAGTATTCATAACATTAAGATTTTGGCTATCAACTAAAGCAACCAATTAGTCTATATTGTGACACAGAAACTGCTTGTGATATAGCTCACAATCCTATCCAACATGATTGAACAAAATATATTAAGGTTGACAGATTTTTCATTAAGGAGAAGTTGGATGGACAAATTCTGGAGTTGCCTAAGATTTGGTCTAAGGATCAGTTGGTTTTGGTCTAAGGATCAGTTGGTTGACATTCTTACCAAATTAGTTTTAAATCATATACTCTTAAAATTTTTTGACAATTTGGGCATACATGACCTCTATGCATTAACTTAGGGAGGAGTGTTGAGATTTTTTCTTCACAATTGTTAGAATTGTATGACTCTAAATATGCTCTTAGAATGCTAATTATACTTGTCTAATTAATCGTTAGGATTAATTCTCTCTTGTATATTATAACTAGTATGTGTAAGAGAAAGTAATATGAACAGAAGTATTTTCTTTCTTCTTCTCAATATTACAAGCCATTACAGACTTCTGTGCATTTTGTCAAACAAGTTGCGTACAGCCCAACTCTGCCTGTTATCACTGCCACTTTCTCTAAACTTTATAAGGCTCTAGATTTAGCTCTCTAATTGATAATCCGGATTGGGTTTTGGTGGATTTGATTAATTGGATATCGAAAGCAAATGCTTTGTTGTCGCAGTCATTACTCGCTTGTTCTTACCAAAACCAAGCTTGTAGCTTTTGAAACAAAGAGCATGCATTGGGAAAATGTTTGAGACAACCTCTATTTTAACAGTAGATTAATAATGCCATTAAATTTCTCCGACCTTGGAATTTATATTTTGTCAATAGGCCCCTTATCGCATGGACTTCAAAGCTAATATATAAGACCCACTTTAATTTTTCTTTTTGTTTACAAGAGAAAGAAAACAAAACGATCACAACATAAATCTCGGGAAACAAATCCCGGCCATGTCCTCTAAGAGGAATGGGAGACACCCTGTAGGTGTAGAACGGAGAATGGTCACGCCAAGGCCATAGAAAGCAGTTGAATGGGTTAGCCAATCGGCGCAGCAGTTGCCCTCCCGGAAAATGTGTTGAGGCCGCACTACCCAATTCTGCGCTAAAAGCTCATTAATCTTTATGACGAGGGGGTCTGTGGACAAAGACCGAGCATTGTGGGACGATATGGCTATAGTCGCCGTGAGGGAGTCAATCTCGAGTTCTACCCGCTAGTACCCGAGGTCCCAAGTAAGCTGAAGACCAGAGAGCATACCCCAAAGTTCTGCAGTAAGTGGCGAATACCTATTGATATTCTAAACAAATCACCCGACCCAAGCACCGGTAAAGTCGCGGAGTAGGCCACCAGCTGAGGCATTGGATGACTGGCTGAGACTAGCGTCGTCCGTATTCAGTTTAATCCAGTCGTTAGGTGGTTCAATCCAGCCTACGAGTCGTCCTCTGCGGGGTGGGGGCCCAAACAAGCACGATGTTGCCAAGTCGAAGCCTGCACGATCTGAAGGCCTAAAGCCACGATAACATGAGTGGGGGACGTCGACCGAAGAAAGTTGAGCTCAAAGATGGAGTTATTACGCCAGGTCCATAGGTACTAGCAAGTGAGCCCGAAGATGAATGGCCAGGCCAGTCCGGCAAAGGACTTGTGATGATGAAGATTAGTGGCGAGCCAGTCTGGTGCACGAGGATGAAAGAAAGTGGGGGGTAGAATGTGTTAGGGAAATTGACGCCAGACTGTGCGGGCCAGGGAGCAGTCCCGTAGAACATATAAAGTGGTTTCGAGAGCAGGGCAATGAGGGCAAGCACCGTCAGTAGTGAGGTGGCGATGCGCCCGTCGCTGGTTGGTGAGGAGCCGGTCGTGTGCCAAAAGCCAAAGGAATGTGCGGATGCCCGGGATACCCTCCTAACTCCAAAGGCCGCCAGGTGGGGGATCGGGCTGGTCAATGATCAAGTCATACGCAGAAGCCATGGTAAACTGACCAGAGGCAGTGGGACCCCAAGTGAAACTATCTGAGCCGAAAGAAGCCTGGGGGGCAGAATTCCTGCTATGAGGAGACATGTGTGCAGAGGAAGAAAAGATTGAAACGTGTCCCACTGCCAGTTGCTTGAAGGATCGACAAAATGGTGAACTGTGAGGTGAAGATTGGAGCTGGGGACGGTATCCAGTGCGTGAATGAAGAAGAGGCCCAGATTCGCCACCCAGGGGTTTAACCAGAAGCGAGCAGTGGTGTCATCTCCTAGGACCCATTTCAGGCGTTTCGGGACATAGGACAATGTGTGAGAAATGCCAAGCCATACAATCGAGGCGCCCGAACGGGCGAGGTCTTGAGGGAGAGTGGAGGCCTCGCAATGGTATTTGGCAGCCAAAACCTGGACCCATAAACGGTGAGGTTGGGTGACCAAAGTCCAGCCCAATTTAGCTAACAGAGCATCATTGGTCGCTCGTATTTTTCAGATGCCTAAGCCCCCCAATGCTTTGGGCCGACACACGCTGTCCCAGTGAACTAAATGAATTTTCTGGGTGCCCCTGGCCGAACCCCATAGAAAATGACGCATTTGTTTCTCGATCGCATCACAAAGGCCTCGAGGGAGGCAAACAATCTGCATCGTGTAGGTGGGAAGAGTAGAGATGACTACCTTCGTGAGAGTGAGGCGGCTAGCAAAGACATAAGATTGGTTGACCAACCAGAAAGCTGTTGTTGGACCTTATCCAGAATGTGCTGTTAGGTATGCTTATTGACTCGCTCGTGAAGCAGCGAAACCCCAAGGTAACGGCCAAGATCTGTGGTCAACTGAACTACTAAGTCTCTACTGAACTGACGAGCCCTCGAGTGTGGAATGTTGGAGCAGAAAAAACAACGAGATTAGCCATAGCTTATCCGTTGTCCGGAGGGGAGGCAAAAATCATTCAAAAGAGCACGAATAATGGGGATTTGATCGACTGAGGCTTCGGTGAATAAGATGAGATCGTCGGCAAAAAACAGGTGAGAAAGAGTCAGGCCCGACCAACTTAAATGAATGAACTTCCATTTACCTTGAGAGATAGAGTGGGTGATGGAGTGACCCAAGCGTTCCATATAGAGCACAAAGAGGTAAGGCGATAGAGGATCACCCTGCGGGAGGCCTCGAGAAGGGAGAAATGTGTCGCTAAGATCGTCGTCCCACTGGGCATGGAAGGAAACCGAAGTAACGCATTTCATAATGAGGTGGATTAAAGATAGCAGAAGACCGAGAGTGATAAGAGTATCCTAGATAAAAGCCCATGAAAGCCGATCGTAAGCTTTCTCTAGGTCGACCTTTAGAGCCAAAATGCCCTTCTCGCCGGATCGGCGGCGCATGGTGTGGATAACCTCTTGTGCAATGATAATATTGTCGGTGATCTGTCACCCAGGCACAAAGCTACATTGGGTGGGAGCAACCAGATGGTCGAGGTAAGGTTGGAGGCAGGTCACAATGATTTTAGTGAGGGCCTTATAAAGAACCGAGCATAAAGCGATAGGTATGAATTGAGTGACGTTCGTGGGGGATGGGGTCTTGGGGAGCAGAACGAGAATGGTACGATTCAGGGCATCATCCCAGAAGTCAAGCTGGAAGAGTCACTGAATGTAAAGCGACCCAAGGGCCCTACAATATCCCATTGAGACTGGTAAAAAAGGGCAGAAAAATCATCGAGGCCAGGAGCTTTATTAGGACCCATGTCAAAGAACGTGGTCTTGACCTCGGCCGTGGCGATTGGGTCGCTCAAGGCTAGGTAAGCTTGAGGAGGAAGGGGTGGAAAAGTACTGATGAAAGGAGTCGTCTGAACTGGAATCGGATCAGAAGTGTAGAGGGTTTTCAGGAATGTGGTGACAATTCGTCTGATTTGGGTAGGTTCCAAGGTAGGGCAACCCTGTTCATCTTGTAAGGTGGTGATTTTCATGCATTGTCGTCAAGCCTTGGTCATGGTGTGGCAAAATTTGGTGTTGCGATCGCCTTGACTAAGCCATTGACTACGCTACCGTTGATGCCAATAGAGTTCTTCTTGGCAAAGAACCTATTCCAGTTTAGAGCTGAGGTACTCTTCAAGGTCATGGAGGGACTCCGAATGAGAGACCTCCACCGCTTTCTGAATGCCCTAGAGACGGGCCCTTAGGCGCTTCTTCCGGTGAAAGATATTCCCAAAGCTATGCTGATTCCAATGGCTAATAGATTGGGATATCTCCCACAAGGCTTCAGGAATGTGAGAAGTAGCCGAATCCCAGTTGTGGGCTACGAGTTGGTGGAAAGAGGGGTCAGTCAACCAAGCTGAAAGGAATTTGAAAGGACGCAGCCTGGGGGCATGCGGAGGGCTGAAAGGAATTTGAAATGTGCAGGACAAATTTTTGGAGCACTCATCTTACCTATAATAGTTTGTGGAGTTGGAGAAAGATCTTAACAATTAGGGACAAGTTGTGTCATCAATTCAGATTTAGGATTGGAAACGGTATGTCTACTCTTTTCTGACAGGATCCGTGGCACCCGCGAGGCATTCTGAGGACCTTGTCAACTCCGAGAGAGATCAATGGATTGGAGCTTTCACTCACAGCACGTGTTTCTAAAGTAATAATTAATGATGCTTGGTGCTGGAGGGAGGTTTCCATGGACCTCCTTAAACACCTTAATCCACTTGTGTATTTACCCAATTGCACCTTAGCCCCACCAAGCGATGTATCAATGTGTCAGCTTATCATCTCTTGCGACCCCACTACCGATTGTTTCTTGGTACAAGCTGGTATGGTCTAAATATAGTACCCATTACTGCTCCTTTATATTATGGCTTGCTTTCTTGCAAAAGCTACAAACTCGGGATAAACTTCCATACCTCTATACTCCTAATCACTATTCCCTGTGCCTCTCAACAAATGAATCAATAGACCACTTATTTTTTGAATACCCATTCTCTCAAACAATTTAGGAACAATGCCTCACCCGATTCGATTTGCCCACTTTCAATCATTCTAACATCTCAGCTATCCTCTCTTAGTATAGAACTGTTTTCTGTACCAGAGTACCAACCATCATTCACTTCCCTCTTCTATTTTCCACTACAGTTTACCATATATGGACTGAAAGTAATGCCAGAACCTTCAAGAATGAAGCAATGGCTGAGGAGAGAGTGTATCTTGAAGTAATCTCCCATGTTAGGGAATTTCTCAACCTACACACCGAGAGGAGGTAATTTTATAATTAGGATCTTCATTTCTTTTTGAAGCTATTTGCTCAGTCATTTCCAAGTTACAACATGCGAGTCTCTTTGGAAAGGCCATGTCTTACCTAGCCTACCCTTAGAGGTTCAACATAATCACTACTTGGCGGCATCTTTCCCTCGACCATTCAGGTGCTGAGGTTGTTCTTGAGCAACATTTCCTGAAGCCTCTTTTAGCTTGCATCTACTGGGCTTGTGATATTTTAGTTAGGCTTTCACGTGGATTAAAATAAATATGTTTTTGTTGTTTTAATGATTTTTAGCTTTGTTTTTTTTTAGTTTCTGTTTTTTTTTTTTAAAATAGAAACCTTTTTGATTGTTAATATTAATGAAGTTATAATTTTATCATTAAAGATAATTATATATTAAATAAAAATTTAAGATACATTGTTTTTAATTAATTAAATTAATTTTAAGTTCTTCTATAATATTTATTAATAAATAATCAAGAAAAATGATTTTATTTAATAATTTAAAAAATAAATCGATTTTAATTATTAAATCAAAATTTATTTAAAATATATATATTGAAGATATTTTGAATTTAATTATATTTATTAATAATTATTAAATTAATTTTA
>JANITW010000003.1:21937920-21953688 GCA_027564335.1 Erythroxylum williamsii
AAGATAGGTCACATTCGTTCCAAACCAACATTTTAATTTTTTGGCGCATAAATGAGTTACTTGTACGAACAATTTCGTTACTTCGTAAAACTCAATACGTGAAGGCTTGATAGCGAAACCAAAGGTTCATCTCCCTCGCGACGCGAGATCAGAAAAAGCCACTGAAAGGACGCTTTCAAGGTTTTTGTGGTCCTTCCCGTAAGCATGCTTTGTCCTTACGATACTACTTCCATTTCCTGGATTAAAATGGACGCAACAGTCGAAAGGGATATATTCTATCGTTCATGACGGCTTAATCAACACCTAACGTTGGACACTGTAGTACTGTCGACATAAAAGTAATTACTTGACTCCTTTTATGCCTTTGAGGACTTGCTGCAAACAAAAATAGATACAAGGGCCCAAATGCAAGCTTTTTCTTTTAATGCTTTACCTTGAAATACCAAAAATTCAAAGGGTTTAATCAAAACCTTCAAACTCAATTCTGACCTTTGCTTTAGCCCTGCTCCTCCTAGTGCGGACAGGAACATGTTGTTAGTACTACATGACTATAATTGAAACTGAAGAAGCTGATCGCACTGTGTTTTACTAATTTTGTACCATTCATGACTATAATTGAAACTGAAGAAGCTGATCGCACTGTGTTTTACTAATTTTGTACCATTCAGGTCCTCTTTATCCTTGAAAATGTCCCCGTCTCAGAAAAGTAGGTACTCTGGGTTCCACCACCAAGTTGGTGTGCATGTGCTTGTGGGTTCGAGAGTTCAATCCCCTGTCAAAATAGGATCCATGCTTATATTAAAATACCCATATCAAACAAGAAATATCTGAGTAGCATACAGAGAAGATCTTCCCAACTTCATAAATTACATTTACAGAATATGGTCATGAAAAGGAGAGGAAGGTAGATTTGTCACATGTAACAATAAAATGGCCACAGAAAAAAGCAATATCTACTTGTAGGGTAACATGACCAGACCATCGTGCTCAGCCTAATACAACTGCCATAAAAAATTCAAACCTATCGAGTTTTACACCTAACAAATTGTTAAAAGGTTCTAAACCAAAACTCAGAGTTGGGTTTTGGGTTGACTATCAACCCAACTAACCAACTCAAGTACATAGAAAAGGTTTGTAATTGTATGGATTCATCACCTTAGTAACAATGCCATATTCGATGAAATTCTTTTCCTTTTTCACTTGATGTTGTCTAACAAACAGAAAAGAAAGCAAGTAATTCCTGTATTTATTTAATTAGTTCTTTTAGTTTCATATATGTGTTTGAAAACAAAGAAGTACTTTTGAAATAAAGAGCAAACATTAAGAGTTGCCTCATATCTCTTTAGAAGTGAAAATTTAAAAACTTGAGTAGCTAAGTAGACCCATAAACCCACTCTACTACACTGCCAACTCACTCACTTTAAGTTAGATGCATTTGTGTGTCTTAAGAATCTGCTAACTGAAATACATAGATTCAACTGAACCCAACATGTATTTTCCCTACATCAACAGTTTTAAAATGTGTAACAATGATAAATAAGTACATACCTGCACTGGTGTAAAAGCCAAGCTTGAAGTCAAGCCTGAGGTCGCACCACTGCTTCCATACTGCTTCTCCTTGAATCTGAAAAACAAGGAATCCATCAGTATCTGAGATTGGTTAAAACAATGAAAAGCATTCAGGTAATAACATCATAGAGATTTAAAAGAGCTTCTGACCCCTTAGGTATTCCGCTGCTACCAGAAACCAAAACAAAGAACTAAAAAGAGCCGAAAATATAAAAAACAAGAGGAAAAGAAAGGAAAACATACTTCTTAGCAACTTTTGCAGCAAGTTTGCTCTGACCAATTGATACACGCAGCTTGCCACTCCCGGCCTGACCAAGCATTCCATAACCTTCACCCAGTCCATCACCTTTGAACAAGAATTATATGCACGTAAGGATCTTTTCTTCAAAATGTTAAAAGTGTAATTAAATAGGCAAAGACCAGTAATAAGTAGTCAATTCATAGCAGTGTCCAAAAGCAATTGCTATACTAAAATTAAAGTTAGCAGCTGATAGTATAGAGGATTTTTACCACTAAGCAATTAATCTAACTTAATGGTCATGAAAGTAAATTCATTAAAAAGGGAAATTTTATAACCAAATCAAAATAGATTTACCTAAGGAGCTCTCTTCGGGTACACCAAATTGCATCCTATTAGCAAGCTTCCTCATGTCCGTCAAAGCATATCTGAGAAATTTTACATTAGTAGTCAAGAATACAATAATACGATATCAAGCATTTTGTACAAATAAGCATGTTGTACAAATCTACCTTTCCTTCATCTTCCTTAGCCGTCGACCACCTCTCTTTTTCTTAGGCTCAGAATCAGGAACTGGAAGTGGTTTAGGTTGCTTTGCAGGAGGAGGCTCTTGCCACTTCTCTATTTTCTTTCGGATTTCTTCTCTAAAGGTTCTTCCTGTGTTTCCTGAGGGATCTCCTCTTGTGCAATCTACTCGAGCTGCAAGGGTAGACTTTGAGGCCAATAGTCGACAAGCACGCATTCGCAGATTAGGTGGTGTTGACTGAAATATCTCGGTTTGCTCAATATAACCTACACGGAATTGACTAGTTGCAGTAGAAAACCCAGCAAGGTTCTTTTTCTTGGCACCAAGAAGTTGAACATTACAGGCAGGCATCTTGGCTAACGATGAGAGGCCACCAGCAGTTCCCATAAGTTTGGCTGCACAAGCACTTCCAACAATAGCAGAAAGATTTGGTGCAATGTACCCCATTCTGCTTTCCACAAAATCCAGGACTTTTTTCTTTGCTGAATCAAGGGCAAGAGCACGATCACAAGCATCAATAGTCTTCTGAAGTACTTCCTCAGGAATTGGCTTTCCACTTGTCGTTGAAGCTGTCACTGAAACCACCATAATAATAGCTGAAGGTAAAAGGCCCTCCAAATCAACAAGGGTAAGATCCATCTCATTCCCAATCTTCTTCACCACACGAGCATAATCAATTGGGTGGTGCACTAGTGACTCAAGTTCTGGAAATTTTAACCGGTACTTATCACGGATAAAATTGTGGATAATGATAATTTCATTCTCAATGTCAACTGATAGAGCGTTACAGTCCACGATTAACTGGTATTCAGGATCATCTTCCAATACAATCCCCTGAATTGAGATATCAGACCCCTTCTCAAGTCCATCTTCAACTTTCTAGCAATCAAAGCAGACTTAATTACAAGCATGCTATAATTAGCATGGCAATAGAACAAAGCATAAACTAAATCCAAACCAGCAACCCATCCAGTTTATGCAATTATACGTAGGCAATGTAGAATGTGAAAAATAACAGACAGCTACAAGAAGTTATTGTCTCAATGTCTTGTATAGAAATATGAGAAAATAAACATAAGAAAAAGAAAGCTAATGTAGGCACAAGTCTAAATGTGCACAAACTGATGAATTAAATGAACAAACCTGCATTATGTCATTGTATCTCTGTGTTTTCTGCAATTTTGAGACACTATCCAAGTCATCATAGTTTAATGCTTCAATGTCTGCCATGTCCCCATCAATATCTTCTTCCATATTTGTGGTGTCAACATCTTCTTCCTCCTGAACACGAAAACCATTAAAAAAGTTCATCTTGTTTCCGGGATTGGGAACCAACAAATGCTAAATTTGATAAAAAGGTCAGATTTACAACATCATCCTGTAAAAGGGCAGGAAAGAAACGCAATGGACACTACTTACAATAACATCAGCGTCATTGTCAGATAACTCGTCAAGGTCTGCAAGAAAGGAATCAGCAAGAGTGGCCTGAAAATATGATCCAAAAGTAGGACTGTTAGTAGAGAAACACAGTAGATTTTCCCTGAGAATCACACAAGAATGATGAACCCATGAGAAACAAATGCAGAAGAAACAAGTATCTAAATGAAAATCAAAATCAAAATCGTAATTCCCGACAGTAAGAACCATTATCAAGAAGTTTTTCACTTGAATGAGATTACAGTATAACAACAGGCGAGTCACTGCTCGTTATAGCTCAAAATATGTTAACATAAAAGGATGCTGTATTAGTGTAAAATGAAATAACGAACAGAACACGTAAATTACACAAATAAGAAAACCCTCAGGTCTCAAGACACCCACGAACTATGAGAAAGCACCAGAAGAGGCAAAGCCTTAATTTTTTGAACTAATCCTTAACACCCCATGAATATTAAACAATTCATTGCCTAAAGAGCGTAAGAATAGAAAAGGGAACGAGAGAGAAGTAGAAGAAGTCACCATATTTGCCCGGAAATCGAAGCACCGACTCGACAAGTTTGTTCTACAAGCCACAGAAAAAGAGAAGAGTAAGAGAACAGATTAAAGGAAACAACAAAATACGAAGGCAAATTTTCGAATTGGGAAACTTAAAAGTGGAAAGATTAGTGGGTACCTCTTCGTCTACCTATAACAAACTGGAATCTGTTAAGCGGAGACGAAGCTTCAGAACGGAGGTTATGAATTTTACGATAATACAAGACATTGACATTGGGATTTTATTTTTGGGCCACTGAGCCCAAGCATCTTTAAGCCTTTCTGCACACTGGACTTGGACTGTACTTAATTTTGTGGCTTTCAAATCCATTGGTTTTGGTATATGATGTGGTCAGTCACCCTTCAGAGGCAAGTTTCAACAACGTGTTCAATGTGGGTGCTTGCTTGTCGGTAGACTCTTGTCCTTTAATTATCAGTTTGTTTTTTAAAATAAAATTCAGCTACCTTTTGTGCCACACACATTTTGATTCTTTTTATATCAAATCTTATTAATATTTTAATAATAGATATATAATATCAAAGAATATTAATTTTTTTAAAAAAACGAAAAAGTCAAAATTATATGCTCAGGTCATGTTTGATAAATGGGGGATTTGCTATTTTTTCGAGAATTAAAAGATATTCGATTATTTGATCATATCAAATCGTTGATAATTATATTTTATAATCAATTGGTTAGATTGACGAATTGAACTCAATCTGTTTTTATTGAAAATACTCTTATGAGAACATTTTACTTTAACAGTTAAGACGTTAATTGACGAAAAGATGATTGTGTCCAAAAATTATTACAAATTATTTAAAATATTATATTTTATTATTTCTTTTTTTCACCAAACTTCAACTTGATTAATACAGAGAAAGGTAGTAGTAGCTGTTGTGATAATAATAATAATTATTATTATATGTTATATATTTTTATTAGAGTTTCATATAAAATTTAAATTTTATAAAGATATTCAAAAAATATTAAGATATAGTTTTAAGACATGCATTTATAAATTATTTTATAAATAAATAGTTAATATTAATAATTAATTTTATAAAATATTTTTAAATAAATATTTGATTTAGCTAATTTTAGATAGAAATTGTTAAATATGGGTTAATAAAAAATTTAAAAATTTTAAATTTAATTGGTTGTAAGAAAACAGTTAAAAGTAAAAACAGAAACACAGCCGGTTCTTTGGAACGTGTGTCTCTCTCTCATCATCTCTTCCCGATTCCCACATCCCAAAATGAGGGGATAAGGGGTGACCTGAGCTCGAGAGCTTATGGCTACAACTGATTTGTCTTCTTCACTTGTCCTTTTGGCCCAATTTTGGGAAGCACAGAGCCTTGTGTGGTCATGCTTTTTTTTTAAATCTGTTTCTGTCGCATCCAATTTCAATAAGGACCTCACACTGCTACTGGTCCCAAGTGAAATTACGACTTCCCCTTGCTAGGTGCTCCGACTCCGACTCCGACCGATGAAGAAATGCATCTCTAAATCAGATTCGCACTTGCTCCTTGTTCTTGGGAATTCGGATTAGTTGGAACTCGTGAGCCTATCATTATTCAGTTGCATCCATGATCTGATTTGATTTAAAACAGGTAACTAAACAGATTATTACATGATCTTTTAAGAATTTGAACTTTTAATGCAATCCATAACAATTTGAGAAAGATGTAAGATCTCTCCCATAAACTCAAAGCATGAATAGTAGGGTTTAGGTTATCTATTAAATCATCATTTGCTGATCTCTAAGCGAACGACGAGAGCAGCCCATACCCCAAGGGACTACTTGAGAGCCCTATCATTTAATACATAATACAATCCCAATTTAACCCTAAACCCTAGTAAAATAATCAACTTTGTCGGAGATATTTGTTCCAAGTCTCAAAAGACGCGTCTTGACAAAGCAGATGCATAATATTCTCTAATATAATATTCCCATATTTCTTAAATTTTTTTCACTCCATTACTGTTTGTTACTGTTTCATCTAACGCTGTATATTTTATCATATCACATAAAGTTTTTAAACAATTAAAAGGTTTAGTTTGACATGAATTCCCTGTCCTCAACATTATATAAAGCTTACAGGCCCAAAGATAAGTGTGTGCGGCATCTCCCGGCGTCGGTGCCCCATTTTGGTTGGAGTCTTTCAAGGTTCAAGCTTTTCAGGGTTTTGGGTGCGGGAGAGAGGTTTGAGGGTGAAAGGATGTCCATGGCTGAACAGGGTATTGTGTCCGGTGATTTGTCTGTGAAAAGGGCGAGAGACGACGGAGACAATGGAGTTTCAGCGACCACAGAAGCTATGGAGACAGAGAATAGCATCAGCTCGCAGTATATATCAACTGTTATTCCTGGATGGTTCTCTGAGATTAGCCCAATGTGGCCTGGTATTTTTTTTCTCAGATTTTCTTTTCGGCTGTTTAGAGATTGTAAATCCCAGAAACTTTTGAGTTTCCATTACAGAGCTCTTTCTACTTGAATTTGTTTCTGTTCCTTTTTTGAAGTCGTTTTTGCATTATATTGGAATAAAGATTGTGTTTTTTGTTTATAATTCGTCGCTGGCTCGTCTCATATCTTCTTTAATTTCCTTTTTTGTGATGTAACTTTCAACGGTGCAAGTCTCCTGCGTAGTATTTTGTTTCTTTCTTCTTCTTTTTTTCTATATCTAGCATTCGAAACACTCGTAGCTTCTTTATTGTATTCAGAACCATAGTCTGCCGTCGACTAACAAAGAATAGTAGGGACTTATGGAGAGAAGCTTCCTTCAACGGAGCTCGAAGGATAGTTGGTTACCTTATTGGAAACCAGTGTAGGAAGTCGGCGGAACACATATCCTGACGGCTTTAATTTTTATCCGTGGCTTGAGTGTTCCCTTTATACCCTATCCACCTTCTTCCCTTTCAAAATCTTCTTTGTTGCACTTATATCTGAGAAAGGGGCTAAATATATCCTTTAAACAGCCGCTAGTATTATATTATTTATGTTGTATCCTATCTAGTTAAGGATTCACCATATTTAACTTTTCTTTTCTTCACGGCTTACTTGAGCTTTTCTTCAAGTTATAGCTGGTTATCTGAAGCCTGTTGCAAACCAATATTATATACTTGCACATTCGTCTGCACTTTCCAGAGTTTAGAGTTTACTCTTTTTGCTGAAACTTCATGTTTAAAACATGCAGGGGAGGCACATTCTCTCAAGGTAGAGAAGGTCTTGTTCGAAGGGAAGTCTGACTACCAGAAAGTTATGGTCTTTCAGGTAATGAATATACTCGTTTCAGTCTGTAGTTTCCAGTTTCAACTTATAAGTTCATATGGATCCTAAACCGTGTTATTGGTATCTTGTATGCAGTCAGCAACCTATGGGAAAGTGCTTATCCTGGATGGAGTTATTCAGTTGACAGAGAGAGATGAATGTGCATATCAAGAAATGATTACTCACCTTCCACTGTGCTCAATTCCAAACCCAAAAAAGGTAGTTACCTTGTCCTTTAGAGCCAAGGAAAAGTATGCACTAAGTTCCAAATTTTTACCTGATTAATATAGGCAATAGCTTAGAAACTTGTATTCAAAGTTGGTTCGACCCTGTTCAAATTTGTCTTAATTGTCATAGACTCCATAGTGGTTATGACCAATCATAATGTGACATTGGTCTATTATCACAAATCTGCCTTTTCGTTTCTGGCATGGCATTATGTGCTGTTACTTTACGAATATTTATCCACCATTTGTGGAATTGTGGCGGAAAAATGCCCTGAAAACATTATATGTCTAATTTGATAGTTCAAAGTCAAACCTTGGGGATTGTGAAATTGATGGAAAAAAACGAATTGTATAACTGACAACTGGAAGACTTAAAATTTGATCAAAATTTTCCCTTTCGATTCCGCATTTCGATTCTATATTCTGTTTCTTTTTCAGGTTTTGGTCATTGGTGGAGGAGATGGAGGAGTCCTCAGGGAAGTTGCCCGGCATTCTTCTGTTGAGCAGATTGATATCTGTGAAATAGATAAGATGGTGGTTGATGTGAGTTGGCTTTCCTGCATTCTGGTCTCCCGCTGATTTTTTATGGTCAATTTACCATTGAGTTTATCTATGAATTTTGAGATTTGGGCTTCCTGTGATGGAAAGCTTTGTGTGAACATTTTCAGATCTTCAATAATGTGCATTGAGTATTCATAATATGAACATTCTAGTTGTGTTTTTTCAGGTTTCAAAGCGATATTTTCCTGCAGTGGCAGTTGGATTTGATGATCCCCGTGTCACTCTTCGTATTGGTGATGGTATGAGCAGCATCTTTCCTATGTTAATTCTTATAAATCTTGCCCGTGCATTTACTCACTGTTTGTCATTCTGTAAACATAACAGGGGTAGCATTCTTAAAGGGTGTCCCTGAAGGAACTTACGATGCAGTTATTGTAGATTCATCAGATCCGATCGGTAGTGACACTTGCGTCTCTATGAATGACCTTGGACATTTTCAATGCTCATTTATTAGTGTTAATTTTGTATTATCCTTTTCATTTGGATGGCATTGCTTCCATTTTCTCAGGTCCTGCACAAGAACTTTTTGAAAAACCTTTTTTTGAGTCTGTAGCAAAGGCTCTTCGGCCAGGAGGAGTTGTCTGTACTCAAGCAGAAAGCATATGGCTTCACATGCACATCATTGAGGATATTGTGGCGAATTGCCGCCAGATCTTTAAAGGTTCTGTCAACTATGCATGGACCACTGTTCCAACTTATCCAAGGTTTGTGTTTATCACCAGCCATTTATTACTCAAGACTTCCTCCTCACCCTCTCCTAAGCTTAGCACGTGACCTAAATTGAACGTCATTGCCACAACAAAGGTGCCCTTTTCTGGGCCTTGAATACCTATACGTTGTGGCTTTTTGGTTTATCTACTTTATAATTGGTCTTTTTTGCAATTATGTGTCCTGTTCCAGTGGAGTTATCGGCTTCATGCTTTGCTCCACTGAGGGACCTCCAGTTGATTTCAAGCACCCTGTGACGCCTATGGAAGCTATTGATATCCAGGGACGGCCACTGAAGTTCTACAATTCAGAGGTTTGTCAACTACTTCCCTTTTGGATTTTCATTTGCAATTTATTTACAGTTAACCACAGATCTTCCCATCTAAAGTGACTTTGCGATGTTGCTAATTTCAGATCCACGCAGCATCTTTCTGCCTGCCATCTTTTGCAAAGAGGGTGATTGATGCAAAAAATAAGTGAGGTTAACTTGAAGAGACTGTGAGGAGGCAGGAGTCCTAATGTGGCAGTGGACAACTACGTTAAAGAGTGATCCATCTATAAAATAAATTGGGGTCTGAATTTTAAGTTCTTTAGGTTTAATTGGGAAGAGTTGTACCCTGAGTTTCAATTGATTGATTCAGACATTCCCCATTATCATCAGTTCAGCTATGCAATTTTTTGAAATCCACTCTACAATTATTGTTGCTGCTGTTGTTTAACCAAATATCAACCATTTCCTCTATAAAGGATAATTGCATTAGATATATAACGTGAAGGAAACTAGTAAGCATAGAAGCAATTTCACAGAGGAATAAGACAGGAAGCAATTATGCCAATCACAGAAAAGTGCCGCTGGAGCTACTATTCCAAGCCATGGAATTGCCGTTCGTGCACAGCTTCAATATCTCGGGTGGTCACTTGTTCATCGACTTTCTTCTCCAACTTTTGCCATTTGCAATCATAGAAGTAAATCAAGAAGGCCACCCACTTGATCACGTTCACCATGCAAAGCAGCGATATCTGAGCTATGATTCCACTCCCGCTTGCATTGCATCTAGAATATAAACATGGCAATCTCAGACCAACTCCACAAGCTACGAAAACAAGCATCAGAAAACGTCCCTGTGATTTCCTTCCTTTGCGCAGAAAGTCTGACAGGACAAGTGCTCGAGCTCCGTACACTTTCTCATCTAGCACCGATATCACTATACTCATGTTCCACACAACGCTCCATTCCAAGAACTTCACCAATACTAGTGCAGAAGCCACCCCGTAAAATACGGAATAGGGCACACCAAGTTCATTGTTTTCCAAATTAACATAGAAGTTCCCAGGGAACCATATCAATCCTGGCAGAGTGCAAGTGTAGAGAGCAAGGGTGTAGATTGATGTAATGAAACTACCTCTCAGAATATTGCTGTGAATTGGCTTGTGTATCATTTCCTTGAGGGTCATCGGCTTCTCTTTAGTGTACAGTTTCGATGCCAAATCAACAGTTACAAGAACAGTGGAGAATTCGATAAGATGGAGGGGAATCAGATGAAGAAAAAGGAGTTGAATCAACCTATAGATAAAGCTCTCATCTAGTTTAGAAAGATACCCTGGTATTGGCAACCAACGGTGGTATTGGCCCGGAGGCGGCGTTAGGATGTTGTTAGCTTCAACCAGAGTTGTTTGCAGGAAAATTTCATAGTAGATTGAGAAGAAGAAGAGCGGGAGAGAGACGAGTAAGGTGAAGATGAGGAAGTTGATGTTCTGGGTAGAAAGTATTAGAGCTTCTCTGAGGATACCAAAGACTCCAAGGTTGTGCTTCTGCAAGCCAGGATTGTTCTCCAGCTGCATCCTCATACTTGGAAAGCTCACGCTGATGTTCTACGAAATATCTCTCGATCGACAAGTTCTCCGTGGTTTGCATAACCCATTGCAAGTCACAAATTTGTGCTCGGAATTTTTCTGTCCCCGAGTTAATTGCGAGTTGACTTGGGGCAACTTTCTTTGTCTTTAAACTAAAGTTGCAAATTGAACAAATGTATTAGTCACTAACATGGTACACGTTATTTGCCTTTGCTTTTGCTTCGTTGACTTGGTATTCCTTTCGTTTCCTCTCCTCTGGTTAAGAGTGGAAGGGCAACCAAACATCATTGTACGAATAATTCAACACTCTTATTCTTTAATTAAAGATCTTAAGTTCAAATCTTAAGAATGAAAAAATTTGTTTAATCAACACTTTATCTCTTCTAAACTAATTCGATAAAAGCAGAGATTAATCTAAATATGGATAATTTAAAAGTATTCTCAAAATTAAAACCCTCTTAAAATATTTTGCACCTAAAACTCAAAAAAAAAAAAAAAGTGGAAGGGCCAATCCATGCACTCTCATAATCGCAAAGTTCCTCACGGAAAGCTAAAAAAAGCAACTTCTCAAAGATAGTTTATCAAAAACGTATTAAAAGCACTTAAATCGAATCGTGCAACATTGGACTAATTAAAAATGTACTTCTGAGTGAAATTTTGATTAACTAAGTTCAAATTTAAAGTAAATCAATCTAATTGAACTTGAGAAGTAGTTGGTTTACAACGCTCTTGACCTCGTATAATTCATTGGCCATGCCCAAATTACAATATCATCTCAACGGGATAATCCATCAAACATTATAACACCTACAGATTGCCCACAGCATGACTCTTTATCACACAAGTTGGAGTCCAGAAAGTAAATGGCCATCCCAGAAAGGCCAATCTTTTATCTTTAGTCCTGAACAAGTACCCTATTCTAAGACAGGTTTTGGGGAAGCGTTGGGAAAGTGAAGAAGCAGGAAACTCCCTAGCCGCTGGTGTCTAGCTTGATGATGTTCTAAGAGCTCAACTGCATTGAACAGTGGTATCCATAGATTCTACTAAGAGTAGAATTCACCCTTTTGCGTCTATGCGTAACCAAATTCAGTGCAAGTCGTTCATAGTCAGCTCCACTTCCATCATGTGTGCAATGGACAACCATTGGAAAATGACAATGTTGGTAGGTACATGTAGCAGTGAGCTTTACAACTAGATCCCCATCCATCGCAAAGGCCTTAACCATCATAAAAGACGTGATCCTAACCACCACCAATTTTACGATTTCTGGGTACTCGCTATCAGTTTAACCAGTACATGACTATCACAGAACCAGACAGAAACATTTTCCTGGGACGATTTCAGTATCCAACTTTGGATGCACATTTAGGACCAGTGACCAGTTGTTCAAAGCAGGTTCCAGACGAGCAACACAGGGTAGACCATAGAAGGAATAGCACCAACACAAATTAGATCAAATGTTTTGCTGGTGCAGTCCAATAAGCATGGACATTGGACACAACCAGGTCCACGAACACTTGCAATTTCAGTACTATCCGAAGCAACACAAACCAAAGGCTAAGGAATGATGAGCAGAGAAGCAGAGATAGGGAGAACTAAAGAGCTTCACCTTCCTGAAGATCTAGCAGAGATGAAAGGTCATAAATAGGATGGAATCTTTGTTGCAGGTAGAATACACCTAAAATAGTGTCACAACCAATTTTCCGAAGATTGGCAATTTTGTAGTGCAAGCAGAACATGCAGAACGAGTGGTAGATGCGTGCGGAGAAGCAGAGATGGACAAACCGTGTTGCTAAGATGCAGTAAAGTGGTGAACAATGCCGTTACCAGACCTCAAAACAAAAGATGTAAATCATTTAGAAAATGTTACCTCAATATAAATACTATTGAAAAAGTTAAAACATTAGACTTCATGCATAATAAGTTTGCAACTGAAAGTATGAAAGAGACCTCCCAGTTTCAATCTGAAGGCTGCATGCGACCTTAAACAGTGTCCATAGCAGCACCATTTTAGCAGCTGAGAGATGAAATCATCCAAAACCAATTTTCTACAAACCTCAATATCACGACATGAACACCACTACATAAGCCTGCTAATCTCACTATTGATACCATAATTACAGAACAGATATGTCCTCTTATATTGTCCTTTGCTTGTATCACTTTGGCTCCAACCTTAACTTCTGCAATGACAAGCCAGCACATAACTAAGATATGTAGGAAAACATCAAATTCCTTTCTTCACTTCAATTAGAACAATGCATATATTCCAAATTTTAGTATCCAAATCCCCCATATACAAATATGTTATCTAGCAGCATAACTACAACTTCTGCCAAAATATATAGATGGAAAAATCCAGATTACCAATTAGCATAAGGAGAATCACGTCGGCTGTGGCGGTATGGAGGGGACCTGCTGTAGCGACGATCACGGCGAGGTGTTAGGCTGTGGCGTCGAGGAGATCTTCTCCTGGACGGACTGTAGCTTCTGCATTTATGAAGTATCAGTGAATAAAAATGCTCTTGATTATCAGTAATAAAAAATGTACATTCTGGATTAGATGACAGTGCCAAGACAATGACAGAAGCCAACTATCCTAGAAATTTTTAACCTCAAGAATCTTAACAAAAGGGTTACAATAAGTGTATTACCATGAACCCAATCTTCAAGTTTATTAGCCGATCCAATTAACAAGTTGATTTTACTCGCAAATGCAGAAACTTTTGGCATTATGGAAAACCCAGCCATATGTCAAAACAGAACATGAAAGGAGCAAGGTGCAGAGAGACAGAGGCAAAGAACTGGGAAGGGTGAGTCCATTACACGCACCTGCGTTCATAATAACCATAACTTGGGCTTCTAACGCGTCTGGGACTTGGGCTTCGACGACGGCCACTTCCCAAGCCTCGTGAACCAATGCGCAAGCGACATTCTCGAGCAAAATGACCAGGTTCACCACACTCATAACACTTCATGTCATCACCATAACCTCGCCGGCCTCCACCTTTGGAGTTGTGAGAAAGTTCTACACGCCATCCATTCTTACCTACATATACACATCTTTAGAGTTATTGTTTATCATGGTAACATGGTACACTCAGAGGATTATGAGATTATCCACTCATATCAAACATGACAAGTATAAACACCGGACACATTTGACACTGATAAGATAAGAGATAACTAAAAATCTTCTGACCATCCAATGCATGAATAGCATCAAGAGCATCCCGGCGATCGTCAAACTCAATAAATGCATATCCTGGAGGCCTTCGAGCAACCCAGACACTGCAAGCATTTTCTCAATAGGATCACTCAGAAAGAAACCAAATTAGAAAATTACAAAGCTCTGGAGTAACAACAACATTAAAGCACAAGCAGCCTAAAGCACTTAAATGCTAGTAACACGACAACAGCTACAAGTGCAGTCTAAGTATCTAGAAGCAACGCAATTTCAGAAAAAGGAAGAACCTTTGACTGATCTGAAATGGAAATAGTTACTATTACCTGCGAAGAACACCATACATTCTGAATTCATCTTCGAGATCTCTCTCCGTAACACGCGAGTCCAAATTTCCAACGTAAACCCGAGTCATTTTCGCCAGATTTAATCAATCACCAAACTCTAATAACACAACTCAAAACATCAACTCGTGAAACAATTTACAGCAAACGTCAAGATTCCCTAACCCGAGTAAAAAATTTTAGTTTCAGGAAAACAGAATCCATAAATCGGAAATTAAAGGATAATGATAAAAACTAAACTTCAGGAAAGAGAAACAATTGTTTCTTTTATAAAAAGGGAAACTGATAACGAAACCCTAATTGGAATTAGGGCTTGAAAACAAAATCGGACAGAATCGAGAGCACCAATACAAACAACAAAACAACGTCAGAGAATTGAAAAACAAAGTTTACCTCAATTTAAACGAACTCAACTGGCTTCAGAAACACCTGCAAAAATCAAAGCGAGAGATTCCTGCGGACCTGTTCTGCAGCCCCCCTCGAATCTTCTATATTTGCGAACAATTTCGTAGTGTGCCTGCTGAGCCCAATTCTAAAAGGTGAACTTTGGTAGCTGATTTACCATTTAATACTATCTACGAATACTTTATAAATATTAATTCTGACTAAATTTTCAAAATATAAGTAAATGTGAATAAAATATTTTCTCTTTTATTGAACATCTTTTCATATACATTTAGGTTGAAATAACAAATTAACTCCTAATGTCTACACTCAAATTTAAGATGAATTTTAATGTTTCAAAGCGTTTAAAATAAAATTTAACTTTTGTGATCGTTTAAAATAAATCATAACATTTAAAAAGCATTCAAAATAACCCCTACTTGAATGAAACAACTAATAAAATTAGACCTCTTTTAATTAAATATTGACGTAACATTTTTTATTGACATACATTTTTTTAAAAATTTTACTAAAGTGGGACATTAAAGAGAAGACATTTTCTCATTTAAAATTCCTTTCTAGCCTCAAGCTGCATCCATTAATCTCACAATCCTAAACAAAGAATTAATCCTTCCATCTTCAAAATCACTCTTACGAAAGTCCGAGCTAGCCTTATTTTCTTGGATATTTCCAACAAAACAGCTCTACAGCCATATTTGAGGGTTTTGGCATCTAGGTCTAGGGATAAGAAACTTTAGGTAGGGTTTTATGTGGGTTTTGAGAAGCTTCCATTTTTTTCACGAGAAAACTTTTTCAAGAAAACAAATCCAACCTCCCACTTCAAAGCTTCGTAACTAAGCACTCCATATATGTAGATATTTCTTAATATGTACAAGAGGATATGCCAAGTAGTAAATGATTGTACCCTTT
>JANITW010000003.1:21974176-21985470 GCA_027564335.1 Erythroxylum williamsii
ATGAAATTATGATATGTATTGTATGTTTGTTTTTGGAAATGTTTATTTTTGAATGCTATGCTTCCGCGAAATATTTTAGTTTGTTTGTACTGTTTTGTGTGGCATCCACATATCCTCTATGGGGTATTATGTGGGTGTGACATAGAAATAAAATTACGTACTATTGAATCTCTTTAGATCCCACATGTTAACAAAACATTTAATGAGAGTTATTATTGTACTAAAAAAGACAAAAATCAACATACTCAGTGTACAAAGTTTTTCACTTTTTGGAAGTTTGGGAAAGGCCATAATATATGCAACCTTCAATTTGCATTTTTACAAAGAGACTATTTCTGTTATAGTCACATATGAGAAATTGGTAAAACTCACCTTCTATTTAATATAGAGATATTAATAGACCGATCCATGAATTTAAATTTAGGTATTTTTAATGGGTAGACCTATGGGTCAAATTAGATCATGACCAATCCCTTCATCAATTGTTCTGTCAAGTCAAGAGTTGTTTTGGACATTTTACAAACATTAGTGTTCATTTTGAACGCTTTGCAAATGTTAAAATTTATTTTGAACGCTCCAAATTGTCGAAATTCAATTTATAGTTTAGTGTAAATGTTACGGGCTAAATTGTTCTTTTGGCCTGCAAATTTAAGGTATAGCAAGTTTAAGAAGTATTTAGAAAATATACAAAGTAAATGTTTAGTATTTGTTGATCTTGGAATTTATATTTAATTTGTCTAACATTTTCATTGCAAAACAGAAATGCTTTCTTTTGGGGAAAAAAAAAAGGAAAATGGGACAGTCCAGCATGGGAAGATGCCGATGTCGGGACGCCGCTTCTCAGCCAACATAAAAGGCCAACGGCATAGCATGTGCCCATGGATATTCTTATCATATTTATGGAATAATGTCGAGAGGTGACACATGGGAAGGATTGTTTGGGATATTCTTTTCACTTGACAAGTAATTTTAGATTTTAATGACATACTAATTCATTTATGAAACATTTTAATTAAGATTTATAGATAAGGGTACAAAATATTTCAAATACTCCTTATTAAATTAAATAAATTCTGAAATTACATTACTTAAATATATTTTTAGTATATATTTATATAATTCATAGTTTAAAAAAGCCAATCTCATAAAGTTAAATCTAATACCAAAGTCACTCTCTAAAGTGGGAGTTCAGATCTTAATACTCTCAGTCCATTCCTGTCCAGCCTTGTCTACCCGAAAACATGTAGTGATTCTGATATCCAAAATGTAAACAGTAAAGAAGTAACAAAGAAGCTAATCACCTTTCTATAAATAAAAAGACGACGCTTGTTTACAAAGAAGCTACTCACCCTTCTATAAACAAAGAAGCTTCGCACGGGTAGCTTGGTTGGTTAATTAATAGGGTCAATTAGAATAAGGTCTTAGATTCGACTCTTAATAATAAAAGGTAGTGGACTGCTTTGTTAAGGGGTTGACCAAGATTAAACCGTGATTCAATCCTCTAGCGATGGTCAGACCTATGACTGGGAGCTCTTGAAATTAAAGATTCAACTTTTTCGGAACAAAGAGACGACCTTTTTTTGCTAAACTGGACCGAACTAGAGAGAGGATCTGATCTCTCTAAGTGAAACCGACGAGATAAAAAGAAAAGCTACGAGGTACGAAACTAGTTACACGTAAGTTAGTAAGAAATTTTTCTGATTTAAGTAAGCTTATGGGCTCGAACCATTTTCATACATACAGCCGCTTAAAATTTAAAATCAGAATTTTGTTTTTTCATAAAAGACCTATCTAATTTAAGTAAAAATTAATTTAAAAATAAATAGCTTAAAAGTATGTCCGTGTAATTATCATCTTCCTTGCAAGAAAAAATTGAAAGACTCTAAGGTCAAGGGTCCATACCATATCTTTTAAGAAGAAAATCGAGACACGTTTCTAAATCGAGTGACGTCTATTGCTTGAGAAAAACACAATGAAATAAACCAACCGATATATTTTTGCGACAATTTGTTCACTTTTAAGCTGAAAGTCTGGACGTGGAGAAGTTTTGTTTAGTTTGATGTCCCTTTTCGACATAAATTCGGAAATCAGACTAATGAGTGTCCTAAACAAAGAGCAATCCTACCAAAATTTACCCTGTGTGTTTGCAGTTTTACAGCGTACTGGATGTCCTGCACGCGACAAACACAGATGAAGCCAAAGATTGGGTGGCCATTGTTCAACAATAGTTTATGACAAAACACAGAGAAAATGTTTATTATCATTTTCACCAGTCGGTGATCAATTCCTTGTCTTATGCCCTGTTTGGTTTGTTTCTGCTGGGCACTGGAGAGCTTCACCTAAAGCCGTGCTCTTTCAAGTCCCTCTTCACCATATGAAAGAGAACTTGTAGATCAGTTCTGGGATTCGAGGAATATTGATAAATAAATCGTAAAGGCGGTGTCTTTGGACGCCAAGCTCGAGCGTTTTTGGTTGGTTTTGTGGGGCTTGTTGAGAATGACTCGGGAAGATAACATTGAAGAGTGCAGTGTGAGATTGACGGGTAGTGTTAGTGGTGGTGGTGGTATGGAAAGAGTAGGAAGTGATTCGAGGTGGGTGGATGGGAGTGAAGTGGATTCGGAGTCACCACCATGGTCTCTTCTTGATGAGAATGATCAGAGAGAAGGATATAGTTCCTACGGATCTGCGAGGAGGAGGCTAGCAAAGAAGCCCAAAAGGGTTGATTCATTTGATGTTGAAGCCATGGAGATTGCTGGTACTCATCACCACCATCCCAAGGTAATACCAACTAGTTAATCATGAAAAGACACGATTTGCTGTCGCATTCAGTTTTCTTTCTTCTTTTTAAATGGACACGCCTCCTTTATGTCATTGAGATATGGACTTAACTATTATGTTACGAGCTAATCATGAATTAACTATAAATCTACGACTGTGCCCACTAAAATCATCCTGATAACTGGATGTGGCGTGTTGTATGGGATTAGCTTTAAGTGACAACTTATTGTTTAGAAGGAAGATACCTAAGTTTGGTCTCACTCGGCATTTCTTTCTTAACGTTTGGAGTATTTGACATATAACCGTTTGATTTTGAGAACAGAACTTAGAACATGAAAGAGTTTAGCTGGGAAATTGTGGGGAAGAACACCAATGTTATCTGGTTTACTCTCGACGTCCATAGTTCACCACAATTTGTCAGACACTTCCTTTTCATCTTTCCCGCATCTTCTTGCAAGGTTAAATCGGTATAGTAAATGGTGGCTTTATCATAATGCTAGAGTATATCAATAAACGTGACCTTAGAACGGGTGTATACAAAGTTTAGTAGAACAATTACTAGATTTTTTTTCATCAAGAGAGGGCTTAGTGTGGAGCAGTCGAAACATAAGGAGCGTGTATCATTTGTGAATATGATTGAATCGATTTGTTAAACAGTGTATTTGCATGAGCGACCAATCACTCTTCAAAATCAAGCCAACACATTTTTATTGGAATTGCCTTGAGAAAATAATATTTTTGTTTCCAACTGTGAAATTTTCAGCGACTAAATTTGTTACTTTGAAACACCAGGATATCTCCCTTTGGCTCACTCTGGGATTAGCCTTTCAAACACTCGGTGTTGTTTATGGTGATATGGGCACAAGCCCTTTATATGTGTTTGCTGATGTGTTCAGTAAGGTGCCCATCAAGTCAGAAGTTGATGTCTTGGGGGCTTTATCAACAGTCTTATATACAATTGCCTTACTTCCCTTGTCAAAATACATTTTTGTAGTGCTCAAAGCCAATGATAATGGAGAAGGTAATTGTCTTCTTGCTAGATTTTGTATTTTGTCTGTGTTTTCTTTCAAATAATTTTTTAAGCATGTCTTTCTAATGCAAGGATTGCTGGACTGTAGGAGGAACATTTGCTCTTTACTCGTTGATTTGCAGATATGCCAAGGTTAATATGCTGCCAAATAGACAGCCAGCTGATGAACAAATCTCAAGTTTTAGACTTAGATTACCCACTCCAGAGTTGGAAAGGGCTTTAAACATAAAAGAAGCATTGGAAAGAAAATCATTCATGAAAACACTTCTCTTGCTGTTGGTACTGATGGGAACTTCCATGATTATAGGGGATGGCATCCTGACACCAGCAGTATCAGGTATAACCTGTCCGTAATTCATTAGTAGCAAAAATAGCTTATGTTTTAAGATACACTGAACTAAAATGCTCATACTTGTCTTTGACGCTGATCTGTGACTGCAATTCTTTATTCTTTCAGTGATGTCCGCTGTGAGTGGCCTGCAGGGTGAAATACCTGGATTTGGTACAAGTAGGTATTTTTGTTTTTTCATTTATTTGTAGATACCGTTTATACTGTGGCGAAGAACTGAGGGACTGAAATACCATTGAAAATTAAAGATTTAAATCTTGTATGACCAGAAGTTTTTTTTTATTTTGGCTATATTCCCTGGAATGTTATAGCACTAAGGTAACTTTTATGGGTGTGCAAAATTCAGGCCGACTGCTAATGCTACCAATATGGCTCTGTTATATAAATCTTATACCACGACTAATATTGGCTAATTGGCTAATTATCCACTTGTTCATATGCACTATTTTCTATCAAATGTGTTTGAGAAAGTAAAAGAATATCCAGTAGAAGCACTGCTGAATGTATAAAGCTGCAGATTGTACTTCTTTCCCTATAAGCTGATTGATGTCGTTCACAGGTGCTCTTGTTATTGTTTCAATCATCCTCCTTGCGGGTTTATTCAGCATACAACGATTTGGGACAGGGAAAGTGGGTTTCATGTTTGCTCCTATTCTCTGTCTGTGGTTCTTTTCTCTTGGTGCCATTGGAGTTTACAATCTAGTGACTTATGATGTCAGTGTTCTGAGGGCACTCAATCCAGCATACATATATCTTTTCTTCAAGAAGAACAGTGGTAATGCATGGTCGTCTCTCGGCGGATGCGTTTTGTGTATTACTGGTACTCCTTTTTGTAAAGCTAGATAGGTTATATATACTATTTCATTGAACTATTAATGAAGTTCTTATGAGATATCAATCAGGTTGCTGAAAGGCCACTATCCAGTGCTTCTTTCTTGAAGTAATGCTTCTTCTCATATGTCCTTCCCTAGAAAAATTCTCTTGAATTGGCCCTTACTGAAAACCTGGTTGAAAGAAGAATAAACATAGAAATGTACTGCTTTGTGAGCTGGTTCTGAGTAGAGGCATTTTGCATATCACATCGAGTTATTTTAGCTTATATATATATATATATATAAGTTTCCAACTCTTTTGAAGCCTGTATTATAGGACCATTAAGAAAGACCTCTTTAAAGATTAGTTTGTTATTTGTGTTTGTAGGTGCAGAAGCAATGTTTGCTGATCTCGGCCATTTCTCTGTGCAAGCCATACAGGTCTGGAAAATAATGCTATTCCTTCTCTGAATAACCACAAGGTGAATGTTCCTCAGCTATATTATATTGCTTGAACAGATTGCTTTCACTTGCTTCGTCTTTCCCTGTCTTCTCTTGGCTTATATGGGCCAGGCAGCATATCTGATGAAGTACCCTGACTCTGCAAGCAGAATTTTCTACAATTCTGTTCCAGGTAACTGTTACGAACATATTGATTGTTAGTATGGTTCATGCTTCCTACAAAATGCTTCAACCTGTAATTGTGTTTTTATAAAAAGCTCTTTAATGCTTTCAACTGAATAAACAGATAGTCTCTTCTGGCCAGTCTTCGTTATAGCAACCCTTGCTGCAATGATTGCTAGCCAAGCAATGATTTCTGCCACCTTTTCATGTGTTAAGCAAGCCATGGCACTTGGATGCTTCCCACGGCTGAAGATAATTCACACCTCAAAAAGGCGGATGGGTCAAATTTACATTCCTGTGATAAATTATTTCTTGATGATCATGTGCATATTTGTCGTTTCCATCTTCCAAAGCACCACGGATATCTCTAATGCATATGGTTAAGTATTGTATCTTTTGCTGCTTCCATCTTATAAGAGTCTTCTGGAATCGTAAATCATGCAAATTTTTTCTCTCAATTATTTATTCTGTTGATTGTTCAGAAACAATGAAAGGTTGTGGTATAGTTGTACAATAGATATTGTAAGTTACTTATAATATCAATTTGCTGCATTTTTTTGTCCTTGGATATTGGTAGCTTTTACTCTATTCTTTATCTCATTCTCTCTCTAGTTTTAAGGTAAATTCTTTATTTTTTCCTTTTACTTTATTGCTGTCTTAGCTTATGTTTTGCTGCTGCCAACTAATTTCCAGTGGCAATGCTGCTGATGTGCAAAAGTAATGGAAAGTGATTTTGTCTTGTTTCTTGTTAACTTGAGGTCTTGTTCATAGGGGGACGAGATTATCTCACGAATTCTCTTATGGAAAATATTCTGACACAATTTATTGTTGTTCTTGTAGGTATAGCTGAAGTTGGTGTAATGATGGTGAGCACTACCTTGGTGACTCTTGTGATGCTTCTTATCTGGCAGACCAACTTGTTTCTGGCTTTGTGTTTTCCGCTTGTGTTTGGCACAGTAGAGCTCATTTACATGTCTGCAGTTCTATCTAAAATCAAAGAGGGCGGTTGGCTTCCACTTGTTTTTGCTACTTGCTTTCTATGTGTGATGTACGTTTGGAATTATGGGAGTGTGCTCAAGTATAAAAGTGAGGTCAGCGAGAAGATATCCATGGATTTTATGCTTGAGCTTGGTTGCAACCTTGGGACTGCACGAGTGCCTGGAATTGGTTTGCTATACAATGAGCTTGTACAGGGCATTCCCTCTATTTTTGGACAGTTTTTACTGAGTCTTCCAGCTATCCACTCTACTATAATATTCGTATGCATCAAGTATGTTCCTGTTCCTGTGGTTCCTCAAGAAGAGAGATTTCTTTTCCGAAGAGTTTGCCCAAAGGACTACCATATGTTCCGGTGTGTTGCTCGATATGGTTACAAAGATGTAAGGAAGGAAGATCATCGTGCATTCGAGCAACTTTTGGTTGAAAGCCTTGAGAAGTTCTTGCGTAGAGAAGCTCAAGATCTTGCATTGGAGAGCGGCCTTCAGGAAATGGATGGTGGTTCATTGAGGTCAACAGACTCTGGAGCCCCAACTGTTGATGCCTATGACGAGCTTAGGATTCCCTTAATGCATGGTGGAAGACTTGAAGAACAGGGAAGTACTTCAGAAGAAGTTCCCTCTACATTGCCATCTAGCATCATGTCTTCAGATGAAGACCCCAGTCTGGAGTATGAACTTGCAGCCCTTAAAGAAGCAATTGATTCAGGATTTACTTATCTACTTGCTCATGGAGACGTCAGGGCAAAGAAGAATTCGATTTTCCTGAAGAAGCTAGTCATCAATTATTTTTATGCCTTCTTGAGAAGAAACTGTAGAGGAGGCACTGCCAGTCTAAAAGTACCTCACATGAATATCTTGCAAGTTGGGATGACATACATGGTCTAGGATGACATGCATGGTCTAAGACTCCAAAGTAGTTCAGCTAGCCGAATCTGTAGGAACATTTTTAGCCACCTATTGAGGCTTCTAGACTGAAACCATTGTCCTGGGTTAGAGATTTCAATTCTCATGCAACTCCACAACATTATCTTAAAATGATTTTAGTCCTTGGGATGTTGAGGAACAGACATAAAAATGCATGAATAGTTTTCATTTGGTATATTTTGTTCTTCTCAGGCATAAATAGCTTAATTTTCTACTCCTTTGTCCTGTAAATTACTGTCAACAAATACAACATAGTCAAAGCTGAGACTAAGACGTAAGACTAAGAGGGGTTATATTTCAATTTTGAAAGCAACAAACAAGTTACTGGCCGGAGAATGGAGATGAATCATGATGGGCCTTGGACTGGTTGATATAAGACTTTGGTCCATATTAGCAGCACATATTTTTCTTATCTTGTTTTCTGGAACCTTTTGCTCTTCCATTCGTCCTTATGCAGTTGTTGGGAGATGCACGTGTGTGGTAGGGAAAGTTGCTAAAGTCCCAGGGGTCGATTCAGGTTGTCGGATATAGCAAAAGCAGTGGCAAAAGGGAACAGCACTAGCAACTCTTCTGTTACTTATCCCTCAAGACTCTACCTTTGAAGCTGCAATCTGCTACATGACATTGACGCAACACAACTTGTAGATTTTTTTAAGAATTTTCAAATAAAAATTGAATTAACTCACCCAAAAAAACTCTTCTAACTTTTAGTCCTTTCGTGGAGATAGGCAATCATATTCATTCCATTGCATGAGGCATGGTTAAAACCTTTACTTCCAACATGAACATAGCCACAGGAAGGTAGAATTGTGCTTACTCACCTTTTCTGTCTTGGTTAAAGTGGCATGTACAACAGACATGTTACCTGGTCGGGTTGACTGTGTCAAACCCAAGCCCAGTCTACGAATATGTGGCTCATTCATAGGTAGACGTCTCTTATATATACGTAAAGACTTAAACCTAGCATCTGCTCCATATGTAAGGTATAATTATGCCATAACAGAGGTACGTGATCATTAACCCTAGTCTTCTCTGCTCACAAGCGATCCTACCCGCACAAAGAACTGACTTGAGCGTCGGAGGGGCTTATCGGGAAACAACCTCCGACGTACCTTCCTTGTTTTGCAGGAACCTTCAAACTAGAGCTCTCGGGAGAAGCAACAAGTTCTATGAATCCAAATAGCAACATGCAGCCTCGCCAGAACCATTACCCATAGCAAAGATGATCTACGTTACATTTTCTAAAGATTCATAGTAATATTTACACCATTTAACGGCAGAAAAGGAATGAGATTAAGAGTAACATAACGATACAGACTTCATTTGCTGATGTATAGTTTTTCTTTTCTTAAGAAAGAAGGCTAAGGTATGTGGAGATTGGCACCTGGGAAATGAAGGAAAGCAAACTCCTAAGCAGCCGAGGAATTGGCTAAAACAGACTTTTCAGCCACACCTCTGTCTCCACTCTTTCGTTGTGGAAGGAAGGGTGACGTGAGGCAGGATAGGGATGACCTGCAACGAAAAGGTAAAATAGGGAATACAGGCCTTTGCGTCATCACCTGGGGGACCAGCGTAATTGTTTGGCACGTGTCCTTGGAGACGTCACAATTCACAAAGATGTTAAGATATGTCAACTTGTCATGCCCACGAGTGTTCATGTTAGGTCATGAGAGTGACTGAGTTGGAGGCAGTGCTGGAATGTGGTGAAGGATCAGGAGGAGCCTTATTTATTTGTCGCACTTGATTAATTCAAACACAGCCCTGTAATTGTGTGTGTGTGTTATAAAAAAATTAAAATATCATGAACTACTAGTTGTTGGTTTTTCAGTTGTTTACTCCATCATCATCATCATTATTATTATTATCATCATCATCTATCTGTGTGGACTGTAGAGACTCAGACGACGGATTGAGAGTAAAGTTGATGCCGATTAAAAGTAAATGATATCTTAGTGACATTGGTGATTATCTTTAGTCTTAGCATAGTCTTATCTTACGATAGTAAAAGCAATGTGGAAGTCATTGCTGGTTTGGTATGTGTTCATTACTATGGTCCACTTTGGAGTAGCATTTGACACCAATTACTGGTGTGTTTCTTCCCTGGGATGCACTATAATTGTTGCATTGACTCTTAATTTCATGACAAATTGATTCAATTTTGGTGTTCAATCATATGGTTTGATTCCAAACCATCAACAATTCTTTAAAAGGATTGGCTGCGTAGTGACGGGAAGCTCTTTGTTAATGCTTGCATCATTTGTCATGCGGGGGTTGCTTGTTTCTTCAAGTCCTCCATATTCCCAAGGCTCATCTGTTCTGGACAAAAGAAGATTGACAAATCACTGAATCTTTACTCCTTCTGGACTATACAATTCGCAAAAATCCAGACTCTTTCTTAAAATGTTCATATGTGGGGAAGGTGTGAGGGGACCATACTATAAAGAATATATAGCGGTCCAATGGTCCAACTTTTTGGCTTTGGCGTGGCGTGGGAGTTCTATAACGTGCTCAGCACGTAATCAATTTTTTTTTTATTACATTAGGTATCTCGATTTAATCGGACTAATTTTAAGCCCCTACGATCTCACCCCAAGAATCTAGATGATGTAAATCTGAAACTCCAAGATCTTTCAGGTTCTTACGGAACCTATATACTTCTGCGTACAAAGAGTCCTCAGATACTTGATTGTTCAGCTTGATGATTGATCACTGGCCTCCTCTCTACTCAGCATCAGTTTCTCATCAACCCCTAAATTCCCTAGTAGCTCTAACTCCCACACTGATATAGGGCTTGATTGGTAATTTGATTTGAGCCGCCAATGCAATACCAGTTGGGATATAATCTATGGATGGAAGCAACTTACATTTACTTATTCAGAAGTCTGTATTTATCCAGCGTTTCGTGAATATATTATTAATGCTTTTAGTTGAGATCAAAGTCATCCTCTGCCGTTGAATGTTTGAAGTTAACATAGACGTAAGATTACAGAAAGAGGAGAACAACAATTATTACAAAGATCCTCGACCTATTTCGAAAGAAGAGTAAAAGGTATGGTTGTTGAGAAACTTGTCACAAATTGACCTTGATTCCTGTTCATATTGCATTTCAAAACACTAGTTGATAGATCACTTGCTAATGAATTCTAAGACATGCGAGGGAATGATGACTGAACACACTTTCTGCCTACCCAAATTAGCTTTCATTGTTCCAAAAACTGAGAATCATGGTTAGTGAAGAACTGTGTCAAGGATTCATCACCTTTCTAAAGAGAATTGGTTCGAAAGTTTGGAATACCCTATCGAAAGTTTGGAATACCCTATAGAATTAGCATAAACGATTGATCAAGTCTAAAGAGGCTAAAAATAATAAACCAAAAAGTCAATCTTAATCCCGTTAAGATCTAACATAGAATGTAGAATATTTCTATATCTGTATTCATTATGTAGAATATTGTATTCTTTTGTATAGTATAGAATAATGTTATGAATACCCTACTGAACTTAGTACCGGATAAAGTTCTAGTACGGTACTGTACCGGTATTAATTAATACTAGATACCGTTTCGGATAATTTTTTAAATTTATAAAATAAACTCTAAATTTTTTAAAAATTACAAAATAACTCATTGTCATATTGTACAATTGTAGTTTATTTAATTTAGTTTTTTTATATCTTATCAATTTTAGATTATATATATCTTTATTATATTCTAATTATTTCTACATATAATAATTATCTAAATATAATAATTTATTGTAAAATAATGAAAATAATTCAA
>JANITW010000003.1:21992085-22004759 GCA_027564335.1 Erythroxylum williamsii
ATCTATAAGACACATGTGAAAATGATATTAATTATTTATTATATCAATTTTATATTATTATGATTTTTAAGATATGATTAAAGTAAAGCAAAAAAATGTAGAACATAACATATTGAGGAATTATTTTGAAATTGCATAAAATTTAGAAATTATTTTATAATTTTAAAAATTTTCTAAAATAGTACCCGATATTAACTAATATTGGTATTATATTATACCAGAACTAAATTTAGTATGACATTCGTAAACCTTGGCAAAAACCTATAATACATAGAACTAAATTTATATGAACTTATATAAGATGTTACATAGAGCTATGCCTGAAATCCCACAAGGATGAAGGCTAATCATATATTGTTATCAACGTACATGTAGTATCATTCAACAATATAAAAAGCTTACGCTACTTCATCCAGCATTACTCATATAAAAAGTGCCCTTAACAAATAAAGAATCAAAGTAATTCAAGACAATGTCCTCCATATCTTCACAATCATCTTACCAATCACCTTTTTTATTTTGGATCTTAAAAATTAATATTACCTTTTTTCTTAAAAAACACTTGAAGAATGAAAAAGTTTTATATTAGTATTCCCTATAAACACTTTAAATGTTGCTTTTTCATAATTTAGATTCATTATATAGTTGAAGAGCTAAATTTTTCTTTTGATATTGAGATATTTTACTATAAAATAAACTAACAATCATAGATCTCCAATCATAAAGGACTTCCTCACAATGCTTGTTTTTATCCAAATACTAATGAACAAATTAGAATCCTATTTCTCCTTAACAACATTAGATGTAAAATCCTCCTTTTCTAATCAATTATTTCTCATTAATCAATTATTTGTACCATACGAGCAAATAGTTTGAACTAGTCAAAGTCAACCATGGTCTAATAAATTATTTCTCATTAATTAATTCTCCTTTTTAAGTTGTGAAACTTTAAGGAGAATCTCTAACAAAATGCCAAATATGAGATCTCCTTTTTTCTAATAATTAATATGAGATCACCTTATGAAAGTCATTAAGGCACCATTTTGGATGATCATGCAAACTAAAGATGGTTCTTTTCTTAGGGTTAGATGATAGAAAATCAAAAGAAAGCTATTAAACGTCCTTAGACCACCTTCTTTATCCCTTGGTAAGTCCACAAAGTGGTAAAATTAAAACAAGAAACATTGAGAAGACAATTTATTTATATTGTTATCTTTTTTTAATTTCCAAATACTAGTTATTTTATGTTACATAGCATTAAAATTTATGATCTTCCCAATCAGAAAAATGACAAATAAGACTTAATTCTACGTTCAATTGATTCCCTCCACCATCAAACTTTAGGAGTAGGAGGTCCTCGTCCTTATCTTCTAGTAAGAATAAGCCTACTAAATTAGGATCCATAACAATAAAATAAAAGATCATAGATAAAACTAAAATTAAAACAAAATGAAGAAACCAACCTTTTAATGAGAAGAAGATGAAAAGTCTTTTGGTAAGCAGAGGGAAAAACCCACAAGTCTTTTTCTTTTTTTAACTATTTTAAAACTTTTATCTTCCTTTGTTTTGAGGTCATAAATACTATGATAGGTTTACAATTAATCACCCTTATTTATGAACATAAAAATAAGCATAAAACCTCTTTAAGCCAACATCTATAGTTGAAGAAATCATCAATTAGTTGAAGAAATCATCAACTGGATTCAAGTTGTAATCGTTGGAAAGTCTCTTAAGATTACCCTATCTACTAGAATCAGGACTAGATGGAAAATGCTCGCATGGGTAGCTCAGTTGGCTATTGGGAAGGAAAGTGAGTTCAAGGTCTCGGGTTTGAGTCTCGGTAGCGACAATGTGGGAGCTCATCCAATGTGGTAACCCCTTGTGCGTACCGAATACTGGGCCGTCTTTCCGAGAAGTTGGCTGAGATCAAACCGTAATTTACCTCCTTCACACAATGTCGGGCTGGAGTGTGGGGACGCCTAGGGTGGACGTTCCACCTTTTGAGTCCAAGGACTAGATGAAAATTGTAACATTTGAAATGTAATTTTTGTCATTTAATTTTAGATATATGTAGCATTTTTGTGAACTCATTGTAATCTGGAGATAGCTTTGCTATAACTAATGGAATCTTTATTTAAATTCCAAAAAAAGAAAATAATTTTATTAATTATAATATTTTATATTTTTTTAAATTGTGATTATGCTCTAGAATGCTATGTGTTGTACATGTGACATTATTGGCTTATTTTAAAGATAAAACATTATTATCTTTGTTATGTCGTAATGATGTGGATAGATAATTGACTACGTTAAGTTTTTATTAAAATTTTCATGGGCATAAGATTTAATTTAAACTTAGGATTTAATTCGAATACAATCAATGTTAAGGTCAAGCTTGCAAACTTTACAATTATTTTTGTCCTTTTTACCTTAATGAAAATAGTAATGGACCAAATAAAAAATTAAAACGATGTTATTTTAATCAATTAAATTTTCAATTATTTTACTCAAAATCATTTAGGTCATTAAAATTGTCATCCCGCGCATTAATTTTACTATCAAATATTATTCAGCAACAAATATACTTGATTCTGCTGCACTATCTTATGTAGCACAAATGAAAAATACAACCTTATGTGAGGAAAATATGCAATGGTAATAAATCAGAAAATTATGTTTCATCTTCTTCTTCTTTTTTTTTAATAACACCCATCCTAAAATACAACTGTGATCACTGGATATACTACAAGAAAAATAGAGTTTAGCAACGAAATTTACCGACGAAATTTGTACATATTCCGTAGTAAGCTTATTTAGTGACAGAATTTATTCACAGAAAAAGGCGTCGGAGATATAGTCGTTAGTAAATTTAACGACGGAAATTTTTCGTTAGTAAATTTACCGACGGTACCATCGGTAAATTATTTTGTTCAGTCATTAAACTCTTCTGTCAGAAAATTACCAACGAATTTTGTAATTCCGTCGGTAATTAAAGACGGAATTTTTTCCGTTGTTAAAATTCAATATATTTACCAACGGGATTTTTTTTACGTCGGTAAATTTGCTGAAAACTATTTTTTAAATTTTACCTGCCAAGTGTTTAGTTTCTCTGGAAGCCACGATGGAGAGAACTTCATTATTTCAAGTAAAATAATTAAAATATTAAAATTCATACAAAAAAATAACTAAAAATAAAGAACTAAAATCATTTTTTCAAATAATAAACATTTCATCAAACACCTTACATACTTCAGAAATTTATCGCAACATCATAACTAAAATCACGTCTTGTTCTTTCTATCACTAACATTTTTACCTTAAAGTTGTTTTCTAATAATAAAATATACAAATAAACGAAAGTAATAAATACCCAAATTAACTTTCATCTAATATATAAAAAAACACTTGACAGTAGTTGCAAAAATACCTCTACCGAAGGACACTATGATCGCGGTAAAATCATCTGCTCAACGATGTTGTCTATTCAGTCGCTAATTTTACCGCGATGATTTCCCTCCAAACTTAGCGACGAGTATTAGTACTGTCGATAAATTACTTAATTTTAGCGACGAAAATATGTTTTCCGTCGCTAATTTTCAACGATATATTTTTCGTCGGTAATTGATTACCGACTGCTATATTGCCCGTCCTTCAAATTTTGTCAGGACAAATTTTCTTCAAATTTAGCGTCGAATATTAGTACCGTCGCTAAATCACTCAATTTTAGTGACTTTCCGTCGCTAATTGCCGATTGAAATTGTTCCGTTGCTAAGTTTTCGTTGTTAATCTATATTTTTCTTGTAGTGATATGCAACCTTATTTAGTCTGAAAGTTACCTCTGGTAAGTTTTTGATCTCTAGGCATGATGCTTGTTTGACGGCGACAAGGGAGGAAGAGGCGACGGTCTGAGACTCAAATTCAGATTAGCATGGACCGACGTCCCAACTATCGAGCACACGCGGTATTAGTCCTATTACGACCCAAGAAAGCAACATTTAGCCAGCCACCAATGATTATTTGTTTTATGATTGTGATCGTGCATACACACCAACTCAACCAGCTGTCTCCATTTCTTAACATACATGCATGCTTACGAATTCAGAACAACTCCTTATTTGGTCGCATTCTTCGATAATCAAAACGATACATTAGGTCTGACTCAGAAAAAGCCAAATTGGATCGTGCTGATTAAGAACAGCTTCAGACACGTTATAACGAGGACAAATTAGGTTCTTAATTTCCTAGAAGTCCCTGGAGTTTGCGATATTATGTAACAATTAGATGAAATGCCATATGCAGAAATTAACAACAGGGAGATATTATATTGTTGCTGTAGTTATCTGTTTTAGAAGTGCTTAACTCATCACTAAAAGCTAACTTAAGAAGAGGACGTTTATACATTATTATAAATTCTTGAATACTTTTATAGCTGTCTGATGTGAGATTCCTGACACACCTCTCTCAATCCAGAGCAGGACTGGACATCTGATGGATATATTAGATAAAGGGATATAACCAGGCACCGCCCTAAATCATCGAGACAAACTAACTTGGCTATGATACTATGTTAGAAATGCCTAACTTACTCCCAAAAATTAGCTAAAGAGGAGAAGATTTGCATACTGTTATATATTGTTTAATACTCTTATAATTATCCGATATGAGATTCCTAGACAGTCTGTCCATTACGTTAAAGACTTTAAGACAGTGATGTTTCCAATTAGCTACTGGTATTGACAAAGACAAGCTAATTGCCGTTTAGTATAGTAATCGATACAGCAAATCTTGAGTGGGGTTGTCCTTTAGAATGCTTCAGCAATTACTTGTGTGATTTGTTTTAGTCTTAAACGTCGTGATACTTTGTAATTCTGAAGCATTCACCTCATTTTATAGATTGGTTTATTAATTAATCACGGGAAGTTGAACAAAAAGTCTAAACATTGTGAGAGTTGTTGGCCTATTCTTTATCCACCAAAAAGCTGAATATCTTGTAGTTGAGAAGTTCAAAGAGTGTGGCCTTGGCTTTATACAGTATCACGACGTTAAACTATAAGTACAATATAGTTAAACTATAAGGCGAAAGAAAACGACCCCAATTATATCCTCTAATAAGATAGAAAAGTAACCTACAGGTCAATTTTGATAATAATAAATACCAAGATTAAGAAAACTGACATAATTTACTAGCTAATCTGCAATTCTGTTACCTGTTTTTCTTTATGATGCCATAAACTAGACAAAGGAAAGGTACGTCAAACGTGGGTGTCTACTAATTATGGTCTGCTTTATTTTCCTCCACCAATATTTGCAATTCCTTCTTTTTCTCTCAGGGAGTCAAAAATAAGGCAGGAAGAGATTGAGCATACACTATTGGTCAACCTGATGTCACTCAAATTTGACTAAACAATTACCTTGAAAGCAACCTCATAGCTCATCCCACCACTTTATAAAAAGCAGATATTATAATGAACCGACAGCTCTCTTATCATTCATCGCCACCCCCATTTCACATTCATTTCAGTTTTTCCACTACTGATTAACACTTTTATAAGCACCTTTGGTTATAATTACTGATTGCCATTTTCTTTTCAACTATATTCTGTTTAAGATTCTGATTATTTAGAAGTTACAACTTAGCCATTTAAGTGGAAACTACCAATAGGGTTGCACAACTTGGCCATTTAAGTGGAGACTACCAATAGGGTTTATTCCTTGAGAATATACTTGCTATGATTATTTTAATATATTTCAGTTCTACACTCAACAAAATCTTTTTCCTCTATAGTTAATCAAACTACTGTTTGTATGGGAGTGAATGAAAAGTGCGAATAACGTGGCTGCTGCTTGATGAACGACTTCAAGATCTTCAGTTCGTTTTTCCCCACTACTATTATGGCCGAGTCAACACGGTGTACACCAACCGAGTCACGCCAAAACCTTGGAGAGAAAGTAAGAGGGCATATTGATATGGCAATGGCATAGGGATTAGCATTAGATGCTAAAGTACTGATTTTGCCTGCTCAATTGCAGAGCACGTTGCCATTTTCAGCTCCTTCACTGTGTGGATCTTTCTCCTCTCTTCCACAATTGTTCCTATAAAAAAATTTAAAAAAAGGACACTCTAAAATAAGCTTAGAGTTTAACAATCCAAAAGCTTCTCACTCACCGGCTACAGACCAAAATCAAACTATCTCTATCTGACACTCCCTGAATTATTATTATATTTGTATCCAAAAGACTCTATCTTTGGTTCTCTGATTTTCAGTTCCAGTGTCCATCACATCCTTTCCTAGTGCCTCGTGTATCTTCTTCTTCTGTCTGCATTTCCGGTTGTTCAACCGTTGCTTACTTTCGCCGTACCTTAGACAAGTTTCAATCTTTATATATATATAAAATGTTGTAAGTCTCGCTTCGGCTGAATTGCATGCGTATGTTGTTTCTGAGTAAGTTTTTACTGAGGAGGGTGTGTTTTGGCAAGTGGGTTATCGTTGAATCGCTTCGTTTGCCGAAAATGATGAAACTTTTCAAGCTCTGAGGACTCGGTCATGGATCTGGAAACTGGGATTTATCCAAACCATGCAAAGGTGAGATGGGTGTGCTTCACTTATATGCAACCAAGTGTCGATCTTTTTCAGTTTGTATCAACAAGGTCTTACCTTTGATGTAGGAAGAGAGTCATAATTGAGCGAGTTGGCATTGATTCTTCGATTTTTCAACTACGCCAGAAATTATATTTTCAATTAGTTAAGCCGCAGTTAGTGGTTTTTGATGTACTAATTATTTGGTTACCGATTCAATTACTTAGCACGTTTTCGTTGTATTATCTAATCGAAGCTTTTGATGCAGAAGGAATCATGGAAGACAGTTTTAACTCTGGCGTATCAAAGTCTTGGAGTTGTGTATGGTGATTTAAGCACTTCGCCATTATACGTATACAAGAGCACGTTCGCTGAGGATATTCACCACTCTGAGACTAATGAAGAAATTTATGGTGTTCTTTCCTTTGTGTTTTGGACTCTCACTTTGGTCCCCTTGTTAAAATACGTGTTCATAGTGCTGAAAGCTGATGACAATGGCGAGGGAGGGACTTTTGCTTTGTACTCGTTGCTCTGCCGACACGCCCGAGTCAACTCCTTGCCAAATTGTCAGGTGGCAGATGAGGAACTATACGAATACAAGAAAGATAACGTTAGTTTGTCACCAAAGACAAGTTTTGGGTCCCGATTGAAATCTACTTTGGAGAAGCATAGGGTGTTACAGAGGTTTTTGCTTGTGTTGGCTTTGATTGGAACTTGTATGGTTATCGGTGATGGGGTCCTCACGCCTGCTATTTCCGGTGTGTTTTAATCATGTTTTTTTTTTTTGCTTGCCCATACAAATCTTAATATACAACCGAGTTCTTTGCTCTTCTAGAACTAATTTTTCGATTGGTGGTATTTATACAGTATTTTCTGCGGTTTCCGGCCTTGAGCTCTCGGCGGCAAAAGAGCATCATAAATGTAAGATTTGCCTTTCTTTCCACTTTTGCTCTGATATGTTGATAGTTTCATCTTTCCTTTTAGCTTCAAGAAGGATCGGTCTTGGTTGACATGTTTTAATAGTCTGGGCATTGCTCGAGTCATTGCACCGTATGTTCATCTGCGGTACTCTTTCCATGACTTACAATTGGGATTTCTGAAATTTTCAATGATGAGTTCCGTTCCTTGTTTGAATTCCCGTAAGTTTGCAAATTGTTGCCTGAATTTTTTGTTATGCTTTAGTAAATTTTCCGCCGTGTATTTCATTAACCTTTAAAGACAAATATACATCCTGATACAGTCATGAATAGTCTACAACATTTAGAATATGACTGGTGAAATCCTTCTCACCTCTTTTTAGTTTTCCTTTGTGACTATAAGGTATTTTTCTCTCCATTCAAATAGTAGCAATGATCCACAGCTCAGAAAGAATGATAAGAGCTCAAAATCAGATAGTTGTTTAGATTTTTCATCATTCTTTTGTGTCCACGAAAGCAAACTTTTCTCATTGCAACTTATAAGAGGTATGATCAAGTTACAAAGAAGAGCAGCTCAAGAAACTATCTAAGCCTAATAGCTAATTAATTCCCTGCATATAAATACTTATTAAGAGAAGACTGACTGTTTAGTCTCAAGATTGTTTCATCCGTGGTGAGCTGTTTGTCAGCTGATATTGGTCCTTGTTAGGTCATTTTTACAAGGTGCTAACAGCTAAGCTTGTTGGTGGGTCAGATGCATATCCTAAGAGAAGCTGAATTAGTCAAAGCTTTACCTTTCATATTTTGGGCTTATGTCTGCTTTAGATGGATCGAACTGTGCAAAGGGACCCTGGTTTGGAAGAGGGTAAAGAATGTAGTCACTAAAGTTACTTTTCCAAGGTTCATCTCCTGATAAACCACTCCTAGTTTCCTGGAGTTATCACTCTGCTAGAAAGTAGATTCAATTCCAGTCCTAGGCATAGCTAGTCAAAGTCCTGATGTTTGCTTCTCCCCCTAAAAGTATATTCGGCAGAATTATGTTACGTTTGGCATGTCATGGAACTCAAAAGAATAGTGTTAGAACATTTTGTATGCCAAAAAGAAGTGTTTTCTTCTTGCTGCTAAATGATACTGTTCTGATTCACAGTTCATAAAATATGAGCAATGCTAGGCTGAATTGCTCTTTGGAAAACAGGCCTATTTTCACTAGTGCTTTCTTTTTCTTCATTATTTGCTCTTGCTTCCGCTGCTCTTAACCTGTTGATTTCTTGTTATTGTGCACTAACTACCATTTACTTCTAAAATATGTCTCAGAAAAGTTACTTCTGTTTCTTGATATATTGCTTCATAACTACTCGACGCTTATTGCAGCTATAGAAGTCCCAGTTGCATGCGTCATATTAATAGGCTTATTTGCCCTTCAACATTATGGCACCCACAGGGTTGGTTTCTTGTTTGCTCCAGTGGTCCTAATATGGCTACTATGCATTAGTGCTATTGGGATATATAACATAATACAATGGAATCCTCATGTGTATCAAGCTCTATCACCATACTACATGTTCAAGTTTTTAAGGAAAACTCAGAGGGGAGGCTGGATGTCATTGGGTGGGATATTGTTGTGCATAACAGGTAAATATCTTCATGCATTTTCTTCCGACATTTCGAGTGAAGGTATAAGTTCATTTTTTCTAATACAACTTTTCATCATTCAGGGTCAGAAGCCATGTTTGCTGATCTTGGGCACTTTTCACAATTATCAATTAAGGTAAACTCTTGCAGAACCCAATCTTCAGTGCATTCAAGCTTTCCTTTTTCAATTAAGTTGGTGTGCTTGAGTCTTATACTGGTTAGTGAGCCTAGGCTTCTGCCATCTATTGTGCATTACGAGCATTTATTGTGTCAATTAACCTTAAACCTACAAATTTTCTTTTTTAACACCTTACTAATAGCGGCTATCAACAAGTTTTTTATCTTATTATTCCAGACACTACCCTTAAAAAGAGAACGTACCACATTATAGAAGCCTGCTTATCAAATGTTGTATGATGCTCATATTCATTTTCTGCTCTGTATGAAGCAAATTGAACTGACTTCTCTGAAGCTGTACACTACTTGGTAGGTTATGTCAGCCCAGCTTCTCTGTGGTGGTTAGGATTATGGAATTGCACGTGTTATTGAAAAGACTGATTTGATGTCCATTTTAAGTTCTTTGACGTAACGTTTTCATTAAGTTTTTTGATAATACAGTCTCAAGTGTCCTATGTTAATTTCTCATCATCTTAGCTATTAGACTGAGTGGAAATTTTCGCTTTTCTAATGGGAAATCAAAGCCAAATAAGCCTTGTTCCTTGATCATCTTTCTTTATTGATATTACCCTTACAATTTTTTAAAAAAATAAAAGAGAACAAATGTCCATATTCTTCAGCTTAGTGCTAATATAGGATAGAGAGGTTTATCTGATGCCTGACTTGCATTTCTGCAGATTGCTTTCACATCTGTGGTTTATCCCTCCTTGATTCTTGCATATATGGGGCAAGCTGCTTACCTTTCTCAGCATCATAATATGGATAGTGTATATCGAATTGGGTTTTACGTATCTGTACCAGGTAGCGTACCTCAAATTATTTAGTCAACGTTACATGATTTTAGAGAATTAGCAAATTTCTACTAACCAGAAGTGTCCTCTAATATACTCCCAGATAAATTGAGATGGCCAGTTCTGGTCATAGCAATACTAGCTGCCGTGGTGGGAAGCCAAGCAATCATCACTGGAACTTTCTCAATTATCAAACAGTGCTCTGCTTTGGGTTGCTTCCCAAGGGTCAAAATAGTTCACACTTCATCAAAAATCCATGGTCAAATTTACATTCCTGAGATCAACTGGACCTTAATGTTATTATGCTTGGCTGTTACAATTGGTTTCAGAGACACAAAGCGCATGGGTAATGCTTCAGGTATGACCATAAACCTTGTTTTGGTTCGCCAATACCAATTTTATATCTTGTAATACACATATATAGAAACCTTCAAGATTTTGTGGGCGATGACGTGTCCTTATTGAAGTAAGCAGAGATTTTGGAAACTCTACACATCTTAGCACCGCTGATACTGTAAAATGATTATATTAAAATACTAATTAATCATTGATATTTCTTGAAATCTGAAAAATAATCTCTTCATCATGCAGATTGATTTTGTGATACTGATAGCTATCAAAATTTGAATATAATCATTGCTTTTTTCTACATCATATAGGATCAAGTTCTTGATATTTACTTCTCATGTTGGACAGGCTTGGCAGTCATAACTGTTATGCTTGTTACTACATGCCTAATGTCTCTGGTCATCGTTTTATGCTGGAACAAAAGTGTCTTGTTTGCCATTGGATTCGTATTGTTTTTTGGCACAATTGAAGCTCTCTACTTCTCAGCTTCATTGATAAAGTTTACAGAAGGGGCCTGGGTTCCTATTGCGCTCTCATTCATCTTCCTAATTATAATGTGTGCATGGCATTATGGAACCCTCAAGAAGTATGAGTTTGATGTCCAGAACAAGGTCTCCATTAACTGGCTACTTGGCTTGGGCCCCAGCCTTGGCATTGTACGCGTCCGAGGACTCGGCATCATACACACTGAGCTTGTTGCTGGAATCCCAGCTATTTTTTCCCACTTCGTCACCAATCTTCCGGCATTTCACCAAGTCCTAGTCTTCTTGTGCATTAAGTCTGTCCCAGTTCCCCATGTCAGACCTGAGGAACGATTTCTAATAGGTCATATCGGCCCCAGAGAATACAGGCTCTACAGGTGCATTGTAAGATACGGTTATCGGGATGTCCACAAAGATGATATGGAGTTTGAGAAGGATCTTGTATGCAGCATAGCAGAATACATCCGATCACAGAGCATTGAATCAAATGTAGCAAACGAAGATGTGGGGAAGGAAGATGACAAGATGACAGTGGTGGGAACATGTTCGACCCACACCACTGGAGTCCAACTGGGTGAAGACGATGCGGAAGTTGTTGAGAGCACAGACTTGGCAAGCACGTCAAAGCTGGGAGAAATAAGGTCACCAAAAGGCATGAAACCCAGGAAAAGAGTAAGATTTATCGTGCCAGAGAGCCCAAAGATTGACATAGGTGCAAAGGAGGAGTTACAGGAGCTTATGGAGGCCAGGGAAGCTGGAATTGCATACATACTTGGGCACTCATACATGAGAGCCAAACAAGGATCTGGTATGATAAAGAAGCTTGTAATTAACTATGGATACGAGTTCCTGAGAAGGAACAGCAGACCACCAACACATGCACTAACTGTACCTCATGCGTCCAGCCTAGAAGTAGGAATGGTCTACAATGTTTGAAGTTTTTTGCTACACATAAAATATTACCCTTTGTTGTCATGTACATTCAAGCAATAGATGAACAAGAACCGCTCAAATTGAAAAGTAGTGGATCATATTTGATTGGATTTAACCCCCATTGTCATAGCAGGAGATTAATATTGCCGGGGAATCCAGCCCAGAGGTCTATAAATCGACAAAAACATCCAAGTCATCGTAATGGGGAGAGTACATACATACATACACAGCAGTAGAGTGTCATCTAAGCAACAAGTAAGAATGACCTAAATAGTTTTAGTTCCTCACTTAAAGCTTTTTCTTTCAGAAGGTCTTGAGTTCAAGTCATGCTAAAGGAGGAGAAATAAAAAATGTTCTTATTGATGATTTTATAACCCTCTAGGCAAAGCTTCTTAATCAAATTAATTACGAACTCCTTGTTTCTAGCGACAGTGTGGGAGTTGACATTACTAGGGAACTTGATATTGAGCAAGGGGAGGCTAGTGATCAATCATCAGCTGAATAGTCAAATATATGAAGACTTCCTGTGCGGAGAAGTATACCGATTATGTAAGAACTTAAGAGATCTTAGGAATTTAGGTTTACATTCTTAGAACTCTTAGGATGGGATCTTAAAGGCTTAGAATTAGTCCAATTAAGCTGAAATGCCTAATGTAATTTTTTTTTTAAAAAAAAAAGAAGACATCTATGCACTAAGCTAATCTAATCTCATCTAACCGAACCTATGATGGGCTCACACGCACAGATAGCTTTGGTGAGTCCCATGACTAACTCATGCCAACCGTTGAATTGTTGCGCCTTATCCTTAATCAACAT